>CALYLX010000023.1:0-205558 GCA_944990035.1 Clitopilus passeckerianus | reverse complement strand
GGGACAGATCAAAGAGCTTGACGGGCAGAACAAGGTCCTCATCCGCCCATATAAGGCTGATGACCACGAAGAAGTCAAGCGCATCTTCGTCAAAGGGACTATGGAAGGACGTATGCAATTCAGTGGTCCTCTTAGCTCCGATAGTGCATTAACCTTTGTCTGGTATTTAAATAGCTGGATCTCCACTTACAGAGGCCTTGGCGGCTTTCCGACCTCACATAATCGCTGCTTCTTACATGCTCGTTCTCGGAATAGTGTCACAATCATGTTTCTCTGGAACATCACTGACACAAGTCCTCGAAAGACCATATATCCTAATTCAAGACAGCTCCCCCACTTGACCGCTGGTGGATTATATGGCTCTACTCGGGATCTGTCGGGCTCGTCTATGCTTTTCTCAGGCGCAGAGGCTTGACTTCTTGTTGTATTTCCTTGAAGGTGGTCTGCAAGATCTCAAGGACATACCTTACACCTATGACCTAGATGCTCCATCTGAGACTACGAGTCAGTACTTCTCAGCAAATGGTCCTGGAGGTTTCTGGGTGGCGGAGAAAGACGGCAAGATAGCAGGTTTTGTTGGCCTTAGTAAGTGCTCCTCCCAATTAAGTCACCTCCTTTTAGTCTTAACTAACGGACGGACTTGCTTACACAGAAACGTCAAAGCAACCTCCAGCTAACGGCCCAACAGTGTGGGTAGTTAGTCGGCTCATTGTTGCAGAGAACATGCGAGGACATGGGATTGCGAGATTGCTCATGGATGCTCTGTACGCCCATGCTCGGAAGCATGATGTACCCAGATTGGAACTGGTCACTAGCACATTCTTCAATAAGGGTGCGAACAGGCTGTATGGGCGTGACGGTTGGACGCGGGTTAGTACGTGGAGAGATAGAGGAGAGCTGCTCCAGACTTTAGAGAAGGGGTTATAGAGTAGATGAATTTTGCGTGTACTATTTGGGTTATTAATTGGTTTCGGTTGATTGGACACCGTTTGTATCGAACATCAGGGCCTCATGCCAAAAGGCAGGTGGGTATTCATCGGGCTCCCGTGGATTAGATACCAATGGCTTGCATATTCTGAAGAATCACATGTAATTGTATGGTGTTGAGGTTCATTCCTTAAAGTGTCTTGCTGTGTCGGCTTTATTCGGAGAGTTCGAAGAGCAATTCGAAGAGCAAAGAAATTACATTTGCGCCGTGAAGAGGGTAAAGTAGGTTGAGAAGGCGCGTTTTGCACAGTATTACAACGCCGTTTTTAAACGGCCGTGGTGTCTACGTTGATGGTCCTCCCATCATCGCAAATGACCTTGAATCGTACTAAAGAAGGGGTTAGAAGTAGGTCAAGGTGTATGAAAAGCTGGCGTACAAATGGTGAACGGAACACCTTTCTCTTTCCTGATGCTGGTGAAATAGAGCGTTCCAGAACCTGGTTTGAGATGAGCCAACAGCCTAGGCACCTTACGGAGTGAACGAACCCTTAGAGCCCCGAATTCTGAAGCTGACATCGACATTCCCCTGGAGTTGGCTGATCTACCATTGAAACCTGAGTACCGAAGGATGGTCAAAGTATGGGTGGGATACTCACCTCCCCGTTGATCAGAGGGTCACCATTCAACCACCATTCGGGTTGGGGCCGTATGGCCGCACCAAGCACTTCCTTTAGGTTCATATCCTCCCTCACTGAACGCATGATTTGCCGAACCACGGAGCTAGATATCTTCTCTTGGTTCGTAACAACGAACATGAAAACACCCCAGGCAGAAACTCCCAAAAGCGTGACTGCAAGCAATGTAGGCCATCGTTTCTGTTCAACGTCAGGATTGAGTCATCTCCGCAACACCAGAGCTTACATTTACATGCGGCAGGTCGCGAGGTTGAGGCATAGGATGTTTGGCATAGTACGGTCTTGGACGTGAAGTACCGGAATACGTTTCGATTGTTGGCTGCTTGGACGGTGGTGGTGGTCGAGCTGGCCAGTCCGTTGCATAGTTTCGTAGTAATTGAGGCGCTATACGCGCTTGCAGGCCGACCCGATGGTGAACAGCAGCTCTGGCCAGCGTCAACGCCATAGTGGTCAATGACTCTGCGAATCGGCTAAAACGGCGCGTAAAGTCTTTCCGGTGCTCCTGCCGAATTTGGTAACCAAGGCTCACGTGTTTTTGTATTTTCTTGGTTACGTCATGTCGCTTTTTTAACCTTTTCCACCACCAATCTTAGGCTTTGTTAACGAGATTTACCTCAAAAGGTTATCTTCTGTCTGAAATACCTCTCAGAAATTGACTGGAACTAGAATTTTTTGCTTGAATATGGCCAAAATATTCGTCAATACACTTAGTGGCGCACATTTGGCGGTCTGTTAGAACTCATGGCTCTTGCCTTCCTCTTCTTGCCTTCCTTCCTTAACGACAAGTATGGCTGCAATGCCTGCCTACATGTTCGGTGTCTTGGACACACGCGACGGCGGTGATGGCGAAGTCAAGGCTCTGAACGTTGACTACGGCATCGAAGACTTCGCTAGGCCGCCCTTGTTCGATCAATTGGATACGATGAAATCGAACTTGAAGGTTAGTTTTATCGACAAAGGAGTGACTATATGCGTGCTTAACTTTGCAGAATGACCCACTGAGCGTTGTCCAACTTGTCATCGAGCTTCAGGTCGAGAAAATGCGGACTGCGGAAGCTCTCCGTGCTCGGGATGCTGTGGTCCATAAACTGGCTGAAGCCTACGACACTCTTCGTCAGAGGACGTCTGTTCTTGACAGGCTTCAATCATCGGGTTATGACCGCTCAACACTGACGAGCCCTGTGATTGGGCCACTGTTGAGTCAGACGGAGGTTGCAAAGCTCAAGGAAGAGATATCGAGTCTGCAGGATATCATCAAAGCTTTGCAGGACGAGCTCAAGCTTATGAAAGAAAGCTCGTTGAAGGCTATGGGGCCACCACCTCGCTATGAAGACGGCTTGCCAAAGGCATGTATGCGCTCTTTTCACGTTTCAGAAGGATCCTAATGACCCCTTGGGAATCGTGCAGTTGGAAGTCCCAGAACATATGAAATCGCGTCCACAATCACAGCCCGTTCATCCAGAGGTGGCTCATAGGCCGGGCCCTCTCCCTATCGACAGTCCGCTCCTCTCGCAATCCTCTCCCCTGCTCTCTTCTTGCTCTTGCCAAAATTCACCCAACCCCAATGCCACGGCAACGAAAGTTGAAATGCCTGAGCTAGAGGTACGGCCAACCTGAGTTCTGTTGTAACGCATACATTTTACTCATATCGTCCTACTAGGGCCCCTTCTACGTTCCTCAGTCGGAGGACACGGCTGAGATGGTCAAAGCTCGATGTTCGGTGCTTGCCTCCTTGCCACTTCCGGACGAAGTGCCCGACGATATGCTCAGCCCACTCACCATCCCATCTCCGTATACTTTCAGTGACCTTATCTCAGGCATGAGTGGGGTGAGTTGTATCAAATCAGTTTCCGGAACTACCTAATAACATTATATAATTTCTAGCCTCTGAGAACATCCTTGGGCAGCTATCGCGTTTTTCACGCTTTGAATACCGTGTGGTGCCCGGACAGAGAAGAACACGGGTACTTCTACTCGCCTGTATTCAAATGTAGCACGAACCCTCGAGTCAATACTGCCCATCGTTGGAATGCCGTGGACGTCATCAACCGCATGAACAAACCGACTGGTACATCTATTCGATCATGGCTTCATTTCGCGCATATAACCAGTTCAGCAGAATGTTTCTTCAACAAGGACGGAATTTGGTACTACGCTGGCGTGTACAAAGCATTTCGCTTGGCAGACCTCACTACCAAGGAGTGGTCTGAGCTTTCAAACGAGGTATCTACTCGTTTTATCCCATCCATATAACCCTCTGAGCCTGACCTACATAATCAGGCTACGCAATCCATCGTCAAAGAAACAATCGCAGGACGCAAAAACACATCCCCTCAAAACATCTACGAAATTTCCCAGCTCTACACCGTAGGGGCCCTCAAGGTCGCTTGCATCGCTCTTCAATGTGTCAGCTTTAACAATACCATGTACAAAGCCCTTTTGGAGCATACGACCATTTTCGCTCAGACCAAGACGAAAAACTCACTTGGAGGGGGTAGTAGTGCTGGGAGTCCTGCGCCGGGTGCTGCAGCGACCCTTCACGTTTCAACGCCCCCCATTCCGACGCCTGTGCCTATGGCTGGGTCTGGTTCGCGTTTGATCACGGAGAATTGGAGCGGGAGCTCTGGGAGTTCGAGTCAAGGAGGTGGTGGGACGCCAGTGACGCGTGTTGAGAGCGGAGGTCATCAGCTAATGGCAGCGTTTAATGGTATGAGTTTGGGGAAGCAGGGTGGAGAAAAGGCGGACGTGAAGTAGTGAAATGGAGGTTCAGCTTTGTTGCTTTCCCCTTCGTTCCTCGTACATATTTTTTCGGCTTCTGCAGTTGACTTCAAAGGACTCTTGCATTGATACCATTAGCATTCACGATACTTGCATGTTCTCGGCCACCGTTTTTGACATAGTATACCCCAAGGGTTAGGATTGTACAGACATAGCACGTTATAGCCAACCTTTTGTCGTCATAAACCGTAGATTATTGTATTTTTTGATGAGATTCCCAGAAAATATTGTAAATGACAATTATGCTAGGCGTAGATACATGAATACGGTTTACAACTTCACTGAAGCACCTGCAGCTACACCATGGAGGTACCTGGCGCCGCCATCCAGTAGTGTGTGAGTCCCCGTAATATGTGCCGAAGCTGGTGAGGAGAGGAAGAGGGCAAAACCAGCCATATCTTGCGCATTACCGAAACGGCCTGGAATAAGAGAATGAAGAATTAGGTTCCTCCCCCAAAGGATAATAGACAACCAAAATGCTTACCTGTCGGTTGGCCGGCGTTGAAGACTTCCTCCCCTGCTGCTTTCATTCCATAGGCCGTCATTTTGCTCGGGAACAGGCCGGGAAGGATAGCGTTCACGCTGTTCATACGAAGTCAATCAGTGAACAAAGGGTAGACAACATATGTAAAAAACGCGTACGTGATGTGTTGCGGGCCAAGTTTCAGAGCAAGAGCAGAAGTAAGCTGGTTCACTGCTGCCTTACTTGGTTGGTCTGAGGGTGAAGACGGTCAGGTTCTGTCGGCTGGTCGTAGATGGCAGATGGTACATACAACTCCATGTGCCGTTGCCTTCGCTGCTGAGGGCACCTTCTGTACGAGGGTCGATGGAGGCGGTCGAAGAGATGTTGATGACTCGGGCAGGATCGCGGTTGTTCGAGTCTTTGGCGAGGAGCTCTGTAAGGCTAGATCACGGCAAAGTTAAGTGTGATTTCATTCAAGATTGCAATTGTGATGTACCCAGCAGTCACTGCAAGGCGAGAGTTAGTCATTTTCTCAGAGGACGGAGAGAAAGTAGCGCACTATAGAAGATGCTCTTGACATTGACGTTAAAGACGTTATCCCAACCCTTCTCTTCGGGGAAGTCGTTATAAGCACCTCCCCATGTGATTCCAGAGTTGTTAACGAGAACATGCAGCTTGTTTTCGCGTTTCTTGAACTCCTTGATAAGGGCCTCGCAACCGGCACGAGACTGTAACAGAGGATGAGTTTGGCGCACAGAATTCCGGAGGTTGGCTTCAGACGTACCCCAACGTTTGCAACAATGTATTGAACAGAATGCGTTGCACCTTTTCCGATCTCAGCAGCAGCCTAGGAAAATGAAGAAGTCAGCGTCTATGTCCTTCGAGTGCCATGGTACATGGGAGCGTACCTCCTTGAGCTGGCTCTCTTTCCTCGAGGCAATGTAGACCTTTGCACCATTCTGTGCAAATCCAGCTGCAATCATCTTCCCTATCCCAGAGCTGCCTCCAGTGACGAGAACTGGATTCCCCGCTCAGTAATTTCCTCCGATATTTCATGAGGTTTCCTCACCAATCTTTCCTTTGACATTGAAGAGGGATGAAATACTAAGATCTACCAGGTTTAGGTGATGAGAATTGGCCTATATACCTAAGAAGTTTCCTCTTACCTGCCATAGCGACTGAAACCGGAACGTAGGATGCAAGAAAGGTTAAACGATACTTGGACTGGTTATATGATGGACATTGACATGGCTGGAGGCTGCTACTCCGGATGCTGTTCGGCTATGCAAAAGCCGGTAACTCCGACGGTTGCAGTTCTGAGGAGGTCCCGCTCATGCCCATCGCAGGCAGCAAGTGTGCAAAGTCATCAGTGATTTGTAACTCTATTGGCCGGACTGTATGCAGGCAATATCACGCTCTAAGTCATGGGAAATGTAATGAATAGCAAGTCTATAGTAATCATTAGGAGTAACGAAGGTGTGTGTGTGAAGGTATAAAAGTCCAAGGAAAGTAACAAGAAGGAATGGTATGCAAGGGGTCGAAATAAACAGTAAATTGTCCAAAGATCCAGACTGAAATACCCTATCGAAGACTACTGGTTTCTCCTCTGCTTCTTCATAGCGCGATCTTCAGCATGTCGACATCTACGGCCCGCGTATTCTACCTCGTTCATCCACGCTTTGAAAAAGTCAGTGCAGGCTCAACAACAGGCGTAAACTCAACGCACATGTACATTCTTTCACTGAAAGAGCTTTGAGCATGATGGAATCTCCACCTCTTGGATAAGCCTGGCCGACTTCGAACGTGATGTCATCTTTTCCGTGGGTGACTTGTGCGTGAGCGAGGGGTATCGGCTAAAAGTTGCCAATGAGCTGAGATTGCCACAAAATGTAGGTTTGTAGACTTACTAATCTATACAATGTCTTCATTGACTCGTCCGTCAAGACGAAGATGTCGCTGCACAGGAACCCATAGAGTTTCCTGCCACTCTTAGCCTTGGCTAGTGCTCCCTCCTTGAGCAATCTTCGAGGACCCATATATCTTGTCGGAGCTGTAAGGTCAAGCCGACTGTGGTTGACGGATCAAAATACTGGCCAGAAACAACAAGTTTCGGTACTGACCCTTGTCCAATCCAAAGATACTGCGAGAGCTCCTTTAGCTTTTCACGCCCTTCCTGGTCTCGAATAGATTCGTTGATGTGCTCTAGGATCTTCTCCGAGATATCCAAAGCCCGCTCGATGTTCTTCTTTTCTTGACCTTCTCCTGTATGATGCAGAATTTGCTTGATCAGCAGGGGGTATCTCGTTGCTCGTTGCACTTTAGAAGACTGGAGTCAAAACCGGTGTGTATGCGCAAACGGACGTAAGACGTACTGGGCACAAGAAGGTAACTTGAGAGGTCCAAATTCCGCACCGCAGGATCATCCCGAAGTCGCTGCGACCCAGTTCAGCATATATTGTCAAGTGAAGGACGACATGTATCCTTACCTGTAGGTGGACAGCGAGCTCAGCATTTGAGTCCCGGAGGGACTTGAGGACCTTGATGGCATTTCCTTGATTGACACAGTACGCCTAGGATGGGTTAGCTAGGCATTTTAGCAGGAGGTGCAGATCTCACCATGTAGCTAGCCATATTTGGGATATGGTCCAAGAGGATATCGCCTATCCTATCGATGTATAACCTGCAGTCCCTTTGTCTATCTTCAAGGACGCTCAAGAAAGTCTTGTATAGGGCGTGAGCCCAACTCTGAAGAGTATTGGCAGCAAAGAGTAGCTTACCGTATTCGTGATCAGGATATCCTCAATGTTAGCGAAAATGACTGTAATCTCCTTTTGCGATAGCAGAGGAAGCATGGTTCCATAGAATTTCTGATGGATGCGTAAATTCCTCGAATTCTTGGAAGGTGGTTATTTCACGAACCTCGACGATCAATTGCAGGTCCCGAACATATGCGCCTTCAGTGGTGATCAACTCGAAAATAGCCTACAAAAACGGGTCAAGTATTGCACTGCCACATCTTCATTGACCAACTCACTTCCTGTCGTTTTCGTTCCCCGGAGGGCAGACCTTCCAATGCCGACTTATCCACGAGGCTTGCCCAAGACTTACGAAAACGGTACATGTCAGCAAGTAGATGAAAACGAGGCATATAAATACATACTGAGCCGAATCCCGGACTAGGAGATCGCGATATCTCCTCTCCACCCTTGCTTCCGCTAGTCGTTGGGGTCATGTTCACCACACTGATCGGACCAGAGATAGTCAACGTCTTCCTTCCCGTCTCCGGTTCTGGTGTCTTCGACCTTCCAAGGATGTTGTGCAGGAAGTTGGAGTAGCTTTTGGTTTCCTGCGTGGGACTGGGTATATTGGCGAAGCTGGTATTCGAAGGCGATGACGCGACAGTGTCCATCGACAACGTGGAAGCGACCGACATGCGGTTGGCTTGATTTTGTTTGAAGGATTCGTACCTCTCGAAGGCGTCGTCCAGTCGCTGAGCATGGTCTGGTTCAGGCTCTGGTTCTTCTATAAGGGGTGGTGGGACCGGCGGCAGGTCCTTATTTTCCTTCATCGATGCTGACGATTTGCGTCGTTTTTCAGGAGCTGCAGGTGCAGGGCGCCGTTTGATGGAACCAACACGTGGAGGCCTAGGTGGAGGATTCTTCTCCTTGGTTAGAATGAGACCGGCAGCTTCCAGCACCATTTGTCGTTCATGGGCGCGGGCCTCCTTGTCAGCTTTGGTCTCTTCCTCGTCATCGTCACTCTCGTCGAAAGAGAGGTAGCTGGAAGAGGTATCAGTGTCGTCGTCTGAGTCGGAATCGGTGTCTTCAGCATAGTCTGGTTTCATAGTCTCGTGTTTGGGGGCAGGCATGTTGTCAACCTTGGGAGTGTCAGTAGAGGAAGAAACAAATTCAGGCGCAGCCGAGGCCTCCGCGACAGGTTTATCACTGGGTCTTGGTGTTCGATTTGAGTCTGCTAACCGATGTGTAGGGGTGAAATAGCGAAATTAAATGCATTCCATGTTAATTTGAGAGTTTGACGTATATGTAAAATAAAGCAGAAAAAAGTAATTTCAGCCTAAGATATCCAACACGGAGGTAAACGAAAAGAACTCAATAGCGAAGGAATAGCACTAACCCTCCACAGCCTCCAGGTATGCAGCAGGCACGATGAACACAACACCTCCCTGCTCAGCCTTCCACCATTCCTCCTCGCTCTTGTCGATGATGTTCAATTCATCGCCTTCCATGAAGGGCAATTCGTCAGGATTGTTGCCGGTGTAGCTGTATAGAGCCTTGGCCTTGGCTATACATGGCAAGTTTATATTAGTAAGAATGAGTTTCGGTGTAAAGCAAGAAAGCTTACATGGCGTGCAAGGTTCCACGTAGGCCTTAGGGAACAACCCAGATTTACCAGTGTTGATCAGGGTGCCATACCACCAATCACCACCGGTTTTGGATGGATTCGCCTTTACAATCAGGTTCTCACCGAATGCTAAAGAATGATATCAGGACGTAGTCCACAGCACACAAAATGCTGGGACATACCAAGGTCATCCGGGCCATCACCCTCGTAGGCATACAAAGTTCGGGTCAGGTGTTCTGAAAGAGTCCAGGTGAGTTCGGGATTCCTGAAGCACTGAAGACATTACATACCAACAGACTTGTCAATATCCGCCATCATATCAGGTGCTTCAGTAGCGGTGCTGCTTGAGAAGTCCGATGCGAATGATTCTACCATGATTGAGGGGACGGTAGACGGGGCTTCAGCCTTCACATAGTCATCTTCGTCTTCCTCAGTGGTAGATGGGAGCCTCTCGACTTCCCTACCAGCATCTGCCGCTCTCTCGGTGAACCATCCGACAGACTGCCTGTTACTGGAGACAGAGCTAGAGACAGAGTCGTGTTCGTGGACCATTGGTGCAGGCTCAGGCAACGTCTCGCGAGGAGCAGGGGGTGACGCAGGACGAGGAGCGGCGTTAATATGGGCAGGTGGTGCAGTATCACCAAGCACCTTTCCGATTCCTGGAGGTCCACTCTTGTCGACAGTCTTAGTGGGTTTGAGCCTCAATCCTCCTTGAATTGAGGCCAAGAGGGCACCGCGGCCGTCACCACCACCAGAGGCTACAGGTGCGGGCTCAAAAGGTGGTGGAGGGAATCCAACTGGAGGTACAGGAGGAGGCGGGGGCGCGAACGGTGTGGGAGGCGCTTCAGGAGGAGCCGAAGTTGGTCCTACGTGGGGCGCCTTCGGGCTGGAACTTGTCGCCCCAGGAGCTGCAGATGAAGGACGACTTGTTGGAGCAGGCGGGGCAGAGGGTAGGATGCCTCCGAACAGTTTCCTAGCAATATTTTCTCTCTTGCTTCGGTTATCCTCTTCATCGCTGCTATCGTCCACTTCAACCTCGCGGACGTCATCCCAGTCGTCGTCATCGTTGAGATTGGATGCGACATTGTAAGACCTAGGTCCAGCCGATGCAGGCGGAGCTGGAGAGGCGGGTGCAGCAGGGCGAGCCCAAGGATTGCTGCTGCCATTGCTAGTAGGTGCCGAGGTAGGTCCAGGTGCGGGTGCAGATGTAGCGGTGGCACCAGCATCCTTTGCGATGAGGCGACTGAACGGATTAGTAGACTTAGGAGCAGTGTCAATAGCAGCTGGTGTTGGCCGCGCTGCAGGAGGTTCGGGTGCAGGCGGTGGGCTTGGCGCCTTCGGAGGCTCAGCAGGTGGAGGGGTGGGTGGCTTAGGCGAGGATTTAGCTCTCAAAGCTTTCATCCGTTCTTGATACCTCTCTTCCTCCAAACGCGCAGCTTCAGCTGCCTCTTGTTCTTCCCTCTCAAGTTGGCGAAGACGCTCGGCACGAGCTTCTCTCTGCTTCTTGAGTGCCTCTTCCTTGGCACGGATAGCTTCCTCTTCAGGATCGACCTCTGGCTCAACACGCGCAGGTGGTGGTATAAGCTTCGGCGGGGTCGGAGCGACTGCTCGAGGAGTAGGGGCAGGGGGAGCAGGTCCCCTTCTTGGTGCTGGAGGTGGCGGGGCCCGCTTAGGAGGAGCTGCAGGAGCTACCTTTGGCGGCGGAGCAGCAGGCTTGGGCGAAACCGCCGCAAGTGATGGGGCAGCCACAGGAGGTTTGGGGCTAGCAGGGGAGGGAGTGACAGCTCTACCGGCCTTCTCGCTCTCGAGCCTTTCCTTTCTTGCCCTCTCCCTCTCTTCAGCTTGCTTCTCGGCGAGTCGTGCCTTTTCTTCAGCTTCTTTCTTATCTTGAGCTAGACGATCTTCGACACTGGTATCAATGACTGGAGAGGAAGCCTCGCCGGATGAAGGGACTGTAACCCCAAGGGCTGCCATACGAGCGTTGATGCGCCTTTGGGCTTCTGCTTTAGCAAATGCCTTTCGCTCTTCTACGGTCATGTTCTTCGTGGCAGGAGCAGGAGATGCTGTGGGCTTGGGTGGCGCAGGAGGATCGCGTATAGAGCTGGGAGGCTCTGCAGCAGGAGGTGGGGGTGGGGGAGAACGTGCCCTTGGTGGACTGCGGGGGCGGTCGTAGTCCCTCTTGTCGCGGTCATATCCACGATCACGGTCGTATTCGCGGTCGCGATCTCGAGAAGGAGACCTCCTGGACTCGTACCTATCCCGGTCGTAGCCACCTCGGGAGTAAGGTCGGTCTCTATCCCTATCCCTATCGTCCCGTGCATCGAATCGCCCGAACCCGTCGTTGGCCCTATCTCTCTCCCTGGTCCATTCTCTCTTTTCCCTCTCTTTCCTCTCCTCTCGTGCCTTGACTTTCCTTTCCAAAGCTGGGATCTTCTCGTGGGTAAGCTCCAACAGCTCTCTCTCCAACTTCCTCTTCTCGGCATCCCTAGCGGGAGTCCTGGGTCCGGAACGAGTGACGTATTCCAGATCCTCGCTGACACGTTTGACGCGATAGGTCATCTCGTCCATCTCCCGATCGAGTTCCTCGTCCTCTTGGCTACGGTAGGCCTCTTTCTCTGCAGCACGATCCAGCATACTCGCAGTACTAGCAAGACGCCGTTTCATATCTGCCAGATCAGCACTTGGGCTATCAGCGTCCATGCGCGAGCGGACGTCATCACGATTGACGTGTCGTGACTTCGGCTTATAGTAGCCCCCAGCAGGCTCGTCTTTATCAGAGTGTTTGTAAATGGTCGCATCGCGGCCAGATTCCAAGGAATTCTGGGAGCTGTTGAACGACCTGTTTTTGAGGCGGGAGATAGGTTCGTCGAGATTGCCTGGGGAACGTGTTCGGGTTTCGTTTGCCAGTAGATTCTTGATCTGGTCAACTGAATCGTCAAGATCGCGTGCTGAAGGCGGAATGAGTTCATTGGGAAGCGCATCGGGGATGGGGTTTCCACTGAGTTCTAAGGACGCAAGTTAAATGAGAGTTGTATGGCACAACAAGTGAATGCTTACTTCGATAGATCAAACCCATAGCGACATGGAACTCGGCGATATTGAGTTTGCCACGATCATTCACATCAGCCAAAGACCTGTGTAAGTTGTGTCAGAGATAATTTTGACGGCATAAACGACGTGGTTCACGAACCATATCTTTGCTAGATCGTCTTTAGGAAGTCCACTAGCACCAAAGACTTCAAGAGCAGTTTGTCCATTTATGAAACCAGTATTCGAAGCATCCCAAGACCTGAAGATGTCATTGTACTGTTTTTTCTCGGACTTTGTTAGAGCCCATGACATCTGCTGAGTTGTAGAACCACGGTTCGCCTGGTTGTGTTGCTGGATACTGTCCTGCAGATTGAACTGTGGCTGTGCAAGCTGAGGGGCTGCGCCAAACTGCGAGTTCGCTGCTGGCATGAATGTCGTCGTCATCATCTGCAACCTGGGATCGACGAAGCCAGTCATCTGAGGCACCAAACCGCCTCCTCCCGGTCTACCAGGAAATCCGGTCATCTGTGGCTGTAATCCACCACCGCCGATCCCAGGGGATGCACTCAAGAACCGGTTGATCTGAGGTGGCTGCTGGAGATGCTGCTGGGGTTGTTGGGCACCCAGGAAGCCAGACCCTGCATTATGTATCTGGAATTGAGAAGGGATTGGGGGAACTGGAGGTGGAGGGGCTGCTCGCTGCTGGAAGTTGCCAGGCTGGCCTGGGAATCCTGTTGGCTGCGCTTGCAGGAAACCCTGACCGGTCTGGAAAGACTGCTGGGGTTGTTGCTGCTGCTGGAATCCACCTGGCCGAGCCCCAGGAAACCCCGTCGGTTGAGTAGCAAGTCCGGCCCCATTGAAATTACCTGTCGGCTGGAATTGTGGGTTTCCTGGCTGGAATTGCGGTTGTTGCTGCGGGTTAAATTGCGGGTTTTGTTGCTGGAACTGTTGGTTTGAGCCTGGAAAGCCAGTTTGCATAGGATACTGGTATCCAGGCTGCTGAGGTTGGCCCCAGTTCGACATGGTGGTACTGGTCCAAGGCTGAGGAAATTCAAGCGGCGACTGCGGTCACAACGTAAGCGATGTGACTTTACTGCGAAATCTCCCTTGTAAGTCGACCTCTGCCGCGGTGTAAGTACGAATTCTAAAAATCTAATAAGGCCTTGAGTGTTATCGTAGGGCACGATGCAGGGACTCAGAGTAATTTAAACGTCGTGGCTATCTCTGACGGCACTCCCTGACAGGATTGCGCTCAGCTGACATCGGTACCCTGATCATGGCCACGCTCGGAATGGCACTAGTTCCTTGGGACTCCTTACTAACTACAATGACTTTACAGAAATGCATGGTGATCCGTTAAGCGCTGATAACACAGAGTATACATATACTATCATGGCGCCTTGAGGCGGAAAGCCTTTATCCCTCAACGTCGGAACCGCGAGGCTGCCCCTATAACAGCCCCGAAGGGCCTTCCCCATAGTCGTACGAATTCATTTCGCTCTTCCTCCACAATGTCTCATGACATGCCCAGTAAACGGGACATCCTGCTCGCTCAGGAAGCCCGTCTGGTCATCGCTCTCGCCGACGTACGCAGCGACCTGAACCGCCTTGTCCCCATTTCGGCACTCCCTGCAGAGATCTTCGAACAGATCTTCTCAACGTGCATATCTTGGCTGACGCATTATCCAAAGCGCAATGGCCAGCGACCTGAACACCCACTCGCATGGACTCATGTCTGTCGGGGATGGCGAACTCTCGCTCTGGAGTGCCCTCGGTTGTGGCAGAACATCGACTTGTTCGCCCTGAACACACAGCTCGCCCTCACGTTCTTGGACAGGTCCGGTTCCTCTCCAATTTCAATTTCGGCAGCATATCGCCTCGGAACACACGCCCAGCGTCCAAGTCACCTCTTTCTCGCGTTCCAACCTCATGCTACCCGTCTTAGTTCAATCGACCTGTCGCTCTTCCCAGATGACATTCGCGTCTTCTTCGAATGTGTGCCTTGGTCAGAGCTGAGGAACGTGTCCTCACTTTCGTTGAAAGTACCTCCCGTTTCTGCCAACTTTCGGTTGGATTTCCCCGAACCCCTTCCAAATCTGAGTAAAGTCACCTTAGATGGTGTTGCTCTCCCATGGAATACATGCTTCCAGGATGGAACGCTCTCGCATTTCTCCCTCAGTGGTCTCACAACCGACTTCTCCCCCACAATCACACAACTTCACACTATTTTCCGAGTGTCTTCCGGACTGCAATACCTTCGCCTTGAGAACATATCTCCCTCCGAGGACCAGGGCAAGGGCGTAGATGACATGAACGAGCTTGTCCCAGTTGAGCTGCCCAAACTCCAGGAGCTAATTTTGACATTCGCCAAGGCCCAAGCCCTTGCCCCGATACTTGCACTGATATCCACCGACTCTACGACCACTCCCCCGAGTATTCAATTGAGTTCGCCGTCATTCAAGGATATTGACTCCCTTCTCCCATTACATCACCTTTCGTCACTTGGATCGACGCTCCGCCTCGGCAAGCAGCTCACTAGGGTTCTCCGATCCGATTCACCTTCATGGGCGGAGTCCACCTCCGATGTTCTTCTTTCACTTACATCTCCTCAATCTTCGGCCAGGTCAATTTCACCCTCGCCCACAAGGAATGGAATAACATCCACTTCAGCATTGGGAAAGCCTAGAGTCGATCACCCACATCTTCGGTTCCTCCTCTCACCTCAACTATGCTTGTTCCTCGCGAACCTTACCTCCCTCGAGCTCAGCATGAGCATTCTGGCCTCGACCACGAGTAGTTTCCCCAATCCTTCAGGTCGGACGAACCTCATTCAGCGTAAACTATCGTCTTCGCCACCCTCAACCCGGATCATATATTCTTCTTCTGCACCTCAAGTGACCTCAGACGAACTCCAATACTTCCTAACCAATACGCCTAATCTTCAGTCCATCCGTGTCGCTTTGAACGATATTGACGGACTGCTATATACCCTCCTTCGCCCACCCAGTGACACCTACTCCTCCACCTCCGTCAAGTCACCGACCCTCATCTGTCCTAAGCTCACTCTCCTCCACTTCGGAAGTGCCGGATACCTCTGGTTCAACTTCTTTACCCAAGATTCCACCTCTACTGACGAGGGCAACGAAGGAGAAACCGATTGGTTACAGCTTCTCCACTCCGTCATCTCCCAACGTCTCTCACTCTCCTCCACCAATACCTCTAGCATCTCACCGATTACCCACCTCTCCTTCAAACGCTGCGAAGGCGTCACCCAGCGCGTAATCGACGCTGTCTTCGAGAATCTCATCAACCACGCCGACGACCGGCTCCGGCTTAAGGTCGATATTCAGGAATGCGTAAATTCCGCTGGTGTGGGTAGCGGGGATTCTGCTGTTGGCGATAACACGAAGGGTGGACATGCTAGCCGTAATACTAATAACGTCTGGGAAGGAACGTGCGATGCCAGGACGGTAACGCGTGGCACGGGGGCGAGTGTTGGACAGGCCTCTGGGTCGGGCCCGGCCACGGTGTTTGGATCTGGTATGACTGCAACTAGTAATCGGACCGTTCCTGTTGCTTGGACTTGGTGGGAGCAGCGTTGAGCCCTTGCCAATGTATTTGGTGGGACACAGATCTAATTGCTGACGCTCAGCCTAAGGTTGTAGGACAACTGTAATACGACTTAGTACCGTACTATGCATCTTATGCTTCTCCAACGTTACCAAAAATTTGGATCGGCACCCTCCAACTGTGCCATTGTACCCATGAAATGCGTCTAGCCTGTCGCAGTGCTCACTTATACTCATTGGGAGCGAAAAGGGGGCTATAGCTTCCTTTTTAGGAACTGATGGCCTTGACACCAAACGTTGAACTTGCAGCCAACTCGAGTTGGCGGCTGGTGATGTCCAGACTCTGCCGTGAACAACAGTCAAATACCCCTTCTCGTTCACGCGCATAACCATGTCAGTCAAGTTACTTCCACCTCCAACGCAGAACTGTGGCCCCCTGCCAAAAGGAGAAGTGACCCCATTGTCTCGGTCTTCACCCAATGCATACGCATCGGTCGACTTTCTCGCCTATACCACGAGGAGGACTGACCATGACTTCCTTGCCAGCAAGCCCAGTCACGGAGATCTCTCTCCATTCGAAGGAGAATAGGGTTCTGACGCCAAAGGCATCCCTTGAATTTGTTCAGTCACATTCAAACCAAACATTCGACCTACTCTCCAAGGCAGGCCTTCAGGGATCCCAGTTGCAGGTGGGGTGGACAGATGAATCGCTGAGAAGAGGCTTTAAAGAAGAAGAAATAATCGTTCTCATTCCTGAAGGAGGTTTGACTCGCTTGAACGAAAAAGCTCTTCTTAAAAAGCTTCATCGCGTTTGTGGTGGTTTTAAGATTCGATTTGACTGTTTAGCTGGGCATGAGGAAACGGACGGGAAGGAAACCACTAGCTCCCCAGGTGCTCCTACTGGGAACGCTGCGCCTGCAACACCCGAAGGGCATGCCAAAAGCGGAGGCAAAGGGAAGCAGAAGGAACACCCCGAGAACAACCAGTCCGAAACTGATTCAGACGATGAAACCGAAGACCAACATCGGTCCAATCCCAGGGTTGCATCAGACGCCACTAGCAAGAAACGACGTCGCCTATGGCTTCCTTTAATTTTCCAAACCTGCGTACATGGCGAACAGGATGGGCCGACGGACACATATAACATCTCCCTAAAGCTTCTGATTGAGGTAAGTCTGACACTCTGGCAGGCAAGATCAATCCGAGGTTGATTCCATGTATATCACAGCTTAGCTCAAATCACAAGCGTCAGGATCCGCCCCCGTCTGAGACTCCCAATGGACATGGTGGCCCTTGGTCCAGCGTTCGAGTTGTGAAGGCCTCAATACCCGCGCCGGATTCCGCCGCGCCTGCGAGTCAATTAGCCAAAGAAACGGCCGTAATCAAGGACGTCCTCTTGTGTATCAGCATGGACGCCACAGAGGTCATCGACACCCAACCATCCAAACGAGATTCCAAACCCGATCCCATGTATATATGTGAAGATAAAGAAATCTCCACCGGGCTAGCGTTAAACGCCGGTGCTTCCCCAGGAGCTTCCGCAAACATTGGTTCAACAAAGCACAGGACAACGGGGCCCCAGCCAACACACCAGTGGAAAATTACTCCCGATCTCCGTGTGTCCACCATTGATGACCGCCAGGTGCTGATGGCGAAGACGCATTACACAGTCAACCCTTATTGCGGCGGCCCTCCGCCAGACAGTGCAGACTTCCCAGATGCAGCCTCTGTCTTGTTTGGGTACAAGACCGAAGAAATCACTCGACAACTGGCTGTAACAGCGGATGTTACATGGTCAGTCCACTCTGTTGGCAATGGAATGTTCGGTTCTCGAAGGAAACCCCTTGTTGCCACAATATGCCATCACGCATCAGCAAAACTATTCATCAAAGCTCGCAATATGCCCAATGCTACACTAGACACTGGCTCTGACACACCACGGATCCTTCTCAACGTTGTCAAGCTCTGTGCTGGAGAATCCAAAGAACTGGAGCCCAAGCATTTTGATTTGGACGATAATGTACCCGTGGTACTGGGAGGCTCGCTCCGCATGCAACCAGGTTCAAAACATGAAAAAGTACTCGAAAAACTGAAGAGATCAGCAACAGGGTTTGGACGGGTCTTTGGCAATTCTAGTTCCAATAAACCTGCCAGCAATATGGCTGGGCCTAGTAGCGCCAGGGCCTAGCACTTATCAGCCATGAAATGCCAGTGGACGGTGCCGTCTTTGCGCAAGCGGGGTCAAGGATTTTCTTTACTTTCCGAGTCTGATTTCGAACGTTAGCGCCGCCGTATAATATATTATCGCAAATTATAGTCAAATAATTCATGCCATGCGTACACCCTTAGTGTTAGTAAATCTTAGCTAGTGCATAAATATGATGCCTGAGTTTTAGTGTCCACCGTGACTGGTACGAGTTTGCAACATAGTATATATGGCGCTGATTGACGAAGCAGTTTGATGGACAAACCACTTCATACTTCCAGCTTCAACAATCGCGTGCGTGGCGGCTTCAAGGTGACGATCCATGACAATCCAGTATTTTGGTGGGCCAGGGGAGACGGACGAGGGAGGGACCATTAGCCCTACTGGGAACGACACATTCGTGTCATTTGAGGGGCGTATTAAACACGAAGGCGAGGACAAGCACTGGAAGGAGAGCCCCAAGGTTTGCCAGTTGATGGATAACCCACTGGCACTGGTTGTTTCGCGATGGATTATTTGTTGCTGACGTGCATCACCAACCACCTGTCCATGAGTGAGGTCGATGTCGTTGAACGACCATTCGTACTTCAGCGGTGGTCAGCGGGCCGTGACAGAAAATCTGGATCTGATGGATGATCCACGGCTTGGTTGTAGCCAGACCTTGACCACGTTGCAAGTTGGCGAAATGACAACGTTGTCGACGACTACCATGTTCTCAGCAACTGCCCCGGATCGGCAATCCCAGTTGTTGATGGAGGAAAGGCGCCTCGTTCAAGCGCTGGTGGACGTGCGCTCAGAAATGAACTCAATCCTGCCAATTGCTCTTCTGCCTTCTGACATATTGGAGCAGATTTTCTTCGAATGCATCCCTCGTCTTCTAGTACACCGACTACCAGATGAACCCCTTCCGAAACATCTCATCGCATGTACGCAGGTTTGCCGAACTTGGCAGCAAATAGCGCTTCAATCATCATCGCTCTGGAGAGTGATAGACACCTGTGCTCTGCATCCTAACATCCTGCAACTGTTTCTTGTGCGCTCACAGACGTCTCCCGTCGCGCTTCAGAGTCTGTGCACCGGAGCAGCCGGCGATCCAAATCATACCGTTCGGTTCACAAAACTGTGCTCTGAAGTCCTACGCCCACATATGCATCGAATCCAGTCCATCAATTTACACGAGAGCGGTCACATCCATGCATTCGTCCCTGGTCACTTTGACCTCTACGAGCACAGCCTGAGGCACCTCTCGCTCTCAAACATCTCCATTCACGGCGATTTTCGGTTACTGAGAGGCGATCTCGATATCTCACGATTCTATTCACTCGCACTAGATGGAGTGGTTCTCGTTTGGGATTCAATAGGCACCCATCAAGAAACCCTTCAACTGAGATACCTTTCCCTGCGAAACATGTTGTCTGACACGGCACCCTCGCTGAAGCAGCTACATGCCATTTTGAGCACTTCCCCAGATCTCCAGACGTTGGCTCTTGAAAGAATCAAGTTCAGAGCTGACGACACTCAACGATTGAAAGCGGTACATCTCATCAAGTTAAGAGATTTACGCCTGTCTTTCTCTCGCTCGGATACAATAGTTCAACTCCTGCACCTTCTACTCCCAGAAGGAGCTGACGCACAACACGGCTCCCAACTATTCAATCTCCACATAATAGGACTACCTTCCCAGAACATCTACTCTTCAACCTCGATAACCCATGTCACCCAACAGTACCATTTTAATCAACTGTACCTCAAAAAGAAAGGCTTTCTACTCTCATCGGTGGACGAAACGGCCCAAATGTCCTTTTCGACCTCCCAAAGTCCTAGGGAACTCATATCCACCGCTAATTTCTTGTCAGGGCGGAATCAGTCCACTCACATTCACTCTGCCCTTACAGTGGGTACTACGAAACCAGCACTAGCCCGCATCAGCGAGATAGAAATCTGCAGAGATGTCCTGAGCGAAGTGCAGCAGCCGACCGGTCTTCGACCCCCATGGTCTGCTATAGTGGCTCAGTCAATGACCGGAGAGCCGCGAGCCTTCGAATACCTGCAGCAATCTGCACGCGCCATGCCCGTGCTTCTACCCTGTCCCATATACACTCCCATCCTACGACCGCTTCTGTCCGAATGTAACAACATCACTT
Organism: Clitopilus passeckerianus; assembly: GCA_944990035.1. NCBI lineage: Eukaryota > Fungi > Basidiomycota > Agaricomycetes > Agaricales > Entolomataceae > Clitopilus > Clitopilus passeckerianus. Next base: position 185,384 of record CALYLX010000023.1, on the reverse strand, counting down.
CCATGATTGTGGACCAAAACTATCTTGTCGATCTCTTTGATCTCTTGACCCCCATCCCTTCGACCGAGCCCGGTCCTACACGGCGTTTTCTCTGCCCACATCTCCACACGATGACATTTGGGGGAAAGCGGTTGTGGTCGGGGTTTGCTGAACAATGGCTGGTCCCACTGCGAAACATGCTTCGTACCCGCCAGGTCTTAGCGAAACGCGCCACTTCGGAGGAGGTCAATTCAAATTTACGACCCGTGACTATGCGACGATTGCAATTTAAACGATGCCAAGGGGTGACTCTCGTTATTGCAAGAGAGCTGGAGGATGGGATGGGAGTTGGCGTGGAAATAACGAACTAGGTGGTCTACTAAGACTGATATCTCTCAAACTGTCCCCTATTGCTATCAGGACATCAGAGGTTATCTCGACCTGGTGCCACCAAGAGAATCTCATACTTTTTTGAGTTCGCTGCTCTATCAATTTGGCACGCTTGCCGGTTCCGGGGAAGAACATAGTAGGGTAAACGTGGCCAGTCAGATTCCTCCAGCGGTATCATCTCTCTGTGTCCGCGTGAACCATTCGGTTTGATAATAACGCGCGAAGCACAGCTTGGGACACTTACGCGTACATACGCCCTCGGGGAAAAAATCCTAGAATGGTCCAGAAAGCACACCCCATGCGGGACCGAGAGTCTTTGGTGATGGGAAAGCATTGCCTCTTTCAGGCAATTGCCCATCACACGTACACGGATTCACGTCAGCGAGGTAATCAGATCGTCAGCCTGATTTGACCAGCAAAGTAATCCAATCGCTTTTTGATGATGAACCATGCTAACAACGCCTACCAATGTGCAATTGGAATGTGTAGCGCAATCTTTGTCGGGCATGACCAATATTAAGCGACGGATGGTATAAAGGGCACAAGATTTTATGCTTGGAATATCATCAACTTCTCCCTCGAATTCTCCTGTTCAATCTAAAGTCTTCTGCTCTCCGAACGATGTCTTCGTCTTCGAACTCACTCTTCACCCCGGTGCAGATTGGTTCTCACAAAGCCAACAACCGTATCTTCATGTCGGCGCTGACTCGTAATCGTGCTCCTGGAACTGTCCCGACAGATGTCATGGCAGAGTACTACAGGCAACGGGCCGTTGAAGGCTCTGGACTCATTGTCACTGAAGGTATTCTAGTGACTCGTCAAGGGTATGGGCTAAGTTTGCACTGATTGATGAATAATATACTCATGAAATAACTCTTAGTACCGAATGGCCTCATGCTCCCGGTATCTGGAATAAGGAACAGGTAGCTGCGTGGAAGAAAATCGTCGATGTTATCCACTCTGCTGGTTCTTTGGCTTACGCTCAACTGTGGCACCGTAAGTCGTTTTATAGCTCCACCGGAAACATTATATTGATTTTCTCGACAGTTGGTCGAGTTTCGCATCCCGATGCCCCTGAGCAGAAGCTTGCTGGAACAGTGAGTTTGAATAGTTACCACAAGTCAAATGTGAGCTAACATGCGGACTGCTATAGCCTGTATACGCGCCATCGGCTATTGCTGCTCGTGGCGGCAAATTCAGACATCTCCCAGACACACCTGGATACGTAACAGTACGTTCCTATGAGGTTCACCTTTTGATTATCTCTAATCTTTCTCGTAGCCTACCGCCGTTGAAGATCCATGGACTCTCGTCGATCTCTTCAGGCAGGCTGCCGTTAACTCGAAAGAAGCTGGCTTCGATGGTGTTGAAAGTGAATAACCTCAATTGCTCCGTTGTACTGGATGCTGATCATTTCCTACCTAGTTCACGGTGCCAATGGCTATCTCGTCATGCAATTCCTCGATAGCGGCTCAAACCAACGCACTGACCAATGGGGTGGTAGCGTTGAGAATCGCGCTAGGTTCGGTCTTGAAGTGATCAAAGCTATCAAGGAAGTATTTGGCGACGAGGTCGCCATCAAGCTCAGTCCAGCCGGTGGCTACAACGATGTTGGGTGGGTTCTTTCCAAACTATCTGCATATGTTGCCTGCTCACACGTTTTCTGCGATCTCTAGAATGCCTTTGCAGGAAACGATCGAGACATACAAGTACTTCATTACCGAAGCCGACAAGCTTGGCGTATCCTACATTGCCTTGAGCCGCTACCTTGCTGCCTTTGACCCTCAATACGATGGTATGAACATTTTCAGCCTGAGTTCCTTTCTGCTTCTGACACACCATACAGGCACACCCCGAGGAATTGACCACGACGTCCTCGCTACCTACCGCTCGTCGATAAAGAACACCAAAGTTGTCCTCAACGGCGGTGTAACGGCACGGGAAGGAGATGAACTCGTCAAATCTGGCCAAATTGACGCCATCGCGATTGGCTTCAACTTCATCACTCATCCTGACCTTGTCAAGCGCGTACTATTCGGAAAGGCCCTCGATAACATCCCTGATATTCCTCACCTTCAGTGGGGTAAGGATGGAAGCGATTTCACTGTCGGATATACCGACTATCCTGTAGCCGTTTACTAAAGATCTTAAAGATTTTCGGGACATGGTATAGATTAGACTGAGAGAAGTATCTATTGTAGAGCCGCTGTCAACATGTAACCATAATATACCAGAAGGTCATAGAATTCATCGCACATTTTTGGTTTATGAATGTGGCCCTCCACAGTGGGGAATAGAGATTTATGAAATGTTCTTGACGAGATTGCAGCTGCGTCCCGTCGAGCAATTCATTCCATTCTTCGACTGCATTAGGTTTGGTCACGGTGTGACAGGATCGCCTAGCAGGAGCTATGAAATGGTGCATGAATATGAAGGATCGCGGCGATTACTGTCAGTGTAATTCAGATCACCAACAATTCTTGAAGGACGTGATGGCTACACACCGCCACGTCGGCAAACATCCAAGCATTCGGCGCGGCGCGTATGGAGTTTTGATACTCTCGCTTTCCTTGGATCCCACCCTCCATGACCTTAAACCGGTGGAAGTAATGCTCAGAGTTGCTACAAGAACAAGTAGGCCACATGTCTTTCTGAGAGCTTCTACAGCTCAAAATGTGAAGCCACATTCCGTAGCGGCTTCGAGGTTCCCGTGTCATTGCTACAGCACAGCGACGGTGAATGGTACGTTTTAACGATGTGGCTTTCTATATGAACGCTGGTGACAGTTTATAGATACGTCAGATAAATCGAAGACTTTTGCTGAAGGTTCTCGTAGACTGACCAGTCGCCAGCCTCTTGGAATACCACTCATCAAAAACTTGCACCCACACCACATTGTTCCCGAGGACTACATTGACCTCAGCCTTCGAACTCGCTGTCATGTCTACTTCAACCAGGAAGATATAGCAAACAACAAGGCGTCCGACAAATTACACTATGCTGCAGATTGCCGCCCCAACTGCTTTCCTGCTGGCTCAAAAGGATTTTTCTACTTCTACGAAGATCCCTGGAAACGACCGAATCATTCGGGTTTACGATTCCGCCTCGCCGATGAAGCTTCTCAGGAGGGCTTTGACGCAGGCAAGGACCTCTTGCTCCATGAGTCGGATGCGCCTTGGGTATATTCTCTCATACGTTTATATGCCCTGCGGCGTGATTGTCACATCCATTGGGTTGTTGGCCTTCTCAGACGTTTAAAAGCGGATGATTTCCTTGATTGGGATATGCTTTCGAAATGGGGGAGGGCCTTGGACGCGGCAGGTGGTACAAGAAGCAAATCGCTCAGCGCAAAAGCCAGACTCTTGCCTTCTCTGGACACACCTTTCGAGGTTGAATTGTCCGAGCTCGCCCGTAGTTATCATGTCCTAGATGAAGAACAGTCAAGACTGCTCAAATTTCGCCTGACCCTTGGTCCTGGGGCATACAAGGGTTAGCCTTCTGATGATCCAATGTGTACTGGCCACTGACAATTCATCAGGTCGATGCCTCATTCGCCTTGAGAAACTCGATGATACACCTCTGGTCCCCAATCTCCGTCTTGCCGTCAACGTACGAGTGGTCAAGCTCCTGACGCCTGTTGAATGTGTTCTCCCGGGATACCACGGCGATAAAAAGCTGGAGGAAGGTTCTTTAATACACCAAAATCAATACCCAATTGTCAAGACCATAAATTTACGATTGGTTACCCCCCGGGCTGGATCGAGTTCGACCCTTGAAGCTGAGGGGAGGGCTAACTTGGAACCCTCAAGTCCAGTAGAACATGTTTTCGACCTGTCTGCCCCAAGGTCTAGCCGTCAAATTTCAACCTTGGACCCCACTAGGCTTCGACCACAGGATTACCTCGACCTGTCTGAGTCAGTGCCCATGGTTCACACTTTTGCGACTACTACGAGTGTGAAAGGTGTTGGCAGTGACCGTGCAAGAGTCCAGGCGCCATTTCCCTTGAAGCGATGGCCTGCCGGGACACGTGGATTCTTGTACTTTCACCATGACCCAACCCTTCCTCTTATTTCTGCTGGTCTCCGCCTTCGTGTTACATCAGACACTTCCATCGAAGGCTTCCGAGCAGGAAAGGATTTCTCAGTCCCAGGGCAAGAACGTCCATGGCAGTTGTCGCTGTTCCAGGTAGCCAATCACGTGGTTTATAGGCCTCTTGCCGCACAGCTGATGTACGATGGCCTGGTTACTCAGGAAGCTATCCAGAAGTGCCAACGCATTGGTCAGGAATACCTCCTTCCCAATTCCTCAACCGAGTCGATCATCCTGTGGCACCCTGGGCAGCCTTTCAAGGCAGCTTTTGATTCCACCAATCCCTATCTATATATTGTAGATGCGGAACAAGGCGCAATCCTTGGTATTAGCTCAAGCAGCCAGGTTACCTTCCGAAAGTATGCCTGGGCCCATCTGACCGCCGGTGAGTTCTGCATCTCATTACGACAGGGCACTCATTAACTCACACATTGCAGGACAATGCATGTTACGTTTCGAATTACTTCCGAACCTGACTGAAGCGGGCCAACAGCAATGCCATCTTCGACTCCTTAAAATCTTGGAACCTATACAGGCTGACAATGCGCCTTCTGGCGTCCCCCGTATACCCGAGGAAGGTTCCCTTCTTACTTGGAAGGGTGTGCCAGCTATTTTTAGGTTATACCCCATGGTCAAGAGACGTGGCCAGCCTGTGAAGCGTCAGATACAAGACATCTGAAAGAGGTCATCTTAGTCGGACTGTAATTCATCGTATAATTATAATTTCCATGATCACCGTGACCCGTTCCCGTTTCAGTGAATCCTAATAAACGAGACCGCTGACATAACGTCGATAATGTCGTTCAGAAGTCGACCATAGGCTGAAGGCAATAACAGGTGCCTCTTATGACTGCTACAGGAGTAGCCTTTTCTTGCTGCAGAAAGAATTCAAGGTGTACTGAGCGTTGGACGCACAATGGCCTTTCGGTCGTGGTGGGACAGCTCCCGGTCCACAACTACCCCCATTTCCCCATTCTTCGAGACGAATGGCACCCTGAAAAAGGGTTTAACGTAGTGCCTGGATGGCTGGTGGCCCGGAAAGCTCTGAAATGGTGGCACTGCGAACCTAGCGGTTCGATTAGGCAGCACGCCACAATTCCGACCTTACATGTTCTTACCACCACGGCGGCTCAGGCGCTACAACCATCGTCTTCGAGAAATATACGTGTATGGCCTTCTCCCAAAGTCGAGATATAACCATTGTGGATGGTAGATTCGTAAACGCCAATCAATATCAAGAAGTTCATGTACATGGGCCACCAAAGGGTAAGCGCCGCTTCGCTCAATCCAAGATCGCGACTAACCTTTTGATTTTTAATGAGGTAGTCTACAGATCCTGAAAGAATGGACTGTTTCAAACGCATTTCATAACTCAGGCGAGCGCTTCGATCCACCGAAGTGCCACCCCGATACCCGAGTTGCTATTCTTGATAGACTAGCCCGCTGGGCGAGCCACGGACACAAAGTTAAACCTGTATTCTGGCTCCGTGGACCTGCTGGTGCGGGGAAGTCCGCTATCGCACAAACATTAGCGGAGCGTTGGGAGGAAGAAGGACTGCTGGCAGCTAGCTTCTTCTTCTCCAGAACCGACAGCAAAAGAGCTGTGAAATCGCACTTGCTGGCTACGATTGTGTATCAGCTATTCAATTCATTCCCGGAAATCCGTTCACACATCGAGTCCTCGATCTCCGACGATCCACTGATATTCGAAAAATCCCTTGAAACGCAGATCCTCCGTCTCGTTCGAGCGCCACTCCAGAATCTTCGGCGAACTAACCCTCCCGTCTCAACAAAAGTGGTGATTATTGATGGCCTCGACGAATGCCACAGTGCCGTAGCTCAGGCAGAAATTCTCTCAATCTGGGCATCGGTCCTGAAGAACCATGGCCTTCCACTCATTCTTCTTGTTGCTAGCCGACCCGAGCCCCATATCTGCGATTCGTTTGCGGCCGACACTTTTGCATGCTTGACGGATCGAGCCACGCTCGACGGCCGATTGGATCCTTCCCGGGATATCACGATTTTCTTAGAATGCAAGTTCCAGGAAATCAAGGAGAAACGGCCATGGCTCAAGAAGATTTCATGGCCGCCGGAGGATGCTATTAGGCAAATTGTGGCGAAATCTTCCGGACAGTTCATCTATGCATCGACAGTCATCAAGTACGTCAACACTCCCCGAGGAGACCCTCGGCGTTGCCTGGATATTGTACTCGGGCTCAAACCACGGGGTAATGAGGCACCATTGGCAGAGCTGGATGCACTGTACAATTACATCCTCTCGCAAATTTCCTACTCCTCAATTGAGACCGTGCTGAGCGTCCTTACATGTGTCGCAACCCCATATGACGAATATACAGACCATGTCGGGGGCTGGCTCTTCCCGGACCCTGGAAGCTCCTTCGAAAGGTTCAGTTCTCGTACCCCTTCCTCCCTCGAGACGTTCCTCATCCTAGAGCCTGGCCATATATACATGCATTTGATGGACTTACATTCCCTTCTCAACATTCCTCCCATTGAATTCGCGGACATCGACAACATCACCCCTTATCATGCGTCCTTAGCAGACTTCCTCAGTGATAGATCCAGAGCACAATCCTTTCTTATCGACGCTTCAGAAAAGCACACTCGGATGATGACTTGCCTATGGAAGCATGTCCTCCTCGGCTTATCTACAACCTCAGACCAAGATTTCTTTCCAGCACTCCCGGAGAACCGACTTCCACTTCGAGAGCATATATTTATTCGGTGCTTACATCGATCATTGCCGACGAGAGGTATGATGCAAACTATAGAATCCGCATTGAGCACGGATGAGAGCCGCTATATTGAAGAGTGCGAGCGACTCGGCATTGCCCAACTAATCTCGGAAAAGAAACAAGACCTATTCAGTTTTATCGGTAGCTGTGATCTCAAAGACGAAATCCTCTTTTACCTAGAGGTAAGTTATCCAGAGGTTTAGCCCGAGAACTCATCTGACACAAAGCAAAGAGATGTAGAGCTGCCGTCAGGATGTCTTGCTGGAAACGAATAATAAGCAATCGTGAACTCGCTCGATGGCGACGGCGGGTGGCCGAGGATGCGAAGTCATGCCAGAGAAACTGCATGTATCACTCATAGCTTCTGTGCACAAGAACAGAGTTGTATGGATACAGTCAACCGAGATACCTTATGACACTTGATCGCCGCATACCTAGATTCGTAGTCTGGAAGGTACGCGACCCGAGGACCAGCGTTGCTCTATGTCAATAAGTCCCGGCAGAGCTTCCAAAAGTCAGATAAGAGACGGGGGACGGAGTTCACACTCTCGGACTGAGATATCATCCAGTGCATCGGCGGGCCGGGAAAGATAGGCTTTTATCGTCCGGCCCAAGGTTAGAATATTAGCGATGCAAGGAATAGCGGGTTCACCGTCTATTTGTGAGGCGGCAAACCACTCGGGATACTAAGCAGATATTACTCGAGTTCTTCGGCCCCTCGAACCTTCTAGATTGGAGAGAGAGGAGCCGTGGAGACGTTCCTTTCTGACTCAAGACGGTTAGGATCCCGGATGACACAGCCGCGATTGCAACGTGCATTGAGGATGTCCGCCGTTAATTAATTGTTCTTGAACAACACTGGACCAGCTGTCCGGGACGACTTCAACTCCAGAGTTAATAACGACCCATAGTATATTGAACCTTGTCGTCAAAACGAGGTTAGTCGAATACAGCCTGTCGACGCGTCTCCGGGTAACTCGGTACCCGATGAGAAGGCAACTGTACAGTTGTTTTGATCACGTGTGGCTGGTGTGTCATCCGTTCTCATCTGCGAAAGTCCGACCAGACCACTCAGGTGCCATGATGGTCGAGTCTTTTTAAAGATTCAACCTGTCCATCTGAGGACGCCCCCTTCTCGTCCTATCAGCGCCTCTCAGCGCAACAACCGCTCGCAGCCATTTCGGCCAATTTCTTCATAAACCATCCAAGCCGTCTTCTGGTAGCCGTTTGGGACTTCTTCGGGATGCTCGTCGAGCGGGCCGTGTCTTCCTGGGCTTACTCTGAGGATATCCCTGGTTCGAGGTGTGGACCAGAAGACGGACCTTGGCCGCGCCCATATCAAGTGCTTAGCGAACATGAAGTCTGGAGAGAGCTTCGGAGACTTGCTAAACCGCAAAGTATCACACTGGACGCAAATACTGCAATGCGAGCCGACAGCATAAACTTCCAACCATCGCCCAAGACAAGGACACAAGACCGGTATATCGTTACTCAGTTGGAGGTCCATGGGAGAAAGTGGGCACTGACGGGCGTATTTGATGGTACGTTCCTCGTTGCTGGTTGGTCACCGGGTGCAGTCCCGAGCTGGTCAGCAGTGTTTTGTTAATAGACGCGTATTGATGAGGCTTCTCCATAGGCCACCTGGGTGACGTTACAGTTGAACATGTTGCCTATCATCTGCCAATCATCATTCGAGACTTCTTGCGAGAAGCTTTGGCAGACGACCCGACTATGAACTTCACACCAGCACACATCGCAGATCTCTTCTCTCGTTCCATATTGGCGTTTGATGATGCTATCGCCAATGATGTTCTGGATCTCTTCGGTGGCATTGAAGGCTTGGACAACTTCTCTGATGCAGACATACGAAGCATCATCAACGATCAACATACGGGTGGCGCTAACTGGAAGAAGGTTAGGCTTTGTATGTACGGTACAACGGCCTTAGTTGCACTCGTCGACCCAAATCAGGAGAACCTTTGGGTTGCGAATCTGGGAGACTGCCAAGCCCGTAAGTAAACGCCCGTTAAAGCCGGCTTCTCTTTCTGAACGTTTGTGTCATGATTTCTATTTTTTCTTTCAGATATGGTCTCTCGCAATGGTTCTGGTGACGACTGGGTTGTCGAGACACTCACCACCAGTCATAACGGTGACAACGACGCTGAACTTGAACGCGTCGCTAAGGCACATCCCAATGAACCTGAATGCGTTATTGACAGACGCGTTCTCGGGGCACTTGCCCCCACTCGAGGTACGCTTATTTCCCCACACTTCTTACCGGACCGGATCTCATTTATTATTTTTGTCCTTTTCTTGCTCTTTTCTCATTGGCTGTTCCCTTGCTTCTCTTGTTCCCATCAACCCCATCAACCTTCTTCGTTTCCGTCCCTTTCCCGGCTAATATCATCATCCCCTTTCCTTACCCAATCCAGCTCTTGGCGACATTCCCTTCAAACAACCGCCAGCCTTCACTCGCCGGATATTGTACAACCTATTCCCCGGCTTTCACAATGTGTCGCCTTGGGAGGAGTTCCTCCAACGAAACATATCTCCTCCTTACATCGATGCTCGCCCGGAAGTGACACACGTGCCATTGGACAGGCAGGCAGACAATATCAGGATCGACGGGCACACTGGCACTGAGAGAATATCAAGGGAGCAGCGTACCGCTGCCCCGGGCCCACGGTTCCTGGTCCTCTCATCCGATGGCTTCGCCGACCTCTGCAGCAATGAAGGCCAACATTGTATCCTGAAGAATTGGGCTAACTCTGTGGCTGACACGCCTGCAGCTACGTCGACCGGCCCCGTCCTACCTTCCGAGAACCTAGCAGTACGACTTCTCCACCGCGCTCTCGGAGGGGAAGAAGATCGTTACAGCGTATCTCGTGTCCTCACTCTGGATATGGACGTCTCGTGGATCGACGACACTTCAATTGTGGTACAGACCCTGTGATTCTCGACCCTCCATTCCTAGGATTGGTCTCTTTTCCGGGCTTTTAGGGTATTTCACGGGCACACATATGGAGAAGTTATGAATTTGCCCTAATTCGGGTTATGCTGGTCGGTCTTCAAGATACCATATTCATCTGTCTTAATTCACCGAATATTCGGTTTCATTTCATTTTTCCCATCGCCGTTTCATTGTTATCCATATCCTGCAATCCTCTTTCATCATCCTTTACCCAACTCGCTTTCGCAAACTGCAATAATTCTCTAGTTCACGTTGTTTTCTGCCTGTTGTAACATAGTTTGGTTCGCTGCATTACCATTGGTATAAATCAGTCGTGCCTCATTTCTCATTTACTTGTACCCCGACGGCGTCGCAGTCGCTACGCTATAATGGAATAAGCTACACATTTTCTCCTTCGCATCGGTGTGTTATTGAGCTCCACTTCTCCCCTCGGTAAGTATTCTCTGTCCGGTCTCTAACGGCGTCTATAGAATTATCTGATTACCCTCCCGGGGTTTTGGGGCGCATCTGTAGGCATCTGACAGGACTATCTTGATCTTACCCCCTACTTTGCTCCACCAAACTCACATCTATTAACCTTTCATCGTCGATAATCTCGAATTATTATTGTCATTCCTCTCGCACTAATTGTCACTTTCTGTCAGTGTCACCAAATAGTACGTCATCCAGCCAGCGTGCTACATCGCCCATCTCGGCGTCGTTTGTGGTATGCTCCAACCCCTCATACACCTTCAGGACAATTTGACCATCTTCGGCCACCCCCCTTCTCTTGAGAACAGCCAGGGCATCATCTCGATATGAAATCGGTATTTTCTTATCTGCAGTCCCATGACACCAAAGCAACGGCGGGAACGGCTTGCTCGTCAAAGCGTTCTAATCATTCAGGGAAAGCAAAAGTAAATTCCTCAATGCCACGAAAATAGCGGTAGATCAAAGCATATATGGACTCACAATGCCCGCCTCTGCCCTTGGAGGGATCCAGCCGCAGAGGTTGACCACGGCGGCGAGGTCAAGCGTTGCCCTGAGGGCGGTCATCATGCTGGTGGCAGCGCCTTGGCTGAAGCCGACGAGGGCGATCTTGTTGTCTGCTTTGGCCTGCTTGATCTCGGACTCGATCAGATTCTCGATGGCCGTGATGGACTCGTGGATCACTGCCTCCTCATACTCTTCCGGCTCGGGAGGGAGGTGGACCATGTCGAACCAGCTTGGGACGGCTTCTCTCTCGTATGTCACATGGCGCTCGAGGCTAGAAATGACCTCATGAGAGGATTTCGTCGGTTGGAAGATGAGGCTTACGCTTGAGGCAAGACCCATTTGACGTTTGGGAGCTCTGGGACTAAGGATTGTTCAACCACTTCTCGCCATTTCGTGTTGAAATGGGACATTCCCTGCTCCCAACGTCAAGTACACCTCCAATTAGAAGGTATGACTGGTTCTTACATGGAGAAAGAAGATGGTAGCCTTCTGAGTTTCTCTGGCAGGAATTATAATCGTCTTGTCACTCTGCATGACTTGAACTCGGAACCACGTAAGGCTTGACCGTCTTCCTCATTTTGGCCTCAATATATACGATAAGAATCATGTAACTGCGATCTTTTGATCATGACTCATCTATAAGACGGGCCCGGTAGACATACAGGTAGCTGCGAGAGTGTTCAAAGTACAGGAATAGTACAAGGTAAGGGTACACAAAGAAACAATTGTACAGGGTTCGGGATAAAAATAAACAAAGTGAGGTCCACGCAGAAATAAAGTACAACATGTCTTCTGGGACTGTATTAAATAAGACTTCAGGGAGATGCAAAAGCGAGGCAGTCAATGCAAAGAAAACGTTATAGAATCTCAATGAATTTAGTTCCGCTGGAACCGCTGGAATGTCGCGGTGCAAAAGACGATGGCGTTGAAATCCGAGCAGGATGGTCGGGTGTGTGAGGAGACATTGGTTCAGGAGATAATGTTCGGACCTGCATCGGAGTCGTTGGTCGTGATGAAGGGGGAGATGAGAATTGCGACAGTATATTTGGAGCTTGTAACGCTTTCAAATCGGAGTTGGACATAACGTGGATGGCAGGGAGCTCGAAGCGGACACTGTTCGCCGTGGAGGCGGTATTACTGCGTGAGACCGGTGTGTCTGTGCCTCCACGGGGAGGGAGGCTTTTGGATGGCGTTTGGAGAATGGAAGGATGGTCGTGGCGAGTGTCGTACTCCCCGATCTCGACATCCCAGTCGTCGACAGAACCTGCTTGCATCCAGCCATGCCCACGCCCTGCCTCGCGTGATCTGGTGCTTCCGAATGGATTCGTTGGGAAGAGAGAGGAAAGTCGATCCCGCCATGCATTGATAGTCCCGTCTGTTTCCTGAGTTGGTATTGGGGCAGCAGGAGGATCCTGGTAAAGCCTTCGTTTACGGGATCGGACCCGCTGTGCCTCGTGCCGCCTTTGCTCTCGAATGAGATATAGGATAGCTCCAGAGCAGGCTAGAATGACCAGTATCAGGCAGACAATAACTGCTACAAATGCTGTCGAAGTAACCGGATGAGTACGGCGCTATCCCTGATGTCAACCACAAACCTCCAACCGAGCCATTGATTTTTGGTGTATCTCGTCTAGAGACTCCTACGTCTTCTTCCATAGCGAGTTTCTAGGAGTCTACCTCACAGATGGAGGATGATATTGGGGGTCCTGAAGGAGTCGTCGTTTCGATAAGCCTCGAAGTTGCTGTTTGGGTCACCAAGAACGTGGCCACTGCTTGATCGCCGACGCTAAGCCTCTAGAACAGCAGCAAACAGCCTGGAAGAAAGCTTTCCTGCTGTTAAGTATAAAGATAGATGTCGTTGACGATGAGAAGGCAAGGACCAAGTTACATCTGGCGGCTGGGAAAACGGACCCTTCAGTGGGCGAGCTGCCATCTGGCGAGTGGTGATCGAAGCATTCCTTTTTTGGTTAGTAAGTCAGGTGAGCATATGGTCACATGGTATGACGTAGCCTACCCCAATACGGCGAACCTGCCAGAGACAGACGAACTTCCAGCGACTTTAGACAAGGCGAACGAACGAAGATGCCAGTCAAAACTCAAGGTAAAATTTGGAGATATCCAGCGAGGAAGAATTAGATCATGGGGTTGCAAGTGAGAGGTGTTGTTAGAATTTTTCTCGTGATAATTTTAAATTTCTATGTCGAAGGATCGCGTTGATAACACTCACTTTTCATCAAGTAGTCAAGGGGATTTCCTGTCTTATGGAAGGATCTGGAATTCCCGGGGAAAGGCAATCAGAAACGAAATTTTACGCAATTGTGTCTCGACATTGAATCAGCTTGCGCTTTCTTTTCCTGAATATATTTCGGTCACGCCGCATGTTGAAGAGATTGGGATGCCGTTCGCTGTCTGAAATAGGACCTTGGGGCTTCAGTTCACCCAACTAGATGCCGGAGCTGTACGCAGATTGCGTCTTCGGTTTCCTTGTCTGACTTGAGCTGCGCCACCGTGGGGGCGCCTGTTTCTCGTTGAAGTCACTTCGTTCCATTTTGGGCAATCACCTTCCATTAGATTCTAGGCACTTTCTATCGAACATACCAAGAGCACTCCAAAAACAGACTCGACCACGGCAGCCGACTCGGAGCCGCCGCCCCGCTGAATTTCCTCCAATCAAGAAATAACAGTTCAAATTCCCCCTTGCCTGGTTGTAATTCTTGTACAAGCGCGACGGGAAATAAGCTGGCAGGCTAGGGATGATTGAAATCTGTACCCTCTGACTAACTCGATGGCCTGACAATCAGAGGTGCCTAGGAACTTATTAGGAACGGTTACACCGGCCGGGATTGATAGATAGGCTACCAACGAGCGTACTAACCTTAATTTTCCTCACGAGTCACCGAACCTGGACATGATGACGATTTCAGCCTGAGTTCGCCCCATAATTGGGGGCTGCCAGGGCGGCTCAGCAAATCCAAACCTAGAAAGGTGGCGTTTTCTCTCGGGCCCCTGAATCGAGTCTGAACCAGTTCATAATGTCGGCATTCTTGGCGTCTAATACGGCAATACGTTCCATTCTAGAGACGCCCTGGTCCCCTCATTTTCCCTCAATATCTGTCCCAACTCCGCAATGCTGGCCAATGACGTTTTAAACCCCCCATCTACGACAAAAACCACCGTTCTGACGTTATCGGCTTTTTGCGGTACGAGCATTTCAAAAAGTTGAGGGTTGTAAGCAGCCGTAAACGCTGTTGAGCAAGCAAGCTCGACAAGCATTTTGTGATCATCTAGAACGCGAATGAATGCTCTGCCAGGTGGAATGTAATTTGTATCATACCTGAGAAAGCCAGCAGGGCCTCTATCGCGAGTTCATCAGTTACTCGAACACAAGTTAAGCCCCCAGGGTAGTCCAGTCCCATCTTGACCACCTTCGCCGAAGGATGAGATGCACCTAGGGAAGCAGATGCTCTAGAAGTAAAACGGCTGAAGTGCGCCAGCTTGAGACCAGTAACTTCGTCGTGCATCACAGTGACATTCGCGGGTAAACTGTCAGAAGTAGCCTCGCCACGGTTGAGAGCCGTCGTCCAGTAAAAGCAATCCGAACCCATGGTCTCGAGACCAATAATGGGGACTAGTTGGTGATTAGGAAAGGACCGGGCGAAAGCTGACTGTCGGGCGTACCATGGTCCCAGCCAACTTTCTTACATCCTGTAATCAAACCTCCAAGCAAACCGCCTCCCCCGACACTGCAGAAGATGGCGTCAGGTTTGGACCCAAGTTGCTCCGTCATTTCTTCAACCATAGAAGAATGTCCTTCCCAGACAGATTCGTGGTCGTATGTAGGGACCATAACACTACCACCTCCATTCATGTCAGTTATCAACGAGAGATCGTACTCTGGACTCACGCGTTCTCTAGGCTGTCAACTGCGATCTGGGCTGTAGCAAGAGCTTCATAATACGTGATGCCTGAAACAATCACAACTTCCGCATGCTGACGCTTCATGATTTCCACAGTGCTCTGAGTCGATCCATGCGGTAGGTAAACAGTACATTTCAACCCCAGAGCGTTGGCCGCACATGCAGCTGCCAGACCACCATTACCACTTGAAGCAATCACCAGATGTACCGAGCTCCCATGAGATTCCTTAGCCCTTTGACAGAACAGAGAGACGCCACGATACTTGAACGAATGAGACGGTTGTAAGTTCTGTAATCCTTGGGTAGCGTCGTTGTGGTTGATTGATGTTCAAACTGCAGCTTACCTCAAGCTTGAGGTAGACTTCCGCACCAAGAAGTTCTGACAGACGAGATGAGCGAATCAGAGGCGTTTTCAGCCATGCATTAGACATTTGAATGGTGGTCGAAATCGTCTGAGTGAGTACCGAGTCATTGGAAGCTGCGGTCGAATCGGGTCGATCCCTGAGTTATGCGACCAGGCACTGTGCCGTACCGGCCCTAAATCCGAATTTCCTGACGAGTTTCCCGGTTCCGAGCGCACGTCAAGTTCATCAGCTTCGAATACCATCTATCGTGCTTGGACGATCCATGCAACGAATATCTATAAATCTATACAGCTATCCGTCATTGAGCGTGAATACATCCGGGATCGAGCTCCAACGACCGCTCAAGGACGCCCTTTCAGCGTAACGTCTGACGCGGCGAGCATTCAAGTAATCAGCCTTCTGCTTAATCTCTTCTGGGAACGTTCTATACAATCGAAGGATGCTTCCCAGACGTAGTCGCTGGGCTACTGGTCTCGCAGATGAACCCCAAAGCTACTTTTCCGCATGCAACCGATCAACAAGATCAGCCAAATAAGAGCGCCTAGTTTCCAATTCTCGTACCCTAGATATTCTGCTTTGTGTTTCTTGGGAATTAGTCCTACTGCGATTCCTCGAAATCGCGGATTCTGGATATATCTACCCCGCCAGTTCGCCTCGACTGGTTCTCAAAAGATTTCATGTTTTGATGTCGAATTGTCAAGGGTCGAAGATTCCAACCCATCAGTAAGGACCCACTTTTGATGCAACATAGTACCTCACGTTCATCGGCTTCCTCGACACAATTTCCTTTCAAATCAGACCGGGCTTCAGTTCAATGGCACTCCCTTCCCGCCGGCGACTTACAGGCTCAATTTTGGGTTTGCTGACGACACGTATAAAATATTGCTACGACATCTCTGAAGCTTGGTGAATGGCAAGTGGTCTTTGAAATTCTCACATTCAGAGATTGCGGGCCTGGTATATTCCTCCCAGATCCAAATCAAGGGTGCGACCGTGCATGAGTTGCCCCATCTGTGCCAGATGCCGAGTCGGTACGGCTATTATCGTTCTAGTCCTTCCCCAAGATGCGCTTCACATGGGCAAAATTGCTCTGGTCATCGTTACACGAGGCACATCACCCGGCAGTCCCGCAGCTTTTGTAAGCAGCAATACAACGACCCCCGAATCTGAATCATTCGAGTCGAACCTACTCCGAAATTCGGTCGAGATAACATGGGTTACGGAGCTCAATACGCAATTAAGCTCTGGTTAGTGTTCAGCCTCCTCGGTACCATAGGCGATTGAGTCCCAGGCCCGTCTTTCGGTAACCTAAGAGTGGAGAAGCACCGCGAGTTCATAAGGAAATGCATACATGGCACGTACAAGATAGGAGAGTGGTGGCAAAGTATCCGAGGCTATGAAGACCGAGGAATTTGTAAACATTGCGCGGAAACAGAGTCAATGGAACACATCCTTACGGAATGCCGCGCCCCGGGCCAGGAGATCATTTGGGAAATAACCAAACAGATATGGCCAGCGGAGTACGGCAGATGGATCAAACCAAGCCTAGCAGGAATCCTAGGATGCGCACTGCCGCCAGACGATGAACGGAATCAAGGAAAAGCAAGGCTCAAAAGGATTCTCGTCTCCGAAGCGGCGTACCTGATCTGGTGTATAAGGTGTACAAGAGTAATCCAAAACGATGGCATTCCACAAAAATACGACACACAGAAATCAATCGAAAAGATGCTAATGCGAAAACTAAACATAAGGCTCAAAGTAGAAAGCCTGATGACAAACAGAAAGAAGTTTGGCCCAAGAGCCCTCCAAAAGAACAAAGTCCTCAGGGCCTGGGGCCGCGTACTTGCGAACAAAGAAGATCTGCCCGTAGACTGGATAGGGCAGACCGGGGTTTTAGTGGGTAAACGGGGTCTGGGATAGCTTCGGCGACCAGTGAAACCGTAGTCCCACACTACCTTTCATGAGGTGTGCGTAACGCATTTCCCCGGGGTGGCTTCAATTCTTCTCAAAGGGTGCAACTCCCTTTTCACAGCCTGGCGAAGAAGCAGACGTTGTCTGCTGTCTGAACCTTTAACGGCTCCACCAAAAAAAAAAAAAAAAAAGAGTGGAGAACAGGACACCTTGGCACACCTTCGCGGGAACGATAGAGAACAGTTTCAGGCCGACGCTGGCTACTCGTCGGCGTTTACAGTGTCCCTATCGGGTATCAAAGCAACGAAGTGTAAATCTGTAATCAAGGCAAGTAACCAATTTGCCGAAGGGGCCGTCTCGAGATTGCGTCTCAAACTATCTTGAGGGTGTGAACTATATTCTGCGACGCAAACGTGCCAGTACGAGCGTTTTCAAGCCCTTCAGCATGAAGCTAGGATATGAAAGAAATATCCATTTTTGATTTCCTGATATTCAACTCCGACCACTCGAGACGAATGCTTTCTGCCAGTCAGCCAGCTGAAACTGAGGTGTGGATTAAATCCCACGTCGGTAGGTCCAAAGAAATGGAAAAGAATAGGGACGAGAGCTGAAATTGGGATGGTTCGAAGGCTTATCTCCATCAAAGCAACGACCACATGTCATCAGCCGTTTTGGGGTCAAAGTGAGAGACCGAATTCTCCATGGAACATCCAATCGAATTCATACCACAGCTTTGGCATGCATTGTGGCTCATGGGAGTGCTACGTTTTTCGATTTCTGCTTTGGAGTAACAATGCAAGCTCGATTCACGAGAGATCCGGAGGAAATTTCACAAATAAATCATCAGAATTCCCGCGCAAAGAAAAATTTGAAATTTTCTGTTTCGGTGAATTTCCCAATCAAAATTCAACATCCCTCGACCAAGATTATACCTTGTGAATACAGTCCTTTCCCGCGTTAATGAAAGTGTCCTTTACGCACGTACTCGGGATAACATAGTGTGGCGCATAGCACTCACAATCATGGATCGGCGAGAAGAGGCTAATGCGGCGTTTACAAGCCTTCAGTTAATAGAACGTAAAAGCGTCACAGTTTCCGGTTTGGGGTGATTGGTCCCAACAAAGGCCACTGGGTGCAATTGTCAGGCGAGATGGATCTCATTTGCCCCGGATTGGGCCACACCCAAGGTCACACCCCTCGATTTTGCACTGAAAAGGGGAATATTGAACCAAGCGTACTGGTTCAGCGAGATTCGATCGTGATCGACACGGCCGCCGACCCAAGCCAAAGCATCTCCAATCTCGCAAAGGAATTTATCCTTTGACAATAATGCAGCGCACAGTCCGTCTTCCAGGTGGCCCAAATGGCCGCCATAATAAATGGGTATTTTATCGGGCAATATTTTCCAACCCTCCCAGAACATGACTCCTTCAATGTCGCAAGTCTATGGCTGGTCTCCCGTCAAAGGGGAAGACGACATCATCCTCGACGCTGCTCTCCTTCGACCATTGGTGACGACACTCAACCAGACTCATATTTCCGACTTCCCTCCCCATGACAAGAGCTCTCCCCCTGCTACACCCCCTGCACTAGTCAAATCGTGCTCTGACGCGCCTTCCAAGGACGAGCCGGACCAACGTCGTGACCCCGAATGGGTTGCAAGGCCTCGAAACCCTTTCATCATCTTCCGTTGCAACTTCGCCAAACTCAACTGTGACCCAAAAAAGAAACGGGTTCGTCGTCTCCGTGGGGTTGCCCCAGCAGATAAGACGGTGTCGAAAAAGGCTGCTGAAGCGTGGAATTCACTCACTCCAAACGAAAAGAAGTATTACATCGACCTCGCGGACGTCGAGAGGAAGGCGCATGCCAAAATGTACCCCAACTATCGATTTAAACCTGCCAAACGAAAGTCTTCAAAGAAACGCAGCCTCTCATCGAACAAACCTCCCTCAGACTTCTTCGAATCGGCTCATCCCACCCCCCCTCCGACGACTCTTGGAGACGACTCAGATTACACCTCCCCTTTATCCTACCCTTTGTCATCAGAAACTCCAGAGTTCTCACTCAACCCCCTTCCTTCACCCTGTTTACCCCCTTCCGGCGATGTGGCCTCTGTGAAGGCTGGCCGCCGTCGATCTGCGTCTGTCCCTAGCCTTCCTTATGGTCAACAGCCACAGTTCCTAGGCGGACCTAAGCTGAACATGAAGAGGTCTCGTTCGGTTATGGGACGGCCTTCCATTCGATCCCCAATCAACGAAATGGACTCCACATTGACCTGGGAGGATCAGAATTACGGCGCAAGCTACATGCATGTTAGTACAATTTTTTTTTCAATTTCTGGGCGGAATTTACTGACCATATCTCTTCAGCAGACCGTCGATGGTTATTATACTCCGGAGGAGCCGCTTGGCGGCGCTCTTTGTGCTCCTCAGCTGTACCGCGAGCCAAGTAACCTATCTATCGCAACCTCATCCACGGATTACATCCCCCCAACACTCACGATGTCATCTTCGACGTTGGCCAACTGGAATGGTCAACTTTCCGACTCTCAGCATCCTCCTACCTGGACCCCACCGGCAGGGTCCACCTTGTTCGAGACGCAGTCCCTACAGTACCCCGACTACACATCGCAACATGGTCCTGAATCCAGCGGAGACTCTCAATATTCTTCGTCCTTCAATAACTGGTCTTCCAGCGACCTCTGGTCACTACCTATTGGCAGCGACACCGCTTCTATCCAACTCCCCACCCCAGTCGAAAGCCCCACCACCGACATGTTCTACCCGCCTTTTATTTCTTCCTCCGAAGACACGTACGCGTCCAGTTTCCCCGAAGACATGTTTGCTCTCCAGAATTTCGACTACAACTTCGATCAGCAAATGGGTCATGGGGATTTCGTTCAGCCGACGTATTGATCTCGATGCTTCACTCCCCCATACTTATCTTCTTCCACCATGTCTTCTGCTTGTATTATTTTTATCCCATTCAATTTCGCCCACCCCTGTCGACTGGCCTCCTTTCTTGGATACCCAAGGCCGTCGTTTGAACAACTTTGACTCCTTTATGACCTCTCATGAAATACAATATGCCTTTCCTATACATATGCTCCTGTACAGATATGATTTTCACGACATTTTGCAGCCTCCTCTTCGTCTTCACCTGTAAATATTATATACCCTTCGTTCCCTCCATCATTTCTTCCTTTCTCATTCCCCTAGGGTTTCCTTCGTGTGTTCGCGAAGACAGCTCCATCACTTGTAGCATCCCCACATCTCTTGTCTTTGTACTTTTGGTCCATTGGTAACGTATCATTCGCATTCATAGATTAGCCTACCCACTCAAATCACAATATACATCTGTTAAGAATGGACACCGCTTCGAATGAACAATTCGGCATGCTTTCTCGAATGTCCGGTGAATCACTGTCGTGGTTATGGGTATCAATGTCCTCCGGACCCGCAGGTACAGATGGGAGCGCCAAGGTCTTTCCGGGCAATTGTGTTCTGTAGATCATTGCTGATGATCACGGTTTAAACATTGAACATTCGACATCCATGATGAACAAGCTGATGATATCGGCCGACTCCTATCTTTCATCGTTTGTCCACAAGGCAACTATTGTAGAGGCCATCCATCAACGAACGCCTTGGCCTTCGTGCAGGAACCTGGAGATCGTCGAAAACTGTTCTGCCAATCGAAGGTGGGATGTGCAAAGTAAGATCTCTGTTAAATAAACGTTGAATCGTACAATGATATGTTAAGTAGATGATCAGTGGTAACCGGATAAATAACACATTGAAAGCTCCCTCTAGATCGTTAAATTGTGTAATAGTTTGTCCGCTCCTGTGACTCGACCATTCAGAACTCCTTGTTGAGCACCCACTTCGTGATCAAATCCTAAGAAGCCCCATCGTCAGCATCATATCATTTACGGTATCATAGCGATGTGCTCACCAAAGCAGCCTCAGGCTGATCGTACGGAACCATATGTCCCGCCTCGAAGACGTTGGCAAAAGTGACATTTCCGGCACCAGCACCAGCAACTCTGACCTCACCCACTTGTTTGGCAGAGGCGGACGTAGTCCAAGGAGTAGACTTCCTGCGCTTGAACTCGCCGCTGTAGACAGACTCGAGTTCGTCGACCCATCGTTCATTGCCGAGGTAGTTGCACATCATGTCTACAAAGACGATTAAGAAGGTGTTTGACGGGATTTTTAGGGAGACGTACCAGCGTTACCAGCATATACCAGAAGCCTGACGCCCTCATTGACGAGTTCGGTCAGGAGCTTGGCGGAGTTGTGCATGCCGTCGCCAGCCATGGTGAAGGCCTGGTTGACTTGCATGTTGCACGACTGGAACTCCATGGCAGGAGGAACACCGAGGGCAGCCTTGTTCTTGGGATCATTCATCCAAACTTCAATCCACTCCATCTGGCGGTAGCAGAGCTGGCCATCCTTAGAGCGGTCGCATTTGCGGCGAACGTCGTAGGGGTTGAGACCAGTTTCTAGCAAAGGCAAAAAGGAAGTGATGAATACGTGCAACGGCGTCGGTGGTAGGATATATGGACATACGGATGAGAGGACCCATGAGCTGGGTGTTGCAGTAGAGTTGAGCAGGAACGCAGGAGAACTTCGAATCGTAGTTGTAGCAGGCTTTGATCAACCGTTGGCATGTCGGAACTTTCGTCCTCAGCGCCTGGCATTGGGGCCCATTCGGGTCGGGATAGACGGGGTAGGGCCCATCGCAGACGTAGTCAGGGATTGAGGCCATCTGAATGTACGGGTCCGTCAAGCCATTGGCAAGAACAACGGATGCAAGGTTGATATGCCTGACTCCGGGCACAGGCGCCAGAGCAAGGTTCTTGTTGGCCTTGTGGATGACGCTGGCGAAGTTGGGAGCATATGTGCCACCGTAACTCTCGGCAGCAATGTGGAACGGTGCATCCGCATATTGGGGGAAGCGCTTGTAGAAGAGCTGTAGGAATGCATGAACGTCGACGCCTGCTGCGGGGGAATTGTTGACGGAGTTGCCGTTGTCCGCGTAAGAGTAACCAACGTTAACAGGTTGGTCGAGGAAGATGATGTTGAAATCATTGTTCCATGAGTGGGGATTGAAAGTGGTATTCTTGCCATCATTGGCGATGTTACAGGGGCCTAGCTCGAATAGGAGTCCAGTTGACGACGAGCAGCCAGGTCCTCCGTTGAGCCAGAGAAGTACGGGAGCGTCGGCAGGTTTGTTACGAGCTTCAAAGAACCTTGCAGAATCGAGTATGTCAGCAGAAGTTAGCATCCATCCAGATATCAACCACATACCAGAAGAACAGGTGCTTATCATCAGCAATGTCGAGATAACCTGAAGCCTGCTTGACAGAGGGATCACATAGCTGAGGCTCTGTGACCCTCAGTTGGTAGCCTTCAAACGGCTTTGAAGAAACGATTTCATCTATAAACTTGGTCAGAATCATGTCGAAACCCCACGAAAGGAGAGCAACTGACAGAGCAACCCATTCTCCTTGATATATTCTTTGCCTTGATGCCACCACTTCTCCAAGTTCTTCTTGCCATTCAATACGGCCTTCTTCGCATCGCCCAAGAACTGTTCAGCAAGCTTCTCGCTCTCTTGGATCTGCTGTTGCCATCTCCAACCACCAGGTCTTCCTAGTGGCAACTTCGAGTGGAAGGGTGAGGTCAATGGCACTTGCTGGGGCGAAGCCGGGCTTCCCAGCGCTGGCTGAGCTGTAGCCGCAAGGTATGACAGAAGGACTAGGCTGATTGTCTTCATGATTGTGGTTTGAAGACAACCTCGAGTAGGGCTGGGATCAGGTTACGCAGCTGCTGCACCCAAGCATGTCGGGGAAGAGTCACGTGCTCGTGGTGTATGTTAGGGCCGGGTGCCGGACGCGCTCTGGTACTTCCACCATTCACTCGGAGAGCAACAGGACGATCTGAACAGCGAACCTCGCGAAAATATGACTATTTCGCTGCTCAAAAGCCTCTAACGTCGACTAATATAGCTGCTTCAGTACCCAGAAGACTATTGTTTCTTCGACAGCCTTCGTGACGGTCAAAAACCCTAAAGCCCCGTCGTATGTGGGCGATGCCCTGATTTCCCGGCTACCTATTAAAAAACGCCCGAAGATCTCTGTACAAAGACGAATCTGCCGAGGACAAGAAGCAAAGACCTCTTGGGGCCTCGCCAAATGTCGCCAACCCAGGCAGTGCTTCGCTGACCTTGAACCTGCCTCGAGGCTGATTCAACCTAATTGTTGGTCATATCGTACCAAATGGCGTAACTGGTCACATTCATGGCGTCTACATTCGCTTATGTCGTAGAAGGCAACTGGTACCCCACTGATTGCCTCCTGGTTGCTTTCTGGTCACCATCTGAATACCGGGATAGCCCTTGACGAATAACTTGGCTGGATCGCCCACGATCTCTTGCTTTATTCCGTGCTTGCAAGCAAGACTTCTTGACGATCATAGCTTGACAGGGAGTAGGCGTAACATGGCATCCGCCTTGAAGACGCCTAACACCAAAGTCCTTGACCACATCGTTCATCTTACACCTCCCGGTACGGTTGAAGAGACTGCACAACAATTCCGAGATCTGGGCTTCACGTACGCACTTTCGCACTTTCGCAATTCTCTCGATCGGCAACATGAAACTGACGCCATTGTTTAGAGTCATCCAGGGTGGCACTCATACCGATGGACTGACAGCCAACAGCCTTGTGGTGGGTACCTCAACCCTTATCATTCCCAAAGAATGATGCGAACCAGTAAATCAGCTTTTGGGAGATGGCGTATATCTCGAGTTACTCTCCTTCACGAATCCTGCCTCCTCCTACCCTCCAGGCTCTCCAGAGAGAGAACGTCGAGAGTCCCACAATTGGGCAAAAAAGTCTCCTGGCTGGATCGACTTTGCTTTCCTGGGCAACGGCGTGCTATTTCCTCGTCAAGGTGGGGACATCTCGCCTTTAACCGATTATCAGGGTTGATTGAGCACTCACTGACGCACAATTGCAGGAGGCGAGAAACGAATCTCGGAGACCATCAACGAACGTGCAAAGAAACAAGGCAACTCCAACGGGCTTTACAAAGCCGAAGTCGAGGGAGGGAGACAGAGACCGGATGGCAGATTGTTGAAGTGGGTTATAACATCTCCTGCCTCCGCAGACGAAGGAGGTGTTCTACCCTTCTACTGTGGAGATGTTACTCCTAGGGAATGGAGGGTAAGTTTGATTCCATCATCACACATGTTCTAGCTCACTAACTATCACTGCCTACGAAGGTTCCTACAACACCAGAAAACACGACGCATCCGTCCCAAGCAATCAGGATATTCCATATCCTTCTCCTCACACCCTCATCGGCCTCTCTCGAGACACTCTCTGCGAAGCTCACCTCGGTCATCGGCACGTCGCCTACCTCTTCGTCAGAAACCTCGATTACTTGGTCACTCAACACAGTCCATCAAGCTCTGAATGGGCCAAATCTCGTTCTGAGTTTGCCCAAGGACGAAGCCCAGAGAGCTTGGTTGGAGGAGGTGGAGGGAGAAGAATTCAAAGTCGGAATTTATGAAGTGGCATTCAAAGTGAAGAAGGGAAGCAAGGAGGGGGTGGAGAAAACGCCGTTTGGTAGGATTCGTTGGGTTCCGGAATGATTACAATGTTTTTTGTTGGGTCGCCCCGAATGTTGCATGGCTAAATCAAAACTCAATGCAGTCCTCCATTGAAGGCTCGAATTATTTCATTGGGCCGGATTTCCTATTGGTGTTAGTTGTACCACTTGCAAGCTCGAAGGCCCTTTTATTGATTTAGGGCCGGCTGTGTCACGAGTGGCCATGTCGCTCGGCTAGTCTCAGCTGTTTGGTTTTGACAGTACCTACATATTCGAACTACTCTTGGTTTCTGAGTATTACTTGTCATTTCAATGATAATCAATGACGAAGAAGGTTCGCGCAATAAGCTGAATGTATGTTTACCGTCTGTGAATACTAATACCTCCTTAGAGAACCTGAAGCTCGTCCTGTTGGCTCTAGAAGCTGAGACAAAGAAAGCCGGAATCGAAGACGACTTCGAGCGGTTTGGCATTCCTCGACAGAATACTAAGACTCTGGACGGTCGGGAATGGAAGTCTTGGGAAGCGAATCGCAACATGTCAGTCGTGTCGCCAACAAAGGATTCAAGGCCTCCCTACCGAGCTGCCAACCTCATCTCGCAGCTTCCCGTCGAGTTAATGCTCCGTATCTTTGAATTTCTCGCTCTCGACGAGAAACAGTTCGATTCTTCATCGAACAGGAAGCCTTACGCCTGGATCTTTGAGATCACCCACATATGCTCCTACTGGCGAGACCTTGCTTTGGACCATCCAATCCTGTGGTCCATCCCAAACTTTCGTAACCCCGCTTGCGCCATTGCAATGATTCAGCGCAATCGTGGCCGACCTTTGACCATTCAACTCCAGGCCAAGCGACCTACGTCTAGATTGGTCAGAAACGAGTTCTCCCGGATTATGGGCTCAAGAGTTGAAAGAATCTGGCTACGGAACCTCAACTTCCGGTGGAATCGAAGCTTTGTAGAGCATTTCTCCAAATTATCCTCGCTCAGAATAGAGCTTTTAGATGAGCCATGGTGGTGGAGGGCCGAAGAGCGCTCTCAGGTTTCAATCATTACCCTCCTACCCCTCCTATCGCTGTTACCTCACCTAGCAGAGCTCTACCTCGGACGAGTATTCTTCCATCTATCTAGGCAGGATTTAATGTGGTCAGAAGCAAACAAAGTCCGAGTGCAAATGCTCAACCTAAGGGAGCTCACTTTAGTAACGTCTTACAACCACGGCATGGTATTGATCAAACACCTTTCCTTCCCCCCCTGGGTTCGCTTCCAGTTCTCGGATACTTCAACGACCACCCCTCCTAGCACTATCGATGCATGCGTAGAGATGGTACGCGTGTTGAATACTCGGATCGAGACTTTAGCATCACCACGTTGCCTAGCAATCTTTAGGAATGCAGAGACCGGTCGTACTTCTATTGGCCTTTGGACGGAGCCTCACACCTATAACGATGAGTATTTCAGGATTTGTACCCCTCCAAACGTCAGTCTCGCTGGTGGTTTCAGCCTGAAAACCATCAGTTCCCTCCTCTCTATCTTCCATCTAGCCCAAATCGAAAGTCTCCTTCTCGATACACCGTTTCTCGACCTTCCTCTTTGGAGATCCGTTGCACGGCTTCCATCCCTCCGAAACCTTATTTTCCGCCATATTGATTTCGGATTTTTAGATATCCGTCCTCGCGACAGGGACTGGAAGATGCAAGATCTAGTCTCATTCATCGAGATTGCAGACGACGACCAAAGCTACTTCCAGTCCTTATCAACGATCTGTGCAAATGGCTGCAAGTTCCCCCCGTGCCATTCCCTCTGTGCACACTCTCCGCCAGCCTCGAAGTCATTTATTCCCAGAGAGGAATATGCATCCTGTGTCAATCAACGACTTCAGGACCAAACTTTCGATCGGCACCGACTACTTCAATTCCTTGAGATTAGGAAGGACACAGGATTCGAATTCGATGGGCTTGTGTTGCACTATTGCACGGGCTTGACCAATCAAGTCATAGAGGACTTTCGGAAGGTCGTTCACACAGAAATTGATCAAACTTTATCTCACGTATATATCCGACTACTGGCACATGATGAAGACTCTTGACAATCGTGTCTGGAGACCTCAGGATATACTGGCAAACCATGACGGGCAAACCTACGATTCCAAGCCCCATTATAGGATCCACTGCCTCGTCTATCAGCTTCCTCCGAAGATACTGTGCTGCATCTTCGAGCTTCTTGCTTTTGATGATGACAGGTTCGAACTCGAACCCACGCCCGGACGCCAACCCCATGCATGGATCTTTGAAACCACGCATATATGTTCTTATTGGCGGGAGCTTGCTTTAGGCCGCTCAATCCTCTGGACCATTCCAAATTTCCGTAACTACCATTGTGCCTTGGATATGATCAAGCGAAGCCAGGATGCGCAGTTGATCGTCCAGCTCCGAACCCCCCGGCCCCAGCTCCTTAACTGTGACTTTTGTCGAGACGTTGTCAGCAGAGCTTCGGCAGTCCGGCTACAAAACTGCAACTTCCAATGGCCTTCAAATTCCATAAACCCATTCTTCTCGAAACTCTCCTGCCTCAGAATAGAGCTGGAAGCTGATCCGTCGGCTGTTCAGGTCGCAATCCCCACCTTTATACCCCTTCTATCGTTCATGCCTCTCCTCCGAGAGCTCTACCTCGGACGTGTCTTCAAACATATTTCGGGTCGAGACATGGCATGGTCAGCGAGAAATACGATCCCTGTAAGATGCTCGTTTTTGAAGGAGATCACACTGGAGACATCATACATCCTCGCCACGATTTTTGTCAAACACGTCTCCTTTCCCGTCAGGTCCCACCTCAGGCTCTCCTACTCTGAGCGCACTTCTGCTTCGTACCACTCCGAGTGTCTTCAGAAGATATGATTCGAGTCATGAACGCTCGGATGAATGGATTGGCAGCCCAAAAATCCTTAGAAATTCTTCGGGATGCGGATACGAGACGCACTTCCATTTCTCTCTGGAGCGACCCCAAGAGTCATGAAGAACAGATTTCGGCCGGTTCTCCACCCACTTTCACACTGAATAGCGATTTCTCTTCCGACGAAATCGGCTCCCTCCTTTCGGTCTTTCACCTGGATCACGTACAGGACGCCGTTATCGATACACGTCGCCTAGATCTGGGTCTTTGGAGAGGCCTCGCGCGACTCTCGTCGCTTCGAGAACTACACCTTTTGGGCGTCGACTTTGGCCTCCTGGATATCTCCCTTGGACACCAAGATTGGGAAGCGCAACGGCTGTACGTTGAGATCGCCCGCGACACTCAAAACCACTTCCGATCATTGCAAACTATAATTGCCAATGATTGCGACTTTCCATACTCATATTCCTTTTATAACAGCCCTTGCGACCGAACTTTCGACCGACACAGACTACTTCAGTTCCTCGAGATAAGGATGGATATGGGCCATGAACTTGACCTCCTCGCGTTGGTCAATTGCACGGGTCTGACTCGTAGGGTTATCGCTGATTTTATGAACGTTGTTGACACAGAAATATATTAAATATGGTTCGAATTATGTACAGGTAGGCTAGTTCTTATGACGTCCACAAACACCCGATGATTCATAAATATGACTGTATCGTAATTATGCACCACGTTCAGATTATACGCCCCAAAGTGGACAACGCAAATGAAGACTACAGACGGCTT
The DNA here is from genome assembly GCA_944990035.1 of Clitopilus passeckerianus. NCBI lineage: Eukaryota > Fungi > Basidiomycota > Agaricomycetes > Agaricales > Entolomataceae > Clitopilus > Clitopilus passeckerianus. The sequence continues at coordinate 156,729 of CALYLX010000023.1, read as the reverse complement.
TGCTCCATGGCGTTCCTCCTGTTCTTCGCCCACCAGTTATCCACTTCCTTATCCGCATCGTACCCATACTGGGTCTGGACAAACTCTTTCTCCGTGAAGATCTTCCAATCAAGCTCTTCTGGTACCTCCCTCAACGCCTGAGCTTTCGTGACGAATTCGGGAATCTTGGAGTCTTGTCCCTCCCGTGCCCTCCAGGCATCTGCCGTATTGTTAGGGTTTCCATTTCCCAAGGATTTCGCGTGAGTGGCGTTGGCTCGTGGGGCGCGTATAGTCTGATAGGCTTGTAGGAGATCGCCAATCTCGCCACGAGAGGAGATACGAGAGAAGAGGTTTCCTAGCACTGCTGCGTCTTCGATCTGAATGAAATCCTGGTTGAGTATAATGTAGATAAATGCAGGTGAATCGGAACGTACCGCCATAGCTGCACCTTGCGCATAATAGGGCTGAATAGGAGGCAGTCAGGTTTGAAGCAACAGGTGGAGATGAAATAGCTACCCACCAACATCGCATGTGCAGAGTCTCCAAGAAGTGCTACCCTGCCATTCTTATGCACCCAAGTTTCCGAAGGTGCACGCATGACGAGCTTGAACTTCACGGCAGATTTTACTAGAGACACCAACTTCCTAGCTCTGATAAAATTGTATATGAATTCGAATGCGTTGGAAGCTCCATCAGGTCTACTTACCTCGGTGCCCATCCCTCCATAGTAGCGTTCATCTCTTCAAGATCAGCTGGCACGGACCAGTGTCCATTTGGATCGGGATCCGTTACAACAAGGACAAAATTGTAGTCCACAGGGCCCTGGAGAGGAAAGATTACAAAATACATCCAACATAATACATGGAAAGATACCCACTATCCCATAAGCAATAATCTTCTTGTCCGGGGCTTCCCAGAACTGCAAATCATCAAGCGGTATGGTGCTCAACTCCGGTTCCTTTTTTATATCCTCGATGGGAATCAAAGCCCTATAGCACGCATCACCTGATACCACTGGCTGATCAGGTGGAAGGAGGATGATCGGGCGAACTACGCTGGCTATGCCGTCTGCACCAACAATAACGTCGGCAGCCAGGACCTTGCCGTTATCGAGGGTTATAGAAGGTGTTTCGGGATCCACAGAAACGGTTTTTCCCTTGACAATCGTAACTTCATCCTTGATGAGGTCGTAGAGCACCGTCACAAGATACGGTCGCTGGAATACGATTAGCACCCATTTTATTAAGAAATATGCTATCTTACAGACACGCCATAGAACTTGGCTCCGTCATTCAGAGGATTCGAGTATTCGAGGAGAAAGATTTGGTCGTCCGTGTCATCTGTGAGGTGTCAGCGTGGTAATACCAGCCAATCAAAGATGTACCCACAGCGACACGAGAAACCTCCTTTCTGCTTCGAGCATTGCGATTCTAGCTGAGAGTATAGTCCCCATCTATTCAGGAGTCGAGTGACATCTGTTCACCATGGTTCGTGAGAATTGTTAACAAGATACGATGTCGTAAGTGATGCTTACTGGGCGAGAGGGAGAGACCTGCTCCGATTTCGGCGGGTAGGTCACTTGGGTCAACAAGGGTGACTTTGTGCCCAGCCTGGTTCAGGCAGTGTGCAGCGGACAAGCCACCTATGCCACCACCCACGACGATGAAGTGAAGAGGTACAGAAGCTTTCCTGCCGTCGTACATCATTATTATGCTGTCAGTCGTGTTAGAAGAGTGGTTTAATTCGCAACCGAAGAAACACCCATACCTTTATACAAAATCCGACCTCCTGTCCCAAGATCAGAATCGTGACTGACGAGTATTTGGCTTAGGGAGGCGATCAGTCTCAAACTGAACCCACATTTCGTGGAGCTGGCTCGGCAGGATACCCGCTGGTCATGAGCCTGTTGAAAGGTCAACTGGGCTGGGGATTTGCCTCCATAGATGTGTTGCATGGTGCAAGTGATCGAAGGAAGCTGTCAGTCACAGAGTAGATCGAATTCTGCGAGTAAGCCAGAATGTGTCATAGGCAAGCAAACAAACGGAAACTCGGAAAATCGGATTCTTTCTAAAAGACCGTACAGCCTTGTAAGCCTGCTCGTTATCTCTCTTTGCAACCAATGCATTGAAGATCGGCTGTGCTTCACCAACCAAGTGACGCTGATGGAGGAGTGAATCACACCAACACCAACTCCCGGAAGTGCGGCTGGAAGCGCGATCAGGCCTGCCCTGAACGACACGCGCCTGGACATGCACATGATGACCAGCCCCAAACGTTAAACGTTAAACGTCCACCAGCGGCATTTTGAGCGTCATGCCACCCAGGTTCAGGAAACTCAACAACATTGATGCATGAAACGTTCCATAAAATGGTTTCGTACGTCCGCCGGGCTTTGTTGCAAATTCGGGGGAACGGATCTGCAACCACAATGTTCAGATTTTCCTCCTTGAACATGATCCGCATCGCTCTAAAAGCCCTCGTTTGACTGGTCTTCCTCCACCGTGTCGATGTGGACATCCGGAAACGCTACGATCGATGAAAGGTATTGGTAGCCCCATACACCGTAGGAAGCGAGGAGGATTGAGAGTTCCACTTATGGAGGGCTCGCCAACACAAGACGAGCGAGCTACTCTCGAACAAGAGACCATTGGTATACAATTAAATATTAGTTCAATCTCATCCAAATACTTGCACACCCACAGGTAGCTAGGGATATAGAAATATAGTGACAGTATAACGACAAGAAAATTATCCTACATCATAATCACCCAAATAACAACCACCGTCGGTAGTCACCTTTGTCTTGACCCACCGGTGCCCAATCCCGCTACCACATGAAAGTGAGGCGGGCGTGCGATGCTTCGACATCACAGCAGTTCAAGGGTTTTCAGGCTGAAAACATGAACAGCCCTGTCGGCCACATGACGATGCCAGGGAAATGTTCCGAAGACGAAACGTTGCAACCCGAATTTGAATGATCAAGTAGCGAGCAAACGAGGCTCTATTCGATTTGTTGCATTTCTGGGTGTCGAAATCGATCGTCAGCGTAGCTCTGTAAATTGCAGAAAACAACGCACCTGAAGAAACTTCACTATGGCTTGTTTGGTGCCGCATGACAAGGTGACGAACGGCAGGATGCTAGTGAAGGGCCGACCCAGATCTAGGGATTTGAGAGCCTCTGGGTTGGCTTTACTCAAGCCGGCGACCTCCTCTATGATCTTCCTCAAGTCCCTAGTAGGCGCTGCATTGCAAAGATGATGGCGAAATGATTCCTCCAGGAGTGCGGGGTTGTACTGGGGTCTGGGAGAACCAGGCTTGCTTCCGAGGAAGGTGCTCTGTAGGAACATATGTCGAAGGAGACATTTAGCTATCCGACCACTGGCCGATTGTATGTTCATGACGAATGAACTGGCTCTCAAGGGGTCTGCGAGGAAATCCCAAAGTGATGCGTGAAACGCCCGTATCGGATGGTGAGTGAAACCTTTGGGAGAGATATCAAAAAGGGGATGGAGGGGGAGGAGGTGATCGTAGATTTCCCCAGGGCTGATCATGAGCAGTTTCTCGAGGCCCATGGGTGAAAGTAAGGGAGAATAATCGTCTCTAGCAGTAGGCAAGATGGGACTTCTCATGACCTCCCCATCGCGAACTACCAGCCAAGCCAGAACATCCATGACGATTTCAAGGGAATGTGGTTTGATAGTTCGAAGGACTCGGAGGAAACGTTTGTCGATTTCCTCGAATGGTGATTCGCCCTCAGGAAAAATCCCAGAAAGGACAGACTGCAAACGCCGTTGGGGGTCACCATCCGGCGAACAAACGTATTGGACCACGGCGGAAGCATAAAGGAATTGACCGGGTGATTTTTGTAGGATTTTCTGGATTGAACTCTCTGGTGGCCACGATTCATGGATGGTATGTCGACAGCTCTTCTCCAACCGATCAAACAGCGACCTTACGTAAAGTTCCACGTCAGCGGAAGGTGCGAGTACATCGTCGAGCACGACTCGGAGGATGAGACGTGATGGGCGAACCGAGTCAAAAATCTCTGTAATGTGGGGTTCCGTCGCAGTGGCGATGAGAAAATCAACGGGAGGGCATTACGAGAGAATACATCCACGAAAAGTGAAATGAGTTCTCGCTGATCCTGCACATCTTCAAATTGGTCCAAGCCGTCCAAGACGATGACTCCGAATGCATCGTTTAGAGAGGGATCTTGTTGGCATGCGCCTCTGAGAGGGTTGGTGATGAGTTGGTCTAACTGCGAGGCGAGCGACTTGGTAAATATGAGCTGGTCGTTGGTGATTTGGGTGACACGTGGCAAGATTTGTGTGGCGAATACGTGACAACGTTATGCTTACTTCATCCAGATAAGATTAGATTACTATTCCGAGCTCGTTCTATACATCCGTACATCGTAGCTACTTCACAGATTACGTTAGTTATACCTAGGAATTAGTATATAAAGGTCCTGTACATGATTTAGAGAGACCAGCAATCTCGAATAGAAGAGGACTTACACCTGCTCTCTCGAGGCTACGTGTGACGCGACTGTGATACTCTCACACTCCCGCCACATATTTTGAGCAACTCCCAGCTCTTCTCGCTCCCAGCGTCTCTTATCGTTTTCATTTGACTCTCGTATTCGCGGAATGTACAGCGGTTTGGCCACCCAAGTACACCCGACCTCGCAGAGTCAACTGTCTCTCAGCTTAAACCCTCAACAAACCCGAATTATGGCACCTCCCGTTAAACGGACTTATCAGTTCCGTCCACGCGGTCCGGGCGGCACGCAAGTGTCGTCTTCGGCAGGATCCACCATGCCAGGTGGATTGGCCGGCGCAGCAGATCTATCCCTTGACAATGGTCAAGGAGTGCAATCTAGGGCTGCTTCACCCGTGTCTGGCACACGCGGTGTTAGCGAAGATGAGAGTCTTCGTGGCGAGGATGAAGGTCCTCGCGGTATTTCCGACACCTTGAGCGACGGCTCTGGTGTGAAGGAAACTTCTAATAATGTATTAGAAGATGTACCTGAAATATTCGATAATGATCAAATAGATGATTTGTTTGAATATGACGAAAATTCTCTTCATCACGAGCGCGATGAAGAAGAATCTGTCCAAGCCGAGTTGACTGAAGAGCAAGAAATGCTCTACAACGCGGCTCGGGACAGTATGAGCCAGGAGCAACGTACCGCTTATGAGAAGCGCATGAAATACGCTGCCACTGTAGAAACCGACGCATCTGAATCCGACGAGTCGGATAATGCGACTGTGAATATGAGTGCCCGGCCCGACAAGGGAAAGGGCATTGATCCTCTGAATTGGGGTAATTCCGGAATCCCCGAGGATGAACGCGACATCAGCACACAAAGAGCTCTCTTTGAAGATATTCAGGAGAATGCTCGTGAGCCTGACAACGAACCTGATGGTTCTGACATCGAAGGTGATGGAATTAATGTTCATGGCATTACTCCGGAATCTAATGTACAAGAGAATTCTACTTCTGACAAGAGGAAGAAAGAGAAAGAACGTGCTAAGGCCAAGGCTAAACGCCAGCGCCAACGTCGATCGACGTCTGCACCCATCTCTGAAGACTACGCTAGACTGTTGAACAGAATAGCGAAGGACGGAGGAGAAAAGACTCAGTCCAAGTCTTCTCGCCGAAAGGAGAAAGAAGCTAAGGGTCGCGCAACCAAGCCCATTAGCCAGGTTACTCCTAAGAGCTCCTTAGGGCGCGCCTTTGGCCGCCTTCGTCACAAGAAGAGGTCCGACCCCTCTGATGATGATGATGAGGATAGCTCTGACTCCAGTGAGTCGAGCTCATCTGACAGTGAGGACTCACCTCCGAGTGGATCGGATTCGTCGAGCTCTGATGAGAGCTCTGATTCCTCCACTTCCTCCTCCGAATCTTCTGAGGATAGAGGCCGCCGCCACCGAAGGACCCGAAAGGGCCGAAAGGAGCGTAAGCATCGCAAATCTCGATCAATGGCCTATGTTAGGACCTTGATCAAGCCTACCCCGCCGGAGAAGTACTCTGGTACTGCCGATTTACAGCAGTTCCAGAAGTTCCTTACCCATGGGACCGCCTACGTCAAGTATGGCCTGGTAGAGAAACGACGACAAGTTTTAGTTTTGTCTGAATTCCTCACCGGAAGAGCATATACTTACTATGCCAGGGCCGTTTCTCACCATCCGGAGAAATGGACCCTCGAGGAGTTCTTCATTGGACTCTTCAATGCGTGTTTCCCTCTGAATTACAGGGATAAGCAACGCCAGCGCCTGGAACGCTGTCAACAAGGCAATCGATCAGTCAGGGACTACGTTGCTGAGTTGAATGAATTATTCCTTACAGTCGGTTCTTACCGCAAAGGAAAAGGTCATGAAGTTGTTCCACAACTTCCGTCCGTCGATTCGAAAGGCTCTTTACATGGCCAAGATCAACCCAGAGACTGCCAAATGGTCTCATGTAGTTCGCGAGGCCGAATACATTGAGATGGCAGAGGCTGTTGGCAATGAGGAACGTCGAAATGATCGACCTGACCATAGCCGAAATGAACAGCGCCGAGACCCTCAGCCTCCCAAAGCTGGAAATGGTGGTGGAAACTCTCACCGTCAGGTTCTCGCCAAAATCATCAGACCAAGTCTAATGATCAGCGCCGTCACAAGCCTTCCACGTCTGGAAATAATTCTGGATACGGAAAGAATGAGTCCAATTCCTCTAAATCAAATGGAGGAACGCGAATGCCAAAACTCACCTCAGCGAGGAAGAGAAAGAGCAACTTCGCGCTGAAGGACGTTGCTTCCGTTGCAAGGAACCCGGACATATGTCCAGGAACTGTCCCAAGGCCAATACGGCTAAAGGAAGCAAAGGAAACCACCTGGAGTTAGTAACTTCAGCGTAGGAATTGACTTTGACCGCACCGAAAAACTTCGTGAGGCAAGTCTGGCCGAGACCACTCAAACCTTGAACCTTGGTATGGTGGACTGGGCCCTTGACGATGACACAGATTCTGAAGTGTCTGATGCGTCAGTAACCGATCATAATTCGGATTTTGAGTTTCGGAAGGGAGATCATACCTCCTAGGGAACTTTACCCTGACTTCGTCGACCCGTTTGATGAGCGTTCAAACGCGCACAAGAAGCTAACGGGTGCTGAGCTCAATGATATCCTCTCAAGGGATATTAGCGTACCTATCTCATTGAGAACTTGGCACCGTCATCCGAGCGCGAGTGGTTAATCTTCACGGACTTTTGAATGAAGTTCGCCCAGAAAGATGAAGCCATTTCGGGCCCTAGAATGACTATTGGTGATGTTCACGCGAGGAAGATGATGTTCCTGCTTGAAAGTTCGTCACCCTATCCAGGAGATTCTAAGGAATCACTTACAGATATTGACACCCGTTTCCTGGTGTACCAAACCGATCCTGACCACTTGATTGTGATGGATAGTGTTCACCCTGAGCACGATGGTTTGAGAGTTCGAATTAGCACGGTTGAGAATCCGGAATTCTCACCTGCTGCGTGGTACGCTCGTGCAATGAGCCAGTACACGAACAAACCGATCTATGATTATGATCGGATGTGCACTAAGTTATCCCCTCCGGATATGTGGGCTTGGAATGCCCAACGCGTGCTTGATTCCAGTTTCCGACCTAAGGAACAGAAGCGCGTCAGGATCTTTGACGTGCACAGAATCAATAATGATGAATATGAAATCATTGATACTTACCGGCGATCAAAGAATTTGATTGCTGGAAGGTACCTTCGCATGCGCAAGTTCAATCTGAACAACTGGTATGCGAAGAGGGTTCTGAAAAGACCTCGATGGGACTTTTTTGAGAGAGGAGAACATGATTTGCTCACCAATCTCTTCAAAGTACGCCCACAGCCTGGCACTTACCCTTACCGAGGCAATAGGAGAAGGAATGATCGACGCACTGGCATCATCATTGATCTTTACGGTCAGCAGGTACAGGCTGGTACGTACCCTTCTTTGCAAAACGCGTCAATGACAAAAGACCCTTCTAGGTCCGTTCCTAAGCCACTCGTTGTTGTTGTCCGCATCAATGGGCACCCGGCGAAGGCGTTAATCGACTCAGGATCACTCGGTGATTTTGTGTCAACAACGTTAGTTCAACAACTCAACTTGACGAGGAAGGAACTAACTTCACCTATTTTGGTACAGCTTGCTGTGCAAGGGTCGCGCTCACGCGTGAATTATGCCGTATCCGCCAGGCTGGAATACCAGGGGATAGGAGAGGATCGTCATTTTGATGTAATTAACATCTCAAATTATGATGTGATTCTTGGCACACCATGGCTGTATCAGCATCGAGTGACATTCAGTGTGAATTGTTAAGCTAGTATCGCTACGTGCTCAACCAAGTATCAAGAGTTCAGCTGCTTAGTCCTCTACCAGCCTTTGTAGAGACGAGCGAGAGTAATCGAGCGAGTCGAAGTTAAAGCAAATAGCGATGTATAGGCTTTTAGGTCAAGCTGGGGAAGCAAGACCGAAAGCGTGAAAGTATTTATACATGAAGAGTAGGGCTAAGGGTTGGGCATTGCGCAGCAATGCTAAGTAAGCAAAAGTAAGTATGACTCGGAGTGAGTCAGAGTAAGAGTCACGATGAGTCATGGTAAGTAAATATAGTACAAGTATCCCACGATCGTGAGAATACTGAGTAATCATAGCTAAAGGGATGAGTAATGCGCAGCAGTACTGAGTAAATGTATAAACGTAAGCGGGGCGGGGATAGTAATGGTAGATGAGTAAAAGGAAAAAGAGTCCGGGTGTGTATCCAAGGTAACTGTAACATTACCCTCTCGCTAGCGTTGAAGTCACCTGACTTCAATTCTTCTTCTTGCCCCAGAAATGGCGGTCTATGTTCTTCCAATAGCGTTGTGGACAGTTAACCGGGTAATGGCCTGGGCCGCGATGATGACACAGACGACAAACAAAACGAAAGCAATGGTATTGTCGATGTCTGCCTCCGCAAACATAGCATCGGAAGTGTCTGGGCGGTGGTGGCTGGTTGGCGAGGTATCCGGTACGCGGCGCCTTCTGTGACGAGATCGTTGAGGAAGAGGGTTCACCAGAGTTGGCGAATCTGACTCTGGTGGGCTTTCGAATGCGGAGAGGTAAGGTGTCGGTGGGTTTGACATTTGGGTTGACGTTTTCCTTGTCGCTATCTTGATCCTCGGGTATAGTTTGAATGAAGGGATTGTGCTTTATCTTGGCAGCGGTAGCAAGGTTGGTGACGGGGGGAATTCTTGGAGGGTTCCTCGAACCTGACGTGCCGTGAGAATCGTCGGTTCTTCGGTGGTTTGATCTTCCTCAGGCCCCCAGGGATTGGCGGCAAGGGTTTCGAAATCTGTCTCTTTCGGGTTGGGGAACCAGCTTCGTCGTTCAGGATAGTGCTGATCAAGGAAGGCTGTACCTCCGGCAGCGAAGAAGAGGTCGGTGAGGGTTTCCTCCGTGCGTTGGTCAGAGCTGTCAAGAGCTCGATCAAGTTCTTCAAGGGTTTTCGAATATAGGTGGCGTAGACGAGCCACTTCGTTGCGGAATTCGGTTCTTCGGTCGTGGTAGGCTGAGCCCCGCTCTGCCACTTCGGTGAGGAGGCTGTCGTTGCTGCTCCAGGCAGTGTTTGTACGGAGCGCCGTAACAGCGGAATCGGTTTTGAAGGTGTTAAGGATGATGGTGCGGTCGTAGGAGGAGACATTGGAGGACATTATAAGCAAGATGTGTTTGCTTCGGCAAAGTGCTGTGGGTTGATGGAGATTCACCGAATGTTCTTCCTCTTCTTATATGCTTCAAGGGTCTTCTTGGCGTTCTGGAGGTTTCTCACAGGTTCCCATGAGTTCTCCGATGTCGGATATCCTTTCCACTTGATCTTGTAAAGGATCTTCCCACGATGTCGTTTGTGTGCGACAATTTCTTCCACTTCCCATTCTTCTTCTTGATTGATGAGGTCAGGTGGCGGTTCTAGGAAATTGGGCCCATGTGTCTCGGTTTCCTTGTATGGTGTGAGGAGGGTGGCGTGGAACACAGGGTGAATTTTCCATGCTCGGGGTAGTTCTAATCTGTAGGTCAGCGGACCTAGAACTTCTTTGATCGTGAAGGGGCCTTCTCGTCGTGGCGTGAACTTCTTTGAGTAGTATGCCAGTTTTAGGTTAGTTGTTTCCAACCAAACCTTCTGTCCTTGTTCAAATGGTTTGAAGTTACTTCGGACACGTTCGGCCATCTTTCGTCTCGCAAGTTCATGGGCAGCCGCAGCTTCGTCTCGTGCTTGTTGGAGTTCTTTCATTCGGGTTTCCGCAGCAGGGACATTGGTCTTCTGATATGGAAGGGGAATAGCGCGTGGTTCTGCTCCGTTCATTAGGTAGAATGGAGTTTGTGCGGTGACGGCATGAACACGTTTGTTATGGGCGAATTCCATTAGGGGAATTAGTTCTAGCCATTTCTCGGGGTTGTTGGCGCAGAATAGTCGGAGATAAGCGCCAATGTCTTGGTTGACGCGTTCGGTTTCTCCATCTGCTTGTGGGTGATATGCGGTTGTCAGGGAAAGCTTGATTCCTAGGAGTCGTCCTAGTTCTTGGAATACTTTGGATGCGAATTGTGGACCTCTATCGGATATCAGTTTGTCGGGAAGTCCAAATCTTCTGTAGACAGCGTCCAGGTAGTTGTTGGCAGTGCCTAGGGCGTCAATGGTCTTCTTGCAAGGGATCAAAATTACCCCCTTACTAAGGCCATGGTCTACCACGACCATGAGTGAGTCGTAACCGTTAACCTCAGGAAGATCAGTGATGAAATCTGTAGAGGCAAGTTCGAAGGGTCGAAGGAGTGAGAGATGTATCCACAAGGGTGCCAGTCGTTATTTTCGTCTCGTTGGCGTAGCACTGCTCCTGTCGCCCACTTGGATGCATCACATTCAATGGTGAATGGTTTTGTTGGATCGGGCATCGTGAGTACGGGTGTCTCCGCGAACCTTTTCTTCAGGGCTTCAAATGCTTCTTCTTGTTCCTTTCCCCATGTAAAGGGCCGATCTTTCTTGGTGAGATCGTTCAGGGGTCGGGCTAGTTCCGCATATTTCCCTATGAACCTTCGGTAGAAGTTGCCAAATCCCAAAAACGACCGAACTTCTTTTACGGTGGTCGGGGTTGGCCATTTCTTTATCCCGTCGAGTTTAGTCGGGTCCATGTGGATCTTGTCTGGCGATATGATCATTCCAAGGAATTCGACTTCTGTCACGTTGAATTTGCATTTCTCAGCTTTAAGGAACAGGTTGTGTTCCATCAGCCTTTGGAGTACCCGTTTGGTGCGCTTCTCATGTTCTCTTGGGTCTTTAGAGAAGAGTAGCATGTCATCCATGTAGATGATTAACCATCCTTCATCGATCATGTCTCTGAAGATGTGGTTCATCATTGCTTGAAACGTGGCTGGGGAGTTGCATAGTCCAAAGAACATGACGGTGGGTTCAAACAAGCCTCGATTTGTTTTGAAGGCTGCTTTCCACTCGTCTCCTTCTTTGATCCGGACATTATGATATCCCCATCGGATGTCTAGTTTTGTGAAAATCTTTGCTCCTCTGAGTTTGTCGAGTAGGTCGCTGACTAGTGGTAAGGGGTAGGCATTCTTGACAGTTCCACTGTTGAGATATCGGTAATCTTGGCAGGGTCGTAGTGCGTTTGCTTCTTTCTTCGCTACAAAGAAGAAGGGTGATGCTTGAGGTGATTTCGAGGTCGGATGTATCCTTTCCGTAAGTTTTCTTCGAGAAATTTGTCCATTTCGGCTTGCTCCTTTGGGTTGAGAGGGTAGACCTTGCAGTCTTTCGGGACAAAGTCTGGTTTGAGATCAATGGCGTGATCCCAAGGCCGAGATGGGGGAAATCGTTCTGATGCTTCTTTCTCAAAGACTTTCTTGAATTCGTGGTATTCGGGGGGAATGAGGTCTTCAAGTTTCTTCTTGACTTCTTCAGTTTTCTGATGTTCTAGGGTCTGGGAGATGGACGTCTTGGCGCGGATCCAGATGTTCTGGGTCGGGACAAATCGCAGTGATCCTCTATCTCGGGTGATTCGGGAGATATTTGCGGCTCGGATCCTTCTGATTTCTGGTTCTCGATGTTCATTCGTCAATGGGGAATTGGCTCGTTCGAATATCCCCATCACTGGTTCTCCTTTCACATAGGCAATAACCAGGTCTTGTTCGTCATTGGGTTCTTCTAAGGGTGTTTCAATGGGTTCGGGTACGTTGGAAATGTCTAGGTGTGATTCCTCTGTGGCAGCTAGTCGTCTGATCTGGACTCGGGCAAGGGCCGTGCGTAGCGGGGATGTCTTGACGCGTTTGGGATTAATGAATAGTGTCCCCTTTTGCCAGTTGATTTCTGGATTCGTTCGCTTCAGCCATGGGAGTCCGAGGATCAGGTGTTCATTCCCTAATCCGGTGACCAGGCACTGTTCTGACGCCTTGTGTTTCCCTATCCCTATATCGACCCAGGTGTAATGGGTGATTTGCCCCGTTTTGTTGATAGTGCCGTCAACGTTCTTGGCAGTGAGAGGTTGTCGAAGGGGATGTGTCTTGATTCGATGGCGGGCGACGAATTCTTTGTCGATGAATAGTCCTTGAGCACCTGAGTCGACTAGTGCTTTGGTTTCAACGGTTCTTTCTTCATTCGGAGCAGAGACCTTAATGGGTAGACGCATAGATTTATCAAAAGGTTCTGCATACGACATAGAAGAAATCAGTATTGTGGCGGGTTCAGACGTTGACACTGGCCGCCGTTCTAAAAATCCTCATCGAGCTCATTCCAGAAGCTCTCCAATTCTTCCGCTTCCAACGCTCTAATGGTTCTGACAAGATCTTTGATGTTTTTCTTGCCATATGAGTTGGTGCTGGACTGCTTTCCTCCTCTGCGTTCGGGGCATTCTCGAGAGCGATGTCCTTTCTTGAAACAGCGGAAGCATTTCCCTTCCTTCATTAACTCCTTTCTCTTTTCAAAAGATAGGGCGTCAATGTCCATGGCGTTAGGGTCTGCCGTGGTGTGGGTATTGCGGGGATTTGCGTGGGAAATAGGAGGGAGTCCTCTGTTGCGGCGGATGACATTCTGTCCTCTACGCCATTGCGCATCAAATCGGGCAGCGTGTTCGTACCATCCGTTAATGGTGATGGGAAGAATGGGAAGGTTATAGATCTTTTCAATGATCTTGGAGTTGAGTCCTTTCTGGAAGAATTCAATCTTCGCTTTTTCATCGGTGATCCCGGAGGCGGAGATAAGGACTTTGAATTGAGATATGTAATCGTCAATTGGTCCTTTCTGCGTGAGAGCATCGAGGGACGCAAATGCCTGTCCTTCTCCGTCTACTGGGTAAAAGGCGTTGATGAACTCTTTCTCGAATTGCTTGAAATCGGGGAGGATGATGTCGTTATCTTTGTTTGTGTGGTTCTGACAGAAAGATCGTTTCCATGCCAAAGCGGTTCCTTTCTTCAAAAAGGAAAGTGCAAAAGCGATTTGCTTGTTGTTGTTGTCGTAGATGTGGTCGTTCAGGCTTAGGTACATCTTGACTTCCAACAACCAAACTTCGGCATTTCTTCGGTCGCCATCATATTCAAATGGTTGTCCCATTCGGAGTTCGGCGAGTTTCTTTGGTTCAGGGTTGGTCGGAGCCATTTCTGGTGGTTCTTGTTTCGGGGTTTGTGCGGGTGTCGGAGTCTGGGTCTGTCTGGGGGGTTCTGGTTCTGGTTCTGATTCTTCTTCGGGTTCTTGCTCTGCTTCTGATTCTGGTTCGGGGTCTGACTGTGGTTCTGGTTCTGGGTTCTTTACTTCTTCGGTGAAGTAGGCGCTGCTAAGGTAGTCGCCGAATCGATATTGTCGCGGGTTTTCGTCTTTCGGTACCAAATGTCTCCAACGGTTTGTTTTAAGGTCAAATTCTGAGTAAGTGCCGTCGTCGAGTTGTACTACCCTCTCTGTCCCGGTGGGAGTTGAGGCGTTCGGCGGTCTTGAGAGAGACGTGGTTCCGGTCGGTTCTGCAAGGGTGGTCGACCTCTTGCAGTCAGGTGGTTTGGTGGTTGTGGCCTACGCTTGCGATGAGCGGGCTATCAGATCAGCTTGACCTTTTGTTAAGCTAGTATCGCTACGTGCTCAACCAAGTATCAAGAGTTCAGCTGCTTAGTCCTCTACCAGCCTTTGTAGAGACGAGCGAGAGTAATCGAGCGAGTCGAAGTTAAAGCAAATAGCGATGTATAGGCTTTTAGGTCAAGCTGGGGAAGCAAGACCGAAAGCGTGAAAGTATTTATACATGAAGAGTAGGGCTAAGGGTTGGGCATTGCGCAGCAATGCTAAGTAAGCAAAAGTAAGTATGACTCGGAGTGAGTCAGAGTAAGAGTCACGACGAGTCATGGTAAGTAAATATAGTACAAGTATCCCACGATCATGAGAATACTGAGTAATCATAGCTAAAGGGATGAGTAATGCGCAGCAGTACTGAGTAAATGTATAAACGTAAGCGGGCGGGGATAGTAATGGTAGATGAGTAAAAGGAAAAAGAGTCGGGTGTGTATCCAAGGTAACTGTAACATGAATCCACCGAGCATTACAATTGGTAACCTCACCTCGTTACCCCTGAAGGGTCCTGGTGTAACGACATTGTCCTCTCGGGCAATGTCCTTGTATGAAGATGACCTCGAAAAGATTCGAGAGAAACTTCGTGAGTATGCGAGACCACTCTGTAAACTTGCGAGTGAGACTCCGTTGCCTCCTTTGAGGGCAATAAACCATACTATACCTTTGATTGATCCGCATAAGGTGTATCCGTGGTGTCCATCGCGTTGTCCTGAACCGATGAAAGCGCAATGGATTGAAAAAAGGGACGCGTATATCAAAAGCGGCAGGTGGAAGGTCACCAGCGCTGGGAATACCGTTCCCATTCTGTTCGTAAAGAAGCCTGGAAAGGCTGGAGAACCAATCAGAATGCGTACCGTGTTTGATTTGCGCGAGCGCAACGCAAATACCAAGAAGTTATCATCTCCTTTGCCGGATATTGATGGTATCTTGAGGAGGGCCGCTGCTGCAAAGTATCGGTCAATTATTGACGGGCAGGACGCGTATGAACAGATCAGGATCGTACCTGA
Source organism: Clitopilus passeckerianus (assembly GCA_944990035.1). Taxonomy (NCBI): domain Eukaryota; kingdom Fungi; phylum Basidiomycota; class Agaricomycetes; order Agaricales; family Entolomataceae; genus Clitopilus; species Clitopilus passeckerianus. Next base: position 141,627 of record CALYLX010000023.1, on the reverse strand, counting down.
ACATGTTGAACGCTCTGCTGTTTCCACCCCCGATGGAAACATGGTCAGTAATGTCGTGCAACAGGGAGACTGTAATGCACCGGCAACCTACCAAGCGCTGATGAACTACCTGTTCTCATCGTATATTGGCCGGTTCCTTGATGTATATCTCGATGATATCATCATTTATTCGAATACCCTGAAGGAACACATCGAGCATGTCAGAATTGTGCTCGATATTCTGAAAAAGGAACGGTTTTACCTTTCGGAGAAAAAGCTCCAATTCCTGTGCAAGGATATGAAGGTACTCGGACGCATCATCGACGATGAAGGGATCAAAATGGATCCTGAAAAGGTCGATGCGTTGGTAAAATGGAAGGTCCCTACGAACAGAGACCTTCTGCGAGGATTTCTCGGTGCGGCCGGATACCTCGCAGATGACATTGACTGTGTACGCATCCCGATGGGGATTCTACACGGTTTGACGGGTGATACTGTTCCCTTCCGTTGGGAACACACCCATCAATGCGCCTTTGAAGATATCAAACGGTTAGCGTCATCGTGCAAAGACCACCACCGGAAACCACTTACCTATGGAAAGGACACACCTCCAGTGAACCTTGTAACCGACGGTTGCATCACTGGAATTGCTGGTGTCGTCAGCCAAGGGGAAGATTGGAAAACGGCCAAAGTGGCTGCGTTCTATTCGGCTAAGCTGAATTCTGCGCAACAGAATTATCCTGTGCATGAGATCGAGATGTTAGCCGGCGTGGAATCCATGCTAAGGCATCGCGACATACTGCAGGGTGTCCATTTTCGATGGTACACAGACCACAAGGGTCTTGTTCACCTGCTGAAGCAAAAGGACCTGTCGGGAAGACAGGCCCGGTGGTTAGAAAAGATCTCCGAATTTGACTTCGAGATCATCTACGTACCTGGAGTGGAGAATATCCTTTCGGATTCTCTATCTCGATTGTATTCCTTCGATGCGCCAGGGACGGTGAGGGCCAGAAGCGAATACACATACCATGATGTCATCGATAATGACAATCTGGTGGTACACGGCATTACAATGCCAGTTCTCGTCGGTTTAGAGGCGAGATGGCGCAGCTTTCATTAGCTGCCGGTGAACTTGAGGTGGAGGCGCGAATTCTGGTGAAACGCGTCTCCCGTTTCAGGTAACGACGCACCGAAGACACGGAAACGCCGTGTGGTGCCACCTGCGAGTCAGGTCGTCCAGAAACGGCAAATGAGTTTGCTAAGCGGACAGTCCGAAATTTCGTGCTGAAGGGACCTCAGCAACGAAAGGAGGGCGAGGGTGGTACCCAAAGTACACAAAAACTTACCATCCGACTTCCTGCGCGTAAGAAATCAGTTCAAACGCGTGAAAAGGCTCTAGATGACGCCCAGATTGAAGAAGACGGTTCTCACAAAGAACCAGAACTTCGGTTGCCTAATTGGGAAGCAGATCAAGATGAGGCGCTCGCAAAGAGATCTCAAAGTCTTGCCGACCGATTTGCCGCAATTCCATTGGTGGAATTGTTGAACGGAGGGCGCGAGCCCATCGATTTACTCGGAAATATTCAAAACAGATATTCCGAGGATAGCTTCTTTGCTAAAATTGTCGAGAAGCCGAGTGAATTCAGGAACTTTGAGGTAGATGACAACCTCATTTACCTGAAAGAGCGAAATCTAAGATTGCTCTGCATTCCTCACGTTCTTCTCAATGGAAGAAACATCCGGGAAGTTGTGATTTCAGAAGCACATTCGCTTCTAGCACACTTAGGCGCCCGGAAAACCACTACATACCTTCGGGACCATGTTTGGTGGAAAAGTCTGATTACAGACGTTCAGGCATATTGCGATAGCTGCATTACATGCAAGCGCTCCAAGCCTAGCAACCAGAGACCCTATGGTCTTTTGCACCCACTTCCGGTGCCATCGCACCCTTGGGAAGTCATCGGGATTGACTTTGTCGGTCCCTTACCCCTATCAAAGGATAGGAATGCCACCTATGATTCCATTACGGTCGTCATAGATCATTTGACTGGCATGGTACACTTGATACCATTGAGAATTAACTATACAGCTCGAAATGTGGCTGAATTGGTATTCTCTGAGGTCTACAAACTACATGGGCTACCTAAGGCCATTGTTAGTGACCGTGATACGCTATTCACGAGCGTATTCTGGACGCGTCTCCACGGATTGATTGGAACGCAGCTCAAACTGTCGAGCGCTTATCATCCTGAAACGGATGGCGCAACTGAGCGTGCAAATCGCACTGTAACTCAGATGATTCGTCAGTGCATCGGACCGAATCAACAAGATTGGGTATCACAATTGCCGGCGGTCGAATTTGCAATCAATACTGCAAGATCTGAGGTTACTGGGTACTCTCCGTTCTTTCTGAACAACGGAAGAATGCCTCGTAGTTTGATCACGAATGCTCCACATGATACTGAGTATCCAGGAGTACGAGTCTTTGCTCAGAGACTCAGAAATGCGATTCTGTCCGCGCATGATAGCATTTTGGCTTCGCGTGTGAAGTCTATCAGAACCGCAAATAGACGACGTCAATTAGCCCCTTTCAAAGAGGAGATCTCGTCTACATTTCCTCGAAAAACATGACCTTGCCTAAGGGTTCTGTTAGGAAATTCATTCCGAAGTTTGTGGGACCTTATCTCATTCTCAAAGACTTTGGAAATTCATCATACCGCGTTAAATTGCCCTCTAGCATGAAACAGCGCGGTATTCACGATGTTTTTCACGCGTCGCTTCTTAGGATTCACGTTCCTAACGACGACAGGTTATTCCCTGGTAGGCTTGATAGCCAGATTGCCGAGGTCGATGATCCCGACCAAGAATGGACGGCTGACAAGATCATTGAACACACTGGCGCGAAAACTGACGCTATTTTCAAAGTTCTTTGGAAATCTGGTGATGAAACTTGGGTTCCTTACACCCAGGTTGCTGATATGAATCTCATTGAGCCATATCTGGACCTACTTGGGGTGGATAGTATTGCTGAGTTACCTCTCGGAAAAGGCAAACCCTCAAGATGACCCACAGGTATTCCTGGGGACTATGGACCTCCTTCCAGGATATAAAGGCCCTGATAAACTGCTCTTATTGACCCATTCCTCTACAGATACAGTTCTCTATAGGAATACTTCGCTTTCCCCACCAGCTCGCGTCTCTACCCCCGCTCTTCGCGTCCATCAATCTCACATCAATATGCCGCAAGTACGCAATGTCAAGCCGTTCGAGTGGAACCAGTTCACTCTCACCACTAGAGGCGTATACCTCATCACGAATGCGATGACAAACGTCACCGTCACCATTCACCCTCTCCAACTTCGACTCTACTTTGCCTTTGACAAGGCTATCCGCGCCGGGAAATTCAAGACCGGGATTCCTGCCGGATATACGCAGGTCGCGGTCGCGTTTAATTCTAGCGCAGCCACAGAGCATCGTCTGTGCACTTACGAGCCCACTCAAGGTGGATGGATCCCACACGGCCCGCCTATCCCTTACAATGAATTCTCCTTCGAGTACAATGACATCGACTCTATCATCCACGACCCTGCATTCCAGGCACTTCGCGTCACCAACTCCAACGGGGAATTGATCCCTTCTCGACTCCTTGAAATCGATGAAGCACTGCAATATCCCCTGCGCCAGCAGGCTGCACGTCGCATCAAGGCAGAAGAGAAGCAGGCCAAACACGCCAAGAAACTTCTCAAGGCTCGTGCCGGAGGACAGAAGCCGAAGAAAAACACTTCGCCTTCTAATAGTCGTACAAACGCTATAAACTATTCGCTCCCTATCCCGAAACACGGTCTTTATCATACCCGTACACCTCCTGCGACTCCTACCACTTCTGCTGCGACGCCCACCACCATGGGCAATCTCGGTCCCCTTATGGACTTCTTTGATCCCGGCGTCCCCGCTTCTGGCAACTCTGGTGCCGTCGCCGGCCCGAGCAAACCCAGCTCATCTTCTTCGTCCTCGTCCGCCGCCTCGTCCCGCGACAATCTCATGGAAGATCCCATGGACTTCGACTTTGGCAACTTGGATCTTTGAGGGGTCCTTCCGCCAACGCTACACGACCCCTGGAGGGCGTATGTGGCGAATACGTGACAACGTTATGCTTACTTCATCCAGATAAGATTAGATTACTATTCCGAGCTCGTTCTATACATCCGTACATCGTAGCTACTTCACAGATTACGTTAGTTATACCTAGGAATTAGTATATAAAGGTCCTGTACATGATTTAGAGAGACCAGCAATCTCGAATAGAAGAGGACTTACACCTGCTCTCTCGAGGCTACGTGTGACGCGACTGTGATACTCTCACACTCCCGCCACAATTTGAGGACACCAACGACACAACTGGTGAGCTAGTGTCAGTATAATTGCCTTCTTTGCATCGCAGCCTGCATCCACCAGTGGAAGGAAGAACGACGCTGCAAGTCGTCCTTGCTTGTGCAAGCGTTCCGCCGCTGTTTGTGCTATGGCTGATTTTCCGCAGCCTGCAGGACCGGAGATCCACAAGCATCGCTCTCTCGAGGGTGAGGAGGGCGCATCCCGAGCCCAATCTTCCACTCTCTGAAGGATGACATCCCTTGTGCCCAAGTAGCATCGAGGTGCCTTGGTGCGTGCTTCGGAGTCGTGAATTGCACCGGGAAGCGCCTGACTGGGAAGAGCTTCTGATACGATTAAAGATGAGTCTAAGCATACCCATCTCATACGTGTGACTTTAACATACCTGCTTCAGTAGATTTAAGTCCGAAATAGTTTTGGATTACCCCTCCTTGAACTTGATTTCCGCTCCCATAAATCGCATTATGATGGTGACTTTGGTTGTAGGTGTCTGTCTTCACGAGCTGAGAGTCATAAATGGCAATACTATTTACAAGCTCGGCCATATAAGAGTCGGTTTGGGCCGCTGTCGAGCAATTAGAGGAGGCCGCGTCAATATGTAGATAGTGGTTCTTGACATAGTTGTGCCGCTTATTTGATGTACGTGAACGGTTCTGAGTTGTTGTTGTTGTTGATTAATGGATTGTCAATGACACCACCCTGTCGATCATACCAAAATTGGAGGTGGCGGTGTGTCCTTTGATCAAGTATCTTCGCTCAACCTCTGCCAGTGCTACAGTTCCGGACAAGCGAACTCAACAACTATCTCCGACAGGATAGTCAGCCACCATAAAGGGGAAGAAAAGTCCGAAAACCATCGGAATCGACTCCTTTTCATCTGCTGACTCGATTGGTACTGATTACCCATCCTAAAATGGCTTGGTTGAAGAGATAGCCGATTTTTGACCCCAAAAATTTGGCGCACTGTCAAAAAATGGCCGGGGATTTTCGGCGATGTGTTTTTTGGGCTCCTTTCGTTGTCCTGAATCTGATTCTGGCTTCAGAAAAATATTTGAATGCAATTCTGAAAAGCTCCCACGGCCTGATTTGTCAGCCTCACACATCCAAAGATGCCCAAATTGCCACAGAAACCGTTTCAAATCAAGCAAAGGGGCTTCTTGTTGGCAAGGTTTGCTGTCAAAGTCAAAAAAATTGACCCCATTTGATCAATTTTTGGCGCGACCCCCAATTAGAGAAGCGTTGAATTTGGCCAAAAATTTGGCGCAGCCGAAAAGCCGTGGGAAAAACTTCGGAAGTGTGTTTTTCAACGTATTTCGTCTTCCTGAGCTCGAATCTGAAGTTGGTTTTCTCAAAAAGTTCTTCCCTTTGGAGATAGCCACTTTGTTGAATGCGCTTGTCCGGAACTGTAGTGATGCCCAAGCCCACGGTACCATTAGAACACTGTCTATAACATCTTCAATCAATCGCTCACAGCCGCCGATGGTTGAAACTTCTTTATAGCTTCGTATCCTATTATTACTTGACAACAAGAACAACAAGGGGGGATTGATAACTAGTATATTGGGGAGACACATTGTACTTGACCTAAGTCCTCGGGCCGATCGACATGTGACATGCGCACGAAACAGGAAAAGAAGTTGTAGACTCGTACTTTACTTGTACGAGCCGTACAAGTAGCAAAGGAGAAACCACCAGTCGACTGGAAAGCCTTAAAGCAGAAGCAGCCTTGTTGGCCACATGAGGGTGCCATGAAAATGTTCCAAAAAGAAAAACGGCCAGCCAACTATGTCTGAGCAATCGCAGCTTTTGCAGAACCAGCAGGGCTAGAAGACCACATATATGACTGCTTTGGCGAAGGATGTGCACTGTGCATCCTATCTTCAATAGTTTAGAAGATAGCAATGCGCAATGAGCGGCCTTACAGCGTTCATTGGAATCATGAAGCGCATTGGGAAGCGCAGAAGGGGCTACTAGTCCGGGAAAGGTGTACGATCAGCCTTAGACACTTGGAAGATATCGCTTCAATGTAGGCGAAAAAGCGGTTCTGGGTTACTCCCAGTTGAATGTAATTTTCAGTTCTATAAAACGCGGTTTTTGGTTATTTTCGTGATAATTGTCAATTTCCATTGAGAATTGTGGATATTGATCCTATCCCCCAGGTCCAATCAAATGCCAGTGCTTCGTCCCAGAAATGGTGCTTATCCCTCTGGGCTCAGCCAAATAGCGCGTCAACAATGCGTCTGATGCACTTTCACCATACGGCTCAGATGGCTGATGTCTTGAAGATGACCTACCCGATACCTACGTGCCAGCCTTGGAAATACTCTCACCGAAATCCAAACGACAGATAGCGGCAAAGCTCAAGAGATAGAAACCATGCCACTGGCAGGCGAGTGACTGTCACCTCGAGCGATTTTACTTGCCCCAACTTCTTGAAAGAATTTCGGCCATGGAGACTCCTCGTCCAACGTTGCGTCCACGTTGGACAGTGATACGAAGTACTTACTGGGGAGTATTCCATGCTCCGCGCAAGGTAAGCTCCTTGGTCAAACGGTTCATGCAGTCGGCGTCAACCACGGAGTGCATCATACTGCATAACCGAGTATCCGTTCAAGTTCATCGGCGGTCTGGGATCCCATGACGGCCTCGGTAGTGCGCAGTGCCGATTAATGGGCAGTGTAGCGCAACCAGTTTATCCAACTGGCTACATCGTGTGTGGTCAGGAAGGCCGTATCATTACTCGATGGAGCACAACCAGTGTTCTTCAAGGAGTAGGGTGGACGTGCAGTCGAGAGCCGTGGAAAGTTCTAGGACACCGCAGTAAAACGAGGACACCTTCTCAAATACCAGTAGGCTTTCTTTTTATTAGGCTCATCGGTCATGAAGTTCAGGAAAGACGAGCTAGCGCCACTTTGCAAAGGAAGTGATCCAAAAAGATACATTAGTTCAACCTCATACATATACTTGTACACCCAAACTACCTCGAAATCCAGAAATGTCGTGATCGCGTAACGACAAATTACCGAACATAATAATCACCGAGGTTGCAAACCACCGTCATGGTCACCTTTGCCGTATCCCAGCCCAATCCCGCTACCACATGAACACGAGGCGGGCGTGCGACGCCAAGGCATCATGACAGTTCAAATGTTTTAGGCCGGAAGCAGGAGCAGCCTTGTCGGCCACACGACGATGCTAGGGAGACGTTCCAAAAACGAAAGATTGCCAGACGATTTTGAACGATCAGGTAACGAGCAAAGGAGGGTCCGTTCGAATTGTTACATTTCTGCCGGGGCAATCAACGGTTAGCACAGCTCGCTGAAATGCGGGAAATAATGCACCTGAAGGAAGTTGACGATCGCTTGTTTAGTGCCGCAGGATAACATGTCAAATGGCAGGATGCTCGTAAAGGGCCGACCTAGATCCAGGGATTTGAGAGCCTGGGTATTTCCTTTGCTAAATCCGGCGACCTCCTCTATTATTTTCCTCAGCTTTCTGCTGGGCTCCGCACCAGAAAGGTGATGACGAAATGATTCCTCCAGACGCTCAGCATTGTATTGTGGATTGAGAGACCGAGGATTGCTCCTGATGAACGTGCTCTGTAATAGCATATGCCGAAGGAGGCATTTGGCTATCCGGCCGCTGGCCAGCTGAGTGTCCATTGCAAAAGATCCCGCTCGTGAGGGGTCCGCAAGAAAGTCCCAAAAGGAGGCATGGAACGCTCGTATAGGACGGTGGCCAGAAGTTTTGGGCGGAATATCAAACAGCGAGTGCAGGGAGGAGAGGTGCTCGTGAATTTCTCCGGAGCTGATCATAAGCAGTTTCTTGAGTCCTGAGGGTGAAATTAGGGGAGGATGATTGTCTCCAGGGATAGGCAGAAAGGGACCCCGGTTAACCTCCTCATTGTGGGCCATCAGCCAGGCGAATATGTCCATGACGGTTTCACGCGAACGTGGCTTGATAGTTCGAAGGACTCGGAGGAAGCGTTTGTCGATTTCCTCAAGTGGTGACTCGCCCTCAGGGAATGTCCCAGACAAGACTGCTTGCAAACGCCGTTGAGGGACACCATCTGGCGAACGGACGTATTGAACCACGGCAGCTGCATAGAGGAATTGACCGGATGATATTTGCAGGATTTTCTGGACCCAATCCTCTGGTGGCCACGATTCATGAATGACGTTGCGACGACCGTTCTTCAACTGGGCAAACGCCGACCTTACGTAAATTTCGACGTTAGCGGAGGGTGCAAACTCATCGCCCAGCACGATGTGGAGGAAATGCGATGCGTGGGCAGAGTCGAAAATCTCTGCAATGTATGGGTCTGGTGAGGTGGTGATGAACAGGATCAATGGGACGTCATTGCGTGAAAAAACATCCACGAAAAGCGAAATAAGTTCTCGGTGATCCTGAACGTCCTCACATTGGTCCAGACCATCCATGATGATGACCCCAAAAGCGTCGTTTAGGGAGGGTTCTTCTTGACATGCCTCTCCTAGAGGGCCGATGAGTAGTTGCTCCCACTGCGAAACAAGGGATTTCGTGAATATGAGTGGGTCGTCCCTGATGGTTTGGTTGACACGTGTCAAGATTTGAGGACGCCAAAGACACAACTGGTGAACTAGCGTCGGTATAATTCCCTTCTTTACATCGCAGCCTGCATCCGCCGATGGAGGAAGAACGACGCTGCAAGTCGTCCTTGCTTGTGCAAGCGTTCCGCCGCTGTTTGTGCTATGGCTGATTTTCCACAGCCTGCAGGACCAGAGATACACAAGATTCGCTCTGCCGAGGGTGAGGAGGGCGCATCTTTAGCCCAATCGTCCACTCTCCGGAGAACGGCAACCCTTGTGCCCAAGTAGCATCGAGGTGCCTTGGTGCGTACTTTGGAGTCATGAATTGCACCGGGAAGCGCCTGACCGAGAAGAGCTTCTTATACGATTAAAGATAAGTCTAAGCATACCCATCTCATACGTGTGAGTTTAACATGCCTGCTTTCGTAGATTTGAGTCCAAAATAGTTCTGGATTACTCCCAATTGGACTTGTGTTCCGCTCTCACAAATCGCAGTATTTTGGTTATTCTCGTTGTAGGTACGCGTTTTCACGAGCCGAGAGTCGCGAATGTCAACATTACGTGCCAGATCGGCCATATAAAAGTAGTTGGGCACCCCCTCGAGCAATTGGAGGAGGGGCAGTCAAGACGTAGGTGGTGGTTCTGGACATAATTGTGTTGACTATTTGATGCACGTGAACGAATTTGAACAGTGGATGCTTAGCATGCTTGAGCTTAAATTAAAAGTAGCATGCATTGCCAAGGCCCTTGCCGATCATACCAAATTGGAGGTGGCGGTGCGTCCTTTCATTAAGGTATCTTCGCCCAACCTCTACTATGCCAGTAATACCCAAGCCCAGGTACAATTGGAAACACACTCTGTAAGCTCCTCAACCAATCAATCGCTCACAGTTGCCAAGGGTTAGAGATCCTACTACTTGGCGGCGAGAATGACAAGGGGGGCACGATCTTCAAAGAATGGGGGACTGGAACTCGTGCCTGTGGTGCCACCAGTCAATGAATAGCGGTCAACCAAGCCACTTCCAAATGTCAGGCCCGAAATATCAGAAAGGATGAATTCAACATTTTAGTGCCCATCCCGGAAGAATAACTACTATATCATCAGACCCCAAGGTCCTAGATAGCCATAGATACCACGCTAGTGGAAACAAAACCCATAGTACATCGTATTTTACCCAATTCCTCTGGCCGCTCGACATATGACAGGCACACAATACATGACGAGGAGGTGTATTTGTAGCAAAAGAAAAACTACCAGTGGACTAGAATGACCTAAGGCATGAGCAGCCTCGTCGGCCACACGAGGATGCCATGAAGATGTTCCGAAAACGAAACAAGGCCAAGCGACTAGGAAATATCCAACAACGAACAGACGAGACTCTATTTGTGTTGCTACATCTCCGTTGACGAAGAAGAGTCAGCGTAACCCGATGAAATAGAGAAAGTAACATACCTCAAGAAACCTCACCGCCGCTTCCTTGCTCCTGCACGACAAAGTCGAAAACGGCAGAATGCTGATAAAAGGCCGTCCCAAACGCAGTACTCTGAGCACCTCCGGATTTCCTTTACTGAACCCCGTAACCTCCTCTATGATCATCCTCAACTCTGTGTTCGGAGCGGAACGACGGAGGTGATATTGAAACAACGCCTCCAGATGGTCCGGATCGTACTGGAGCAGGTGTGGCATGCTTCCAGTGAACGTCCTTTGCAAGTACATATGCCTCAGAAGGCATTTGACGATCCGAACGTGGGCCTGCTGGATGTTCATGGCGAATGTACCAGCTCGCGATGGGTCCGCGAGAAAATCCCAAAATGACGCATGGAAGACACGTATCCGACGCGGAGCGGAGCGCTTAGGTGGAATATTGAGGAGGGAATGGAGGGAAACGAGGTGCTTATGCAGTTCTCCAGAGCTGAGTGTGAGCCACCTCTTGAGGCCGGTGGGAGATAGACAAGAGTCGATATCGATGCTAGGGAGGGGCGGGCCGCTGTCATGATCCTGCCAGGTGGCATGCGTATCTGAGACCACTACCCAGGCTAGTATGTTCATGACGACGTCGAGGGAACCGGGATCAACGCCACGAAGGATGCGCAAAAATCGGGTGTCGAGGGCCGTGAGTGGTGATTGACCTTCGGGGAATATACATGATAGAACTTCTTGCAGACGATATTGAGGGTCACCATTGGGTGTACATACGTATTCAGCCACGGCGGATGCATAGAGGAATTTTCCGGATGATTTCTGGAGGATTTTTTGAATAGCATTTTCTGGCGGCCATGATTCATGGACGGCGTGGCGACGGGTATTCTTCAACTGAGCAAACGCCGACCTTAAGTAAAGTTCGACGTCGGCGGCAGGTGCAAACTCGCCATCTAGCACGATTCGGAGGACGAGATGGCGTGGCTGAACAGAGTCAAAAACCTCTTCGATGTAGGGTTCAGGTAGAGTGGTGACGAGTAGAATTAAGGGGAGGTCATTGCGTATAACAAGATCCACGAAAAGGGAAATAAATTCTCGCTGATCCTGCGCATTTTCGCATTGGTCCAGGCCATCCAGTATGATGACCCCAGAAGTGTTGGAAAGGGATGGTTCTTGTTGACATGCCTCTCTGAGAGGGTTGATAACGAGCTCTTCCAACTGCGAGATGAGGGTCTTGGTAAATAAGAGCTGGTCATCGCTAATAGCTTGGTTGACATATGGCAAGATTTGAGGCTGCCAACAATATAACTGGTGGACTATCGTCGAGATGATTCCTCTCTTGACGCTCTCGCTTGAAGAGGCGGGTGGAAGGAAGAATGACGCTGCGAGTCGATGTTCCCTGTGTAAGCGTTCTGCGGTCGTTTGTGCTATCGCCGATTTTCCAGATCCAGTACAGCCTGAAAGCCACAGGCACCTCTGTCTCGGAGCAGATTGAATCCAATCTGGTAGTACGTTCTCTAAAATTGCCGCACAAGTATTGGGAGTGCATCGAGGGGCCTTTGAGCGTTCTTCAGAGTTATGAATTGCATTGGGAAGCGTCCGGCTCAGAAGAGCGTCCAGAACTAGATTGGAAGGTCAAGCTCATCTAAAGCCTTGAGAAGTTTAACTAGACAGACCTAGGCCGTAATTGGTTTCAGATCCAAAGTAGTTCTGAATTCCCCCAAATTGAACCTGGAATCCGCTCCCATATGTCGTATTATTTTGATTATTGTGGCGGGAGTGTGAGAGTATCACAGTCGCGTCACACGTAGCCTCGAGAGAGCAGGTGTAAGTCCTCTTCTATTCGAGATTGCTGGTCTCTCTAAATCATGTACAGGACCTTTATATACTAATTCCTAGGTATAACTAACGTAATCTGTGAAGTAGCTACGATGTACGGATGTATAGAACGAGCTCGGAATAGTAATCTAATCTTATCTGGATGAAGTAAGCATAACGTTGTCACGTATTCGCCACATACGCCCTCCAGGGGTCGTGTAGCGTTGGCGGAAGGACCCCTCAAAGATCCAAGTTGCCAAAGTCGAAGTCCATGGGATCTTCCATGAGATTGTCGCGGGACGAGGCGGCGGACGAGGACGAAGAAGATGAGCTGGGTTTGCTCGGGCCGGCGACGGCACCAGAGTTGCCAGAAGCGGGGACGCCGGGATCAAAGAAGTCCATAAGGGGACCGAGATTGCCCATGGTGGTGGGCGTCGCAGCAGAAGTGGTAGGAGTCGCAGGAGGTGTACGGGTATGATAAAGACCGTGTTTCGGGATAGGGAGCGAATAGTTTATAGCGTTTGTACGACTATTAGAAGGCGAAGTGTTTTTCTTCGGCTTCTGTCCTCCGGCACGAGCCTTGAGAAGTTTCTTGGCGTGTTTCTTGGCCTGCTTCTCTTCTGCCTTGATGCGACGTGCAGCCTGCTGGCGCAGGGGATATTGCAGTGCTTCATCGATTTCAAGGAGTCGAGAAGGGATCAATTCCCCGTTGGAGTTGGTGACGCGAAGTGCCTGGAATGCAGGGTCGTGGATGATAGAGTCGATGTCATTGTACTCGAAGGAGAATTCATTGTAAGGGATAGGCGGGCCGTGTGGGATCCATCCACCTTGAGTGGGCTCGTAAGTGCACAGACGATGCTCTGTGGCTGCGCTAGAATTAAACGCGACCGCGACCTGCGTATATCCGGCAGGAATCCCGGTCTTGAATTTCCCGGCGCGGATAGCCTTGTCAAAGGCAAAGTAGAGTCGAAGTTGGAGAGGGTGAATGGTGACGGTGACGTTTGTCATCGCATTCGTGATGAGGTATACGCCTCTAGTGGTGAGAGTGAACTGGTTCCACTCGAACGGCTTGACATTGCGTACTTGCGGCATATTGATGTGAGATTGATGGACGCGAAGAGCGGGGGTAGAGACGCGAGCTGGTGGGGAAAGCGAAGTATTCCTATAGAGAACTGTATCTGTAGAGGAATGGGTCAATAAGAGCAGTTTATCAGGGCCTTTATATCCTGGAAGGAGGTCCATAGTCCCCAGGAATACCTGTGGGTCATCTTGAGGGGGTTTGCCTTTTCCGAGAGGTAACTCAGCAATACTATCCACCCCAAGTAGGTCCAGATATGGCTCAATGAGATTCATATCAGCAACCTGGGTGTAAGGAACCCAAGTTTCATCACCAGATTTCCAAAGAACTTTGAAAATAGCGTCAGTTTTCGCGCCAGTGTGTTCAATGATCTTGTCAGCCGTCCATTCTTGGTCGGGATCATCGACCTCGGCAATCTGGCTATCAAGCCTACCAGGGAATAACCTGTCGTCGTTAGGAACGTGAATCCTAAGAAGCGACGCGTGAAAAACATCGTGAATACCGCGCTGTTTCATGCTAGAGGGCAATTTAACGCGGTATGATGAATTTCCAAAGTCTTTGAGAATGAGATAAGGTCCCACAAACTTCGGAATGAATTTCCTAACAGAACCCTTAGGCAAGGTCATGTTTTTCGAGGAAATGTAGACGAGATCTCCCTCTTTGAAAGGGGCTAATTGACGTCGTCTATTTGCGGTTCTGATAGACTTCACACGCGAAGCCAAAATGCTATCATGCGCGGACAGAATCGCATTTCTGAGTCTCTGAGCAAAGACTCGTACTCCTGGATACTCAGTATCATGTGGAGCATTCGTGATCAAACTACGAGGCATTCTTCCGTTGTTCAGAAAGAACGGAGAGTACCCAGTAACCTCAGATCTTGCAGTATTGATTGCAAATTCGACCGCCGGCAATTGTGATACCCAATCTTGTTGATTCGGTCCGATGCACTGACGAATCATCTGAGTTACAGTGCGATTTGCACGCTCAGTTGCGCCATCCGTTTCAGGATGATAAGCGCTCGACAGTTTGAGCTGCGTTCCAATCAATCCGTGGAGACGCGTCCAGAATACGCTCGTGAATAGCGTATCACGGTCACTAACAATGGCCTTAGGTAGCCCATGTAGTTTGTAGACCTCAGAGAATACCAATTCAGCCACATTTCGAGCTGTATAGTTAATTCTCAATGGTATCAAGTGTACCATGCCAGTCAAATGATCTATGACGACCGTAATGGAATCATAGGTGGCATTCCTATCCTTTGATAGGGGTAAGGGACCGACAAAGTCAATCCCGATGACTTCCCAAGGGTGCGATGGCACCGGAAGTGGGTGCAAAAGACCATAGGGTCTCTGGTTGCTAGGCTTGGAGCGCTTGCATGTAATGCAGCTATCGCAATATGCCTGAACGTCTGTAATCAGACTTTTCCACCAAACATGGTCCCGAAGGTATGTAGTGGTTTTCCGGGCGCCTAAGTGTGCTAGAAGCGAATGTGCTTCTGAAATCACAACTTCCGGATGTTTCTTCCATTGAGAAGAACGTGAGGAATGCAGAGCAATCTTAGATTTCGCTCTTTCAGGTAAATGAGGTTGTCATCTACCTCAAAGTTCCTGAATTCACTCGGCTTCTCGACAATTTTAGCAAAGAAGCTATCCTCGGAATATCTGTTTTGAATATTTCCGAGTAAATCGATGGGCTCGCGCCCTCCGTTCAACAATTCCACCAATGGAATTGCGGCAAATCGGTCGGCAAGACTTTGAGATCTCTTTGCGAGCGCCTCATCTTGATCTGCTTCCCAATTAGGCAACCGAAGTTCTGGTTCTTTGTGAGAACCGTCTTCTTCAATCTGGGCGTCATCTAGAGCCTTTTCACGCGTTTGAACTGATTTCTTACGCGCAGGAAGTCGGATGGTAAGTTTTTGTGTACTTTGGGTACCACCCTCGCCCTCCTTTCGTTGCTGAGGTCCCTTCAGCACGAAATTTCGGACTGTCCGCTTAGCAAACTCATTTGCCGTTTCTGGACGACCTGACTCCGCAGGTGGCACCACACGGCGTTTCCGTGTCTTCGGTGCGTCGTTACCTGAAACGGGAGACGCGTTTTCACCAGAATTCGCGCCCTCCACCTCAAGTTCACCGGCAGCTAATGAAAGCTGCGCCATCTCGCCCTCTAAACCGACGAGAACTGGCATTGTAATGCCGTGTACCACCAGATTGTCATTATCGATGACATCATGGTATGTGTATTCGCTTCTGGCCCTCACCGTCCCTGGCGCATCGAAGGAATACAATCGAGATAGAGAATCCGAAAGGATATTCTCCACTCCAGGTACGTAGATGATCTCGAAGTCAAATTCGGAGATCTTTTCTAACCACCGGGCCTGTCTTCCCGACAGGTCCTTTTGCTTCAGCAGGTGAACAAGACCCTTGTGGTCTGTGTACCATCGAAAATGGACACCCTGCAGTATGTCGCGATGCCTTAGCATGGATTCCACGCCGGCTAACATCTCGATCTCATGCACAGGATAATTCTGTTGCGCAGAATTCAGCTTAGCCGAATAGAACGCAGCCACTTTGGCCGTTTTCCAATCTTCCCCTTGGCTGACGACACCAGCAATTCCAGTGATGCAACCGTCGGTTACAAGGTTCACTGGAGGTGTGTCCTTTCCATAGGTAAGTGGTTTCCGGTGGTGGTCTTTGCACGATGACGCTAACCGTTTGATATCTTCAAAGGCGCATTGATGGGTGTGTTCCCAACGGAAGGGAACAGTATCACCCGTCAAACCGTGTAGAATCCCCATCGGGATGCGTACACAGTCAATGTCATCTGCGAGGTATCCGGCCGCACCGAGAAATCCTCGCAGAAGGTCTCTGTTCGTAGGGACCTTCCATTTTACCAACGCATCGACCTTTTCAGGATCCATTTTGATCCCTTCATCGTCGATGATGCGTCCGAGTACCTTCATATCCTTGCACAGGAATTGGAGCTTTTTCTCCGAAAGGTAAAACCGTTCCCTTTTCAGAATATCGAGCACAATTCTGACATGCTCGATGTGTTCCTTCAGGGTATTCGAATAAATGATGATATCATCGAGATATACATCAAGGAACCGGCCAATATACGATGAGAACAGGTAGTTCATCAGCGCTTGGTAGGTTGCCGGTGCATTACAGTCTCCCTGTTGCACGACATTACTGACCATGTTTCCATCGGGGGTGGAAACAGCAGAGCGTTCAACATGTTCAGGTACGATCCTGATCTGTTCATACGCGTCCTGCCCGTCAATAATTGACCGATACTTTGCAGCAGCGGCCCTCCTCAAGATACCATCAATATCCGGCAAAGGAGATGATAACTTCTTGGTATTTGCGTTGCGCTCGCGCAAATCAAACACGGTACGCATTCTGATTGGTTCTCCAGCCTTTCCAGGCTTCTTTACGAACAGAATGGGAACGGTATTCCCAGCGCTGGTGACCTTCCACCTGCCGCTTTTGATATACGCGTCCCTTTTTTCAATCCATTGCGCTTTCATCGGTTCAGGACAACGCGATGGACACCACGGATACACCTTATGCGGATCAATCAAAGGTATAGTATGGTTTATTGCCCTCAAAGGAGGCAACGGAGTCTCACTCGCAAGTTTACAGAGTGGTCTCGCATACTCACGAAGTTTCTCTCGAATCTTTTCGAGGTCATCTTCATACAAGGACATTGCCCGAGAGGACAATGTCGTTACACCAGGACCCTTCAGGGGTAACGAGGTGAGGTTACCAATTGTAATGCTCGGTGGATTCATGTTACAGTTACCTTGGATACACACCCGGACTCTTTTTCCTTTTACTCATCTACCATTACTATCCCCGCCCCGCTTACGTTTATACATTTACTCAGTACTGCTGCGCATTACTCATCCCTTTAGCTATGATTACTCAGTATTCTCATGATCGTGGGATACTTGTACTATATTTACTTACCATGACTCGTCGTGACTCTTACTCTGACTCACTCCGAGTCATACTTACTTTTGCTTACTTAGCATTGCTGCGCAATGCCCAACCCTTAGCCCTACTCTTCATGTATAAATACTTTCACGCTTTCGGTCTTGCTTCCCCAGCTTGACCTAAAAGCCTATACATCGCTATTTGCTTTAACTTCGACTCGCTCGATTACTCTCGCTCGTCTCTACAAAGGCTGGTAGAGGACTAAGCAGCTGAACTCTTGATACTTGGTTGAGCACGTAGCGATACTAGCTTAACAATTCACACTGAATGTCACTCGATGCTGATACAGCCATGGTGTGCCAAGAATCACATCATAATTTGAGATGTTAATTACATCAAAATGACGATCCTCTCCTATCCTCTGGTATTCCAGCCTGGCGGATACGGCATAATTCACGCGTGAGCGCGACCCTTGCACAGCAAGCTGTACCAAAATAGGTGAAGTTAGTTCCTTCCTCGTCAAGTTGAGTTGTTGAACTAACGTTGTTGACACAAAATCACCGAGTGATCCTGAGTCGATTAACGCCTTCGCCGGGTGCCCATTGATGCGGACAACAACAACGAGTGGCTTAGGAACGGACCTAGAAGGGTCTTTTGTCATTGACGCGTTCCTTTGCAAAGAAGGGTACGTACCAGCCTGTACCTGCTGACCGTAAAGATCAATGATGATGCCAGTGCGTCGATCATTCCTTCTCCTATTGCCTCGGTAAGGGTAAGTGCCAGGCTGTGGGCGTACTTTGAAGAGATTGGTGAGCAAATCATGTTCTCCTCTCTCAAAAAAGTCCCATCGAGGTCTTTTCAGAACCCTCTTCGCATACCAGTTGTTCAGATTGAACTTGCGCATGCGAAGGTACCTTCCAGCAATCAAATTCTTTGATCGCCGGTAAGTATCAATGATTTCATATTCATCATTATTGATTCTGTGCACGTCAAAGATCCTGACGCGCTTCTGTTCCTTAGGTCGGAAACTGGAATCAAGCACGCGTTGGGCATTCCAAGCCCACATATCCGGAGGGGATAACTTAGTGCACATCCGATCATAATCATAGATCGGTTTGTTCGTGTACTGGCTCATTGCACGAGCGTACCACGCAGCAGGTGAGAATTCCGGATTCTCAACCGTGCTAATTCGAACTCTCAAACCATCGTGCTCAGGGTGAACACTATCCATCACAATCAAGTGGTCAGGATCGGTTTGGTACACCAGGAAACGGGTGTCAATATCTGTAAGTGATTCCTTAGAATCTCCTGGATAGGGTGACGAACTTTCAAGCAGGAACATCATCTTCCTCGCGTGAACATCACCAATAGTCATTCTAGGGCCCGAAATGGCTTCATCTTTCTGGGCGAACTTCATTCAAAAGTCCGTGAAGATTAACCACTCGCGCTCAGGATGACGGTGCCAAGTTCTCAATGAGATAGGTACGCTAATATCCCTTGAGAGGATATCATTGAGCTCAGCACCCGTTAGCTTCTTGTGCGCGTTTGAACGCTCATCAAACGGGTCGACGAAGTCAGGGTAAAGTTCCCTAGGAGGTATGATCTCCCTTCCCGGAAACTCAAAATCCGAATTATGATCGGTTACTGACGCATCAGACACTTCAGAATCTGTGTCATCGTCAAGGGCCCAGTCCACCATACCAAGGTTCAAGGTTTGAGTGGTCTCGGCCAGACTTGCCTCACGAAGTTTTTCGGTGCGGTCAAAGTCAATTCCTACGCTGAAGTTACTAACTCCAGGTGGTTTCCCTTTGCTTCCTTTAGCCGTATTGGCCTTGGGACAGTTCCTGGACATATGTCCGGGTTCCTTGCAACGGAAGCAACGTCCTTCAGCGCGAAGTTGCTCTTTCTCTTCCTCGCTGAGGTGAGTTTTGGCATTCGCGTTCCCTCCATTTGATTTAGAGGAATTGGACTCATTCTTTCCGTATCCAGAATTATTTCCAGACGTGGAAGGCTTGTGACGGCGCTGATCATTAGACTTGGTCTGATGATTTTGGCGAGAACCCTGACGGTGAGAGTTTCCACCACCATTTCCAGCTTTGGGAGGCTGAGGGTCTCGGCGCTGTTCATTTCGGCTATGGTCAGGTCGATCATTTCGACGTTCCTCATTGCCAACAGCCTCTGCCATCTCAATGTATTCGGCCTCGCGAACTACATGAGACCATTTGGCAGTCTCTGGGTTGATCTTGGCCATGTAAAGAGCCTTTCGAATCGACGGACGGAAGTTGTGGAACAACTTCATGACCTTTTCCTTTTTGCGGTAAGAACCGACTGTAAGGAATAATTCATTCAACTCAGCAACGTAGTCCCTGACTGATCGATTGCCTTGTTGACAGCGTTCCAGGCGCTGGCGTTGCTTATCCCTGTAATTCAGAGGGAAACACGCATTGAAGAGTCCAATGAAGAACTCCTCGAGGGTCCATTTCTCCGGATGGTGAGAAACGGCCCTGGCATAGTAAGTATATGCTCTTCCGGTGAGGAATTCAGACAAAACTAAAACTTGTCGTCGTTTCTCTACCAGGCCATACTTGACGTAGGCGGTCCCATGGGTAAGGAACTTCTGGAACTGCTGTAAATCGGCAGTACCAGAGTACTTCTCCGGCGGGGTAGGCTTGATCAAGGTCCTAACATAGGCCATTGATCGAGATTTGCGATGCTTACGCTCCTTTCGGCCCTTTCGGGTCCTTCGGTGGCGGCGGCCTCTATCCTCAGAAGATTCGGAGGAGGAAGTGGAGGAATCAGAGCTCTCATCAGAGCTCGACGAATCCGATCCACTCGGAGGTGAGTCCTCACTGTCAGATGAGCTCGACTCACTGGAGTCAGAGCTATCCTCATCATCATCATCAGAGGGGTCGGACCTCTTCTTGTGACGAAGGCGGCCAAAGGCGCGCCCTAAGGAGCTCTTAGGAGTAACCTGGCTAATGGGCTTGGTTGCGCGACCCTTAGCTTCTTTCTCCTTTCGGCGAAGACTTGGACTGAGTCTTTTCTCCTCCGTCCTTCGCTATTCTGTTCAACAGTCTAGCGTAGTCTTCAGAGATGGGTGCAGACGTCGATCGACGTTGGCGCTGGCGTTTAGCCTTGGCCTTAGCACGTTCTTTCTCTTTCTTCCTCTTGTCAGAAGTAGAATTCTCTTGTACATTAGATTCCGGAGTAATGCCATGAACATTAATTCCATCACCTTCGATGTCAGAACCATCAGGTTCGTTGTCAGGCTCACGAGCATTCTCCTGAATATCTTCAAAGAGAGCTCTTTGTGTGCTGATGTCGCGTTCATCCTCGGGGATTCCGGAATTACCCCAATTCAGAGGATCAATGCCCTTTCCCTTGTCGGGCCGGGCACTCATATTCACAGTCGCATTATCCGACTCGTCGGATTCAGATGCGTCGGTTTCTACAGTGGCAGCGTATTTCATGCGCTTCTCATAAGCGGTACGTTGCTCCTGGCTCATACTGTCCCGAGCCGCGTTGTAGAGCATTTCTTGCTCTTCAGTCAACTCGGCTTGGACAGATTCTTCTTCATCGCTCGTGATGAAGAGAATTTTCGTCATATTCAAACAAATCATCTATTTGATCATTATCGAATATTTCAGGTACATCTTCTAATACATTATTAGAAGTTTCCTTCACACCAGAGCCGTCGCTCAAGGTGTCGGAAATACCGCGAGGACCTTCATCCTCGCCACGAAGACTCTCATCTTCGCTAACACCGCGTGTGCCAGACACGGGTGAAGCAGCCCTAGATTGCACTCCTTGACCATTGTCAAGGGATAGATCTGCTGCGCCGGCCAATCCACCTGGCATGGTGGATCCTGCCGAAGACGACACTTGCGTGCCGCCCGGACCGCGTGGACGGAACTGATAAGTCCGTTTAACGGGAGGTGCCATAATTCGGGTTTGTTGAGGGTTTAAGCTGAGAGACAGTTGACTCTGCGAGGTCGGGTGTACTTGGGTGGCCAAACCGCCGTACATTCCGCGAATACGAGAGTCAAATGAAAACGATAAGAGACGCTGGGAGCGAGAAGAGCTGGGAGTTGCTCAAAATATGTGGCGGGAGTGTGAGAGTATCACAGTCGCGTCACACGTAGCCTCGAGAGAGCAGGTGTAAGTCCTCTTCTATTCGAGATTGCTGGTCTCTCTAAATCATGTACAGGACCTTTATATACTAATTCCTAGGTATAACTAACGTAATCTGTGAAGTAGCTACGATGTACGGATGTATAGAACGAGCTCGGAATAGTAATCTAATCTTATCTGGATGAAGTAAGCATAACGTTGTCACGTATTCGCCACAATTATACGTGTCCGTATCCACGAGCTGTGAGTTGTGAATATCGACATTACGGGTCAGATTGGTCATAGAAGTGATTAGGTGCTATCTCTCGACCGGGTTGAGGAGGCGACACCAGTAGGTAGATGGTGGTTGTGGTCATAGTTGCGATGATTCTCTAGCCCTGTGCCCCACAAAAGATATCTAGGACGGGTTCGGTGGTTGTTGTCGCTTAGGAAGATCAGCGATCAACTCGGAGGCTGACGGAGGAATGATACTAAGTAGTATTTGCTTCACACCATTTGCCAAATGGGTATGCACAGACCAAGAACTAGAACGTCTGAAGAGTATTTTGTGCAAAATACTGTGATGGGACATCGATAACAATGGCTCGTATGGTTTTGGGAGGCCTTGACAGAGTCACGAAGGGCACTGGTTGTAGAAACTTTCGCTACTCAAATCTGGCTCATATGGCTATCACTATCACTATGGACCGAGTCGATGAGGTACTCGCTTTGGAAAGTAAATACCTTGTCCGAGCCTAAGTTGACGCGGAAACTTGGCAGAGACGGACGAGGACACGTTACTAGGGTTTAACGAAAACCCCCATCCCGTCGAACCAACCTCAAAACAACCACACTTTCCAAATGCGCCGCCTACGGGAACAAATCAAACCCTCACTCCCGTCCTCGCTCCACAAAACACTCTCCTCCATCAACCCAAAACGTACTCACATCCCTCGCCTGCGTACGGAAATCAGAACTCACAAATCACACTGTCATACTTAACGACGAAGGTAATGCCGAAACGATTCTTCGAAAAGTTCAAGGTCGTATCAGGACATGAGATCTGAGAGGCCAGGTGAAGGTCTTTTGCTTGAGCGTGTGCTCGAGTGAAGTCAAGCTGAACGGACGAGCTGGTGAGAGTCCGCGAGGCAGTCCCAAAACGATGCTTGAACTTCTTGAGCGGTCGGTACGTGCAGTGAGGGAATCAACCTCTGAGATCTCTGAGGTGGTAAAGCTTGCCTCCGAAGACGTCATAATCAGATTATATTATTCTCCTCTCCTCCTGTCATCAGCGAGTCACAAATATAGATATTCCTCCCTCGGCGTGCCCATGTCAGTAGTTCAATGAAGAACTCTGGTTATGTTCATTTAGAACTCGAATTCCTCAAATAAATCCCCCCTCCTTGAATGCATGAACGTGCCGTGCAATCCCTCGACGGGCGCGGGCCTCGTAGCATGTGTGGGATGCACCAAGAAGTGGTCATTTTCGCCCGCATGACCAGCACCTCTCGACTGGTCGTGCGCAATCACTCCCATGTGCTGGTGGTTACCACCTACATAACCAAGGCCTGTTAGTGTCGCATAGCATACATCACAGGAAACAGGCGTACCGTGGCTCTGTGAAATAATCCTGGCTGGTTCGGCTTTGTGATCCTTCTTCATTTGAGTATGAGATGTAGCCGGGGAAAGTGGGTGCTCATGGCCAGTGCCAGTCATATGAGGAATGGGACGGTGGCTTCCATCCGCTCCAGGAACGGCATGTGGATTGTTGTTGAATTGCTTCCCGAATCGCTGTGCTCGCCGTTAATCTCGAATTATTGGGAAGGTCATCATTACTCACGTCGCCATTGGCATTCTTGATATGGGATGCGAAGTTCGCTTTCCGAACGTCCTTACCGGTGTAAGTTCGTTCAGGTTTGGTACCCCCAGCTGCGATGTGGAAAGTATCCGTCCTATGAGGTAAATTGCTCGTCTTCTTATGCTCCGCCCCTGCAGCTTTGAGTTGGTTGTGCTTGGCTTGGGACGCTGCTTTCAGCTCAGTCTTCTTGGCTGCTGCTGCCGTGTGGCCAGCATGTTCAGCGACTGCTTTGTGCGCAGGCGTCTTCGCAATCTTCTTGCCGACTGACTTGTTTGACTCCGTGATGGCCTTCTGCCCTGCTTTGTGGACTTCAGCCATCGCAGCCGTCTTGCGGTCGTTTCGGGCCTTTCTATTGGCCTTTTTCTTCGCAGCGTTTCCTCGTCTTTCGAGTAAGTAATCGTATAGTTCCGAGCGTGTGGTAATCCCAAGGGCGCTTCCGATGTAGGCAACGTCGTTTCGTAATGCAAGCCTTCGGATAACGTCTTCTTGTCTTCGTCCGATACTATCTAGCGGCGCAGCGAATGCGGTGCTGACAGCAAGAAACAGGGCACTGAGAGTGGAGAGGCGCATCTGCAACCGTGCTCGTGAGTGATAGCCTTTCGGTGACGGGATTGCCACTTACATTCGAGCTCAGTCAGATTGTGAAGTCGTAAGTAGGAGGTTTAGAGGATAGTTCTGAGATCCAATTCCAACAAGACCAGCTTGCGGAAGAGGTATGTAGACCAGCTGAAGGACCAAGTCATCACCTCACTAGGTTTATATACCACTTCCGCTCCGAGTCGACCTGCCAAACCTGTGTCGCACAATTTGATTATCCGGGCAAAGTTTTCATCAGGAAACCGTCTTAATCTCCAAACAGAACCTGACGTTCGTTGTGAGGAACCGTCTGATGCGGGAGCCATCTCACTGGTCTCAGCCAAACCTCAAGGTTCCGCTAGTGGCCCACGTGAAATGCTATGTTTCGGGTTTGAGCATGGCACCTGAGTTCAGGGGAGTTTATAGAATGTGTCAAGCTGAACAGGTCGAGACTCTCGAACCTGCGTACAATGGTTAGATTCATATAATTAGAATACACCCTCACTCACAAGCACAACTTGGATCCAATATACCGCGCCTTGGCTGACGAGCGCTGACCTAGATTCTTCGGTGGGTCTTTGTTTGGGAGTAGCGTTGGCGGTCACTACGTTGAGATCATCGTTTGGGGACGTAGGCGGAGTTTACTTCACAACAGCGGCTCGCCGCCCCTGCAAGGAACCTGGGGAGACAGAAATTCCAGCCTCGACTCGCCGAGTGATGCTACCTGATGAGTGCCTTTGTGAGAGATTAAAGTGTATCTCCTTGCGACGCGTGACTGGGTGGACGTAAGATCATGCTGTAAGTTGATCCTGCACAGCATCTTCCCTTGCCAAATTCCGGATCCTGTAACATTGTAAGCACACATCAAGAGGGGCTGGTTACGAGCCTACCCGTGATAAGGCTTTTATGATGCGTGTTGAAGCTGAAGAGTCGAATAATACTTACGAGCGATGTATGGCTACTAACCTCGCCTCTGCCGTCCGATCGCTGGACACCACGAGTGCTCTTGAACTCCTCTCCGACGCTACTTTTGACACCGATCATCTTGACGATCTTGTCGCCGCTTACTTGTCCTCCTGCCAAGCTTCACCCTCACGAACAAGTGAATACACTTCGTTCCTATCCGGCCTCGAAGCTAGTGGAAAACTCCCAAAAATCACTATCACATGCGAAAATGGCGCCTCATATGAAGACACTTTCGCAGCGTTGATGCGGCGGGAGGTCTTTGAGGCCATCCGAGATTTGCTCATTGCCGACGGCGATCATCAAGTCCACGCAAAAAATCCATATCTCATCGCTGCCCTTGTATCCGGTACTTCAATGAGATCCAGGCTGTCTTTAGCTTCAGGCCAGGATGCAAAAATCACACAAGGCTTGCAACTGGATCCTTACTGGGACGGAACAACTGATGCTGGAAAGATTCAGATCCGAGCCATCCATGCACTCCTCGCTGTATTAACCGCCGGCGACGAGTATCCTCGATATACCGAAGTGGCAGGAGCCATCCAAAAGCTGAAGGGCAGTGGAGTTGTGACGAATGAGAATGGGAAGAAACTATTGGATGTGAGTCCATTCAGCCATTCAAGAATTGTATCCAACTAATGTCTTGTCCAGGATGCCCTCACTCATGTCCAAGCTGGACAAGCCCTAACGTCGGAGGCGGCCTGGCGGCTGATCTTTCCTTGATCCCTAACGCGATGTACGCCGTAACAATTAACCGTAAAATATGCAAAATATGCGAGCACTGCTAAAAATCTGTAAATTCGAGGGTGTAATTTAGTCAAATAAATGTTGAGCGACTCCGTATGACATACGTATTCTGAGATGTGCGAACTAAAGAATCCGTGTCCCAAGAGGCGACATTCACAATCCTGACGAAAGCAGGTGCGCCGACCAAGCAATCAACAAAACCAAAATTACACCAACCACTCCTACCCGTGTCACCACACTAATCGTAGCTTCCGGCGGCCCACCCTTCACAGCCTCCTTCAGAGCAGCCCTCCAGACATCACATCCATCCTAAACATCTCTCTTGCCCTCTTCTTTGCCCTCCCAGCCTTTTCCTCTCCCCATCCGTCATCACCACCTTCTCCTCCAGCGCAGATGTCCAGATCCCTGGGTTAGGTTCGCATAGACAATCGTTCTTCGTTGGAGGTGAGTGAATTATGCTCTCTATAGACCACCGTTATCGCAAGCAGGATGGGAACGCCACAGGGCATGGCTTCAATGGGCACAATTCCGAACTATTCGTTGGAGGGCGCATAAAGTGGGGTTGATGTTGACGACCTCGTTTAGAGAATTGTTCGTTGGGCCGCTGTGAGGTTGAGGAGGAAGAGAACATGGGGTTACGCATGACGAGGCGTTGTCGGTGTAGGAGAGAATGGAGAGCGAGCGAGGAATGGGTCCGGATCATGGGAGAGAGTCGACGCAGAGGACTTTGTAGTAGTAGTTGTTGTTGTTGAAAAGGACGTGGAGAGGGAATTGGTCATGTACGTGAGCCCGAGAGAGTTTGCGAAGGGTGATTCGTCCTCGGAGAATTTCCCAGTTAGGACTGCTCGCAAACGATCGTTAGGGCCACCAGCCGAGGAACGGAGATGTTCAAGTAGGCCGGATGCACAGAAATATTGGCCCGACGATTTCTGGAGGACTTTCTGGATCCAATCTTCTAATGGCCATGTTTCGTGCAGAATCTCTAGGACGAGTTCGCAATCCCAGGCTACCTACCGCTCTAGGAACTAGAACTGGTGTGCTTCGTCTGGACGCTGTAGGCTTCTGTCTTCTCGCCTTATTTTTGCTGGCCTATCTCGCGCCCTAGATCTCCTGCTGATCTTTGAATGAAAATAGCGTGACGTGCATCTAGGAGGCATTCCAATCTAGCATGATCTACATTTATCATTATACTGTAACTTATGGATGTCGTATTACAAACACAATCTAGTTTCTATTCAGTCTATATTTTTCGTTGCGCGTGATATTCCTGAGTGTCGATTCGGGCGTACTATATAACGCACGGCAAATATATGGCTGTTTAATATGTAATGTGTGGCAATCACCACGATGACTCTCAACGATATTCAGTCTCAACCGCTCCCTAGTGCAATCCAAAAGCCACTCTCCTCGAGCTCCATATTGGAATCATGAAGGAGAATTTGGTAGCTGCCATTTAAATAGAACGAAATAGTACAAGCCTTGAACTACACATAGACCATTTCTCCTACTAGTGTAATAAAAAATCCTACTCTACATACATCCAAGGATACATTCTCAAGAAAATAAATCTGCACGAAAGAGCAACCAAGAAATCGGACACCGCTCACTTCCCACCCTTCGCAACAACCTCCGCAAAACTAACCTTCGGACTCTCCCCAGCCTGCGAATTCCATGTCCCCTGTCCAGCCGCCGGACTCTCACTCAACCCCTTCCCATCCTCATTAACTACCCCATCATCCTCACCTCTACCCCTACTTTGACTCCTCCCACTCATCTCACTCCTCGTCGCACTAACACCCCTCAAGGTATTCGAGCTCCCGCTCCTCTTCCCAGCTCCCTGGGCATCTCTACTTGCTCCGTTCCCAGTTGCGCCGTAGTTTGACCCGCCGTAGGTTGATTGTTGGGTGGAGTTGTACGTTGAGGCCGAGCCATACGCGAGGTTGGGTAGGCGTTGTCCTCCGAGAAGTGGTGCGTTCTCGCCTGGGATGTCAGTCCGAATGGTGGACGTTGAGTTATTACGTCGGATATGGCGTTCGACGATACTATATGCATGAAACTCAAAGTCAGTTCTTACGTCCACGCGAAAGGAAAAGGGAAACTAGCACCCACCCCCTCATAATAGCAGCCGTCGTCATCCTCCTCGCCTTCCTCTTATGACTATTATCCTCCCACCTATCCGTCTCATCAACAATCTCCTCGCTAATAATCTCCTCAATTATATCCTCCAGCGTCACCACCCCTATCGCGCCTCCACTCTTCCCAGGCGTCGTTGACACCAACAGTAGGTGAGCGCGGCCAGTTTGGAAGTAGTCGAGAGCTTGGAAGCAGTTGATGGTGGGAGGAGCTTCGGGGAGGATGGAGAGTGGGAAGGCGGAGACGGGGAGGGCTTGAGAGGGGTCGTATTGGATTAGTTTCTTGACGAGCAGGAGGCCGATGTAGGAGGATGGGTCGTGCGGTTCGTGAACTGGGAAGCGGGAGTATCCGGAGAGTATGCTATCGCGAGATAGTTAGTATATAGTCACCTTGTTCGAGAAAATAAGGAGAATTGCTCACATCTTGTCAACGGTGGCATGGTCCAATATCGTATCACTCCCCAAAGAAACTGTGTCTTTTAGTGGAGTCATGATACTCTCAACACTCTTCGTATTCAACTCCAGTACTCCATTCAAGATTGCAATTTCGTCGTCTCTAAGTGGATCCTCGCCAGCACGGTGGAACTGGAGGAAAGAGCGAAGTTCGGATTTTTTGTAGGTGGTGTGCTCTTTCCCGCCTAGGACAAAGTCAAGCAGTTTAGCAATAGGGTAGGCGATAGGCGCTGTAGATAGATATGAGTTAGAAGGGAGAACCAGTGCGAGAGCGAGAGAGAACGTACCGAGAATGAACATGAGCCCAATTACAAGAGGAGCACAAGCAGCTCCAATGCCAAGCCCATACCGCACGCATACAGCTTGTGGTATAATCCTATCCATTCGAGAACAGTTAGCATACATTCCCCCGCGGGGTGATTCAAGCAACTTACTCTCCAAAAATAACAATCGCAGTCGTCGAAATAACGACCGCAGCAATTCCACCACCAATCGCGCTGTCCAGGAACACGGGCAAACTCTCGTTCACCACGACGTTACACAATAGCAGGACAACCAATATCCAGTGTCGTCCGCGCTCAAGGAGGTTGAGAACTTTTCTAGCGTTTCTCTTTTCAGAGGGAACGTCTGAGGAAGTAGCGAGGACTCGGAGGTGGAGTTCGTCGAGACCCATCAAGCCGAGGGTCAGGCTAAACGGAGAGGTCAGACAATATACAAGAAAGCGACGGGCAGCACTAACCCGGCAAATACTCCGCCAGCCAGAACTAATGCAGCGCTAACGACCATTTTGCCCCAGAACTCCGGCGACCAAGGTTCAGGCAGCTCCCGCGGGTGTTTCTTCTCTAGCATTCCTATGATTCCCCATCCACCAGCGTTTGCATCGTTGGATGAGGCGGTAAGTGCAGCCTGTAAAGGCGTCGCCGCAGCAGAGATGGCACGTATAAAGTTGAGGAGAAGTAGTCGGACAATAGTCAGACGCGCTGCGGAGCGCATCTCTGCAAGCTCTTTGGTCGTTCAGATACTGCTCGCTGGCGTCAATGGAGGTTAAGAGCAAAAGAGAAAACGGCGGCAATAGCAAGGCTCTTTGCCTTATAATAGACTCGGTTGGCTTGACTTTGTGGGAGAGATGGAATGTTCAAACCTCGGTCAAACTTTGGCTCGGCCCTGATGAGTTCACGGCCGAACTGCCGATGTCATTTGTTGGCGCTTGTTTGAATCGAAAGACACTGAAGGAAACCAAAGGAGATGATTGGTTGGCTGCCTTCTGTTTTTGGTCAACGTGATCAGAAAAGATTCGGCGATTCGAACTCGATGCTGGCCGTTTCTTTTTCTTTTTCTGCAAGAACGAGGACAACGCCTGCGTCTCGTGCTTTCTCGAGGAAACTGTATGCAGCTATAGCTACACCGAGAATATTACCACTCTACCATCGTCGCTGCTTTAGTTCTACCACCAGAATCATGGACTCTGACACGATAACCTCTCAACTGAACCCAACTGGCGAACCTTCTACAGGTGATGCGCCTCCCAGTCCAAAAGCTGGCCAAATACACCCGTTATCTTCCTCTCGTGGACCGTCTCCTGGGCCAGCAAGCAAGAAACTTAGGACAACTGCAGACTCATCTGCAACCACCGTAGAAAACAGCACACAGAAGAAACCTGCAAAGGAGAAGAAAGAGAAAAAAGAACTCTCAGGCAAAGCAGCCAAACGACACCGCGCCAAACTAATTCGCAGAGGACAACATCCACCTCCTGAACCTTGTTCTACAGAGGACGTGCTCTGGCGCGACGTCTGCGATGTCATTGGGCATGACGCTGTCAACCGGATTCTAGAACTCGAAGAAAATGGAGAAAAGAAAGTAGAGAGCCCTTTTCAGTTCAAGGAGGAGGTGGAATGTGTGGTGAAGAGGGTTGGTTCAGGAGGAGAAGCTATTGCTTTGAGTGAGGCACATCCGGAGTGGGCGCTGGTGGTGCCGTTTTCGCTGCCTGGGGAGAGGGTTAAAGTGAGGGTGTATAGGAATGCGAGATTATACTCGCTGGCGGATCTGATAGAGGTGCTGGAGGCGAATACGGGGATGGATAGCATGGAAGTGGATGGCTCGGTGGGTGGGATGAAGAGGAATATGAACCTTGTGAAGTGCAAGTACTTCGGAGAATGCGCGGGGTGCCAGTTCCAGGTATGTATGCCAGATGAACATGCCTCGGACGTGCTAACACTTCACGACAGATGATAACGTACGAAGACCAACTCGCATTCAAGCGGGACGTCGTGGTCAAAGCCTACAAAAACTTCTCCAGTACGTTCTCTCACCTTTCTACATTCTACCCAAACTAATGCAGGTGCAACAGACCTACCAGCCTCCGAAGTGCCAACGATCCTCCCAACCCATGGCTCCCCACTCCAATATGCCTACCGCACGAAAATAACACCGCACTACGAAGCTCCTCCCAAACAAGCACGAAAGGCGCATTCACAAACTACCGCCGACGCAGATGGCAATGCAGCGCCCTTAGGCTTCGCTGAGGGCGACGAAAAACCAGATTGGTTGAAAATTGGATTCAACAAAATCGGAACGTCCAAGGTGATGGATATCGAGGAGTGTCCGATTGCGACTGGAGTGATCAATGAGGAGTTGAAGAAGGTTAGGACAGAGGTTATGGGGTCAGTATCCGTTTTCTGTTCATGTTCGCGTATTTGAGTGGGCTAACGAATGTGCTTTTTGTAGGAATATATGGAAATACAAGAAGGGCGTATCCCTACTCCTTCGAGATTCTCTCGAAATCCCACCAACACCTTCTGCCTCGACGGCCGCAGAGGAACCTACAGTCTCCATAAACCCCCTTCCCTCCTCATCCACGGCCACCACCACACCAGAGGATGAGAAACACATTTGCATAACCTCCCACACTGCCACCTGCAGGGACAAAGTCGGTTCTTTCGTATTCGACTACACCGCAGGATCCTTCTTCCAGAACAACAATTCCGTCCTCGTACCCTTGACAGATTACGTCCGGGACGCTATCTTCCCTCCTCCTGGCTCGCCCTCGTCAACATCAACATCTCCAAAGCCAACCCATCTGGTAGATGCCTACTGCGGCGCCGGGTTGTTCGCCATCAGGCTAAGCCCCTACTTCGACACCGTAGCAGGCATCGAGCTCTCCTCCGACTCCATAAAGTCCGCCACGCACAACGCGACACTCAACACCCACCTCCGACCCCAAACGTCAAACATCTCCTTCCTCTCAGGTGACGCCGCGCAAATATTCTCCACCGTCCAATCCTTCCCTCGCGACCAAACTGTATTGGTGATCGACCCACCCAGGAAGGGGTGCGACGAGCAGTTCTTGAGGCAGCTGGTGGAGTTTGGGTGCGAGAGGGTGGTTTATGTGAGCTGTAATGTGCATACGCAGGCGAGGGATGTGGGGAGGATTTGGGAGTTGATGGAGGAGAGTGGGTTGAAGAGGGAGGATGGGAGGAGGTATGTGCTTGAGAGTGTGAGAGGGTTTGATTTGTTCCCGCAGACGGCGCATGTGGAGAGTGTGGCGGTTTTGAGGCTGGTGTGAGGTGGGCTGGGATTGAGGGGTTGCGTTGAACTCTAGGCGAACGTACATAGTATATGATATCGGTCAACAAAAACATCCCTTAACTTGTTTCTAGAGTGACTTACGGCGGCCGCAATTGAAGAATTAAACACCCCCTCCGGGGCTAACAGCAGAATTACCCTTCTTTCGGACAACCATTGTACCAGCGCCAGTCAGCACTCTCCGAACTAATAAAGCTCCCTTATCTTTTAAAAGGCATCCTAGTCAAGGGAAAATAAAGGAACGATCCTGCCCGGATCACGACTTCTTCCCCTTCACATATAGGATTTATAACAGGGATTTGATACTGCATAGGCAGTCTCGTCTCTTCGTCGTTTGAACCTCGAGGGCCACCACATGGCATTTTGGCGGGATCGGCGGGGGCAGTGCTTACCGCTTAGCTGTCTTCGTCTGGTTCCTGATTTCCGTGACTGCCTCATTCGTCCATGCAGCATGAGCAAGCGACACAACTATGCTCAGAACCACCACCTACACTTTGACATTGCCTCCTCCTCGTACTGGAGGGTGCGAAAATCCGCATCCTTATGGTTGAGCTGGCTAACAGCAATGATATTCGAGACTCTCAGTTCGTAGACACAGACACATATCACCAAAGTACCCAAAATAGCGCGATTTATGGGACCGGAAATCAAGTTCAGCTAGGAGGGATCCATAATTACTTTGTATCTGCATCTGACAAACAAGGTGCGTTGGAAGAATGCTTTCCGGATGTTTAGGTCTGAACGTATACCTATTAATATTCATCATTCAGGACTAGAAGCCCTTCTGAGCAATGCGCTTCCAAGTGCAATCCACAATTCCAAAGAACGTTCTAAAGCCCCTCGATGCGCTCCCACTACTCGTGTCGCGGTCTACCAAATCATCGAAGATTGGGTGTACAATGCGCATCCTACGCCAAAAAGGCCATGTCTATGGTTATCTGGCCCTGTAGG
The DNA here is from genome assembly GCA_944990035.1 of Clitopilus passeckerianus. Taxonomy (NCBI): domain Eukaryota; kingdom Fungi; phylum Basidiomycota; class Agaricomycetes; order Agaricales; family Entolomataceae; genus Clitopilus; species Clitopilus passeckerianus. The sequence goes on along the minus strand of CALYLX010000023.1, from coordinate 109,068 downwards.
CTCTGGAAAATCTGCCGTTGCCCAGACGTTCGCCGAACATTTGAACACCCGAGGCCAACTAGCAGCGTCCTTCTTTCTTCCCCAAGCATCTGAAGTTGACGATGTGAAGCTCGCCATTATAACGACCATCGCCTACCAGTTGTGTCTTTGGTGTCCTCAACTGTTGCCACGTGTCAACCGAACCATCAGCAACGACCCGCTCATATTCACCAAGTCCCTCGCCTCGCAGTTGGAACAACTCATCGTCAACCCTCTCAGAGAAGCATGTCAACAAGCAGCGTCCCCTAGCGGCACTTTCGGAGTAGTCGTTCTGGACGGCTTCGACCAATGTGAAGACGTCCTTGATCAGCGAGAACTCATCTCGCTATTCGTGGATGCTTTCTCCCGCAGTGACCTCCCATTGGTTCTCCTCATCACCAGCTCGCCAAAACCCTACATTGCAGAGATTTTTAACTCTTTCCATTTGTCCCATCTCATCCTCCACATCGTCCTGAACGACGAGTTGGCACCTTCCGCCGACGTCGAACTCTACGTAAGGTCGGCATTTGCTCAATTGGTGAAGAATCGCAGCCACACCATTCATGAATCGTGGCCGCCAGAGGCTGCAATCCAGAGAATTATCCAGAAATCTTCTGGTCAATTCCTCTACGCACCCGCCGCTGTTGAATATGTCTGTTTACCGGGTGGTGACCCTCACCGACGTCTGCAAGCAGTTCTATCTGGGGTATTCCCCGAGGGTGAATCACCGTTTGTGGACATGGACCGCCGTTTTCTGCGCATCCTTCGTTCTACACCCCCTAGTTCCCTCGAAATTGTCATGGATACTCTAGCCTGGCTAGCAGTTCACGATAGAGAAGCATTCCCAAACAGCATCCCGCCCTTCCCCAGTAGCGAGCATACCCCCTTCCTATCCCCCACAAAACTCAAGAAATTGCTCATGCTCAAATCGGAGGACATGCATCAGCATCTCGCCTTCCTCCGCCCCCTCCTCGCTGTCTCGCCCAAAAACTCCAACCAATCTCCCATCCGTGTGTTACATGCATCATTTTGGGATTTCCTTGGGGACCCGTCGCGGGCTGGGTTGTTCGCCATGAACGCTCAAGAGACCAGCGGTCGCGTAGCCAAATCTCTTCTCATGCACATGTTCATACAAAGGGTTCTTCCTGAAAGGCTCCCATGTGTGCTCCGATACGATCCCGATCATCTGGAAGAGTCATTTCAACATCACCTTTCACTTGCCTCCCCTACCAGAGAGCTGGAGAACTTGATTAAAGTCGTTTCGGGTTTTTCCGAAGGAAATACGGAGGTGTCAGAATCTCTTAAGTTGGGATGCCTACCATTCGCCAGCGTCTTGCCCTTTGCCAGCTTATCTTGCAACACTAAGCATACGATAGTGAACTTTCTTCGGGTGCGTTGTTTCCCGTATATGTTGACCCATGCTGATGGTCTGTTTGGTTTACAGAAATGCAACAACGTGAATAGATTCTCATTCATCCACTATTTGATCGTTCGAATTCGCCTGGCATTGTTTCGTTTTCGGCATATTTTCATGACACCGCCTTGTGGCCGACAAAGGTGCTCATGCTCTAAGGCCTGAGCCTGTTCTGCAATAGGTTTACTCTAACTCATCTTGTATCATACGTTTGTTCCAGGTCGAGCTGTTGAGGCTTCAGATCAAATGAGATGCGCTGTATTGATGATTCTCGTGATCAGATTTTCTGAATTACTTCATCTCGAATGTACAGAGTGAATGTGGAAAACGAACCAATATATTCTCAAGTTGATGACCCCGATACCTACCCCTGCTGAAGATTTTGTTCCCCGCCCCCCCTCCGCTTATCTTCGTTTTCACGCTGAGAGGACGCTGGGAAAATGTATGAATAACTGATCGTCTTGGTGATTCCGAGTTAGAACACCTTAGGCGGCAAATCTCCACCAACCCCTTAGGTAACGTGTAGTACGAGTGTCCGCGCAATTCCTGGAGGCGTGGTTAGATATATAGTTTGGACGAACATTCAACTGCGTCTAGGCAGTGGTATTAAATAGCACCCATTGGCCTTCAAAGCATCAAGCTTTACTTGAGTCTACTTTCAAATTTCAGGAGTAACCCCAAACGGTAGCCACATCAATTACATCAAATTCAAAGGCTCATATTGTCACAATGTGCTACAGTAAATACTATGGCTAACCGGGTGTTGCAAATATTTTGGTGGAGGCAAATTCTCTCGAGTAACCCGGCTCGGTCTTGCGTAACAGTCGAGAGAGAATGTAAAAATGGCCTATAGATTGTTTTTACTTCTAGTAGAAATGTAACGAGTCGAGAGCTATATGTCGAAAACGAAACTCACCTGGTCCTGCAAATTTCGTAACACCACGGTCACAGCTGCAAAAGTGATGGTGGACTTACCGAAGCCCAGTTTGGTGTTTATTCCGTGATGGGCCCACTGCTGGGTCCCAATTCTCGTCGAAGCCACGTCGAATTGTCACGCTGTTGCGATCTTCAACTTCAATGGAACCTCACTCGTTCTCTGAGCATTTGGCATTCTCGGAGAAATGTCTAGAATCAATGTTACTACTTGATTTAAATGCCATGAAAACCCTGGAACATGAATATTATCAGACCAATTTTCCGAAGCGTAAGTAGCTATTTTGGGCTAGAAAACAGCGATTGGCAAGTCCAGTGTTGCATTTAATTACTATCTGAGTTGTGCAGAATCATGAGATTGTATGTGTCGAAGCATGTCTCGCGCCCCAAGTGTGGGTGTGGACTGAGCGAGACGCCAGAGCCCAATCTTTCAAAAATTTGCAGCACTAGGTGAATTTGCAACACCCGGTTAGCCATAGTAGTGGGCCGGACCATTGGATGGATTTTCATTGCAACTATGTCCTCATCCACCATCTACCCATTGGCGCTGCCTCTTTCTCTTGGTCGAAGGACAGCTCACACCCTTTCCTATGGTTGACTTGGCACGGAATGTGGATATACATGACTCTCAGCTCGTGGAAACAGAGGTATATAACCAAAATAATACCGTGACGATATCCGGAAGTGGCGTCCAAGGAAGACAAAATTAATTTAATCATTCTCGGAACCAAGAGCCTATGGTGACGAGAATCGTCGATTGTGCACCTAGTGTTCCCACGATTTGAGCCTCAATCAGGCTGGCGTGTAAGCGACAGAAACGAGCCTAACTAAGGCTCAAATTCGCGAATCCCGCACACCAGCAATAAAACCTGGGATAAAACCACCTGGGACTTAGCCAGATTTTTTTTTTCGCGGCCTCCAGGCTCCCTCGGGTGGGCTCGGCGATGCTCGGCAGTGATGGGGTGGCCTCATATGGTAAGGGTGGCCATATTTGGGACTCGCGTGACCTCAAACGCGTCGCTCGTCGCGTCAACTCAACGCGCGTGCTCGCTGCTGCTGGACATGATGAGCTCGAGTCCCCGCTCATTCTGTCAATAGAATAGGAAATTTGCGCGGGGAATACTTAGATATAGTATAAACGATGTATTTAATACACCCAATAAGGAAATAGATGACTAAATAGCGAGCAAATGTGTGATTTGAGTGATAGGTGCAGCAGGAGCACTAGTTCTATCTCAAGAACGAATCATGCAATAGGTAAACGGCTTAACACGTCTACTTATGAGTGTATTAGGGGTCTGGGGACGTACTTAGAATAGTGCTGGCGCTATTGTATATGGCGCAACCTTTCAAGATGTGTGAATGTCTATCTGCAAGATAATCACTATGCTCAAGTGTTCTCATAGCTACAGTAGGGAGTAAGAATCACTCTTGACCGGCTATACAACAGAATGCGTAGTATATACTATCACAGGTCTTGCTATATTGAGGGGTGATTGAGCAACAAGCTGAGTAGGATTTCTAGGATTGAGCCGCTTCAGAGCTAGCGGAAAGCATAGGAACATGTTCTGTATATGTAAATACGGTATCAAACTGATTATATAGCCTTTTCCTATCTCTCCCGTGCGTTAGGATGATCCTTTTAGGAGGATTTGTACCCGGATGCGCCATAGATGAAATCGACATTAATATTGAGATTCCTGGGTTATACTGACGTTTATGTAGCTGGTGTAGGCTGCTATACTAGTATACATACATGTCCCAGCGTTTTCAAGCCTTATATTGCACCCAATTCTTCTATAGCTACCAATCCATTGTCTGACCAAGAAATACACCATTCCTTTTCATCAGTGCGCATATAGCCCTAGTTTGAATATCTGACGCGGTAAAACTATGCATTGGTATCTAATACACCGTCTGAAGTAGTCCCGACGGGCCCTGGATGATTGTGGAAGGACAGAGACGAGGGATGTCTCTAAAACGGCTGTGGAGATGCCCATCACTGACTGCACGAGTTGGAGACCGGTGCATCAAACGACCGATTTCTAACCGTTTCGAAGCTCCTTGCTTCCACAACGCTCCGATTTCCTTCGGAGCAGTCTTGAACTGTATATATACTCTATATCTCTAATTATTGCCGCACGTATAGCTGATTTTACTCGAATACCAGTACTCCCGGAGCGCAATACGCCAATCTCACCATGTCCTCATCCCTGTCATATAATCTCCCCTTCTAATTGTATATAGACCCTATTTATGCTATAATCTAAATATATACACCGTATAGCTACGGCTGACAGCAAATATGCCGGCCTACGCCCTATATTCAGGTGTATAGGTGTTGTAGAGGTTGAGCTAGTAGAAAAGCTAAATTCAAGCGATTTATTTCGTTTCTAAAGGCCCGGCCACATATCCAGGCATATATACAGGTACATAGAAGGTAAGAGTAGCCAGAAAGCGTATGCCGGAAGGTATTAAAGCTGGGATATATGTTGTACAAGGGTGTGTCTGCACAGGGTAAAACAGACCTCCTGCATTATTTAGAGATTTATAGCAGAGAAGCAGCTGTATATTCAGCCTTCAATAGTATATTGTCTCTGTCTACGTCTCCTGTTAGTGATTTGGACCACAAAAATGCTGGTAGATTGGTGTAGAATAAATGTGGGGAGTGATATGGGCAATGCGCCACGTATACTAATGCCAGCACTATATTAGATATGTACCCAAGCGCTAAATATGCTCGTAGATAAGCTCCTTAAAGTGTTTGCCTAATAGATAATTCATTCTTGAGATAGGAGTAGTGCTCCTCCTGCTTATATCACTCAAATCACGCATTTGCGCACTTTTGAGCTATATGTTTCCTTATTTGGTATGCCACATACATTACATATACTGTATCTAAGCATTCCCCGCGCAAATTTCCTATTCTATTGACAGAATGAGCGGGGACTCGAGCTCATCATGTCCAGCAGCGAGCACGCGCGTTGAGTTGACGCGACGAGCGACGCGTTTGAGGTCACGCGAGTCCCAAATATGGCCACCCTTACCATATGAGGCCACCCCATCACTGCCGAGCATCGCCGAGCCCACCCGAGGGAGCCTGGAGGCCGCGAAAAAAAAAATCTGGCTAAGTCCCAGGTGGTTTTATCCCAGGTTTTATTGCTGGTGTGCGGGATTCGCGAATTTGAGCCTTAGTTAGGCTCGTTTCTGTCGCTTACACGCCAGCCTGATTGAGGCTCAAATCGTGGGAACACTAGGTGCGATTGTGTCACTGTCAGTCATGTGCTCGTTTGATCAAATAGGCAGAGTAGGTCAATGTACCCTATATAGTATGCGATCTCAGATCTCGGGCCTCATGTGTGTATGTGTATGTGATAACCGCACAAGGTCCCGCATTTTATTACAACGCACCACGGGCAGATCACTCAAGTGTAATGGTGCTTAAGCTTAGGCGCCGGCCTGCCATACAGCCTTAAAACTTTGGGTTTAACTAAGCCTAGATACTAGAGGCGGCTAGAGATGAAGGTTGACAAGGAAGTTGGGCCTACACGCCGAGAAGATGAGCCCAATCTATATAACAGGTTCTGAGCGGAGCTTCAATGAACTTAATAGCTTCAATGAACAAAATATCGATTTTGAAGCTCTCGAGATGATCCCATGGTCGTAACCCATGATAATCCGTTGCAACGCCAGCTAATCTGATTTCGGCTTCGTGACTCGCATCTGGCTATATCACACTCGTTCCGTTTCCCTGATGAAGGCAATCATGGCAATGGTCGGATGAGATTTTCAGATATGGCAGTGTCGGCGATGTCGGCAACAGCTCGAATCAACTCGAGCTGGTTTGGGTAAAATCTTGAGTTACCTCAAGGTCACTCGAGGTGTCAGGGTCGCTACCTCGAGGCAATCTCACCTTGCGGCAAGACTAGGTTTAACAGGCGAGTAGCTCGTCACCGGAATGCCATCAACCACTCTATGGATTAAGTCCCCCTTCCTCATCTCTGCATCCCCTAATGCCTTTTCCTGGACTCATACAGGGCCATACTATTTTCGATTCTCACTTCTTGGAGACACAGACGTATAACGAGATACACCTCACCACAACCCGCCAAGAAAACTCCTGTACGTTCTAGCTGGACTCATCAATTTCATTACGTAATCTTAATGGTCTTCGATTTATATATAGGTCTGAACGATCTTCGGCAACACGCTGTTCCTTCTGCCCTCCATGATTCAAATGAGCGTTCCGAACCACCACGGTGCCACCCTAACACCCGCACCACGATATTGGGCAAGATAGACCATTGGGCCAGATATAGTCAGCATACCGTGGGGCAACCATGCTTGTGGCTTTGGGGTCCTGCTGGAGCCGGCAAATCAGCAATAGCACAGACTCTAGCCGAGAGATGGCAAAAGCAAGGTCTCCTTGCAGCCTCGTTCTTTCTCTCGCGATCATCTGTCGGTTGCAATGAGAAGAAGGCTGTGGTACCCACTATTGCTTCTCAGCTTGCCATCTGGTTTCCATCGGCAAGGCCACACATTGAAGCAGCCATTCTCGATGACCCCTTCATATTTTGCAAATCCTTGGCCTCGCAGATCGAACAACTCGTCGTTCAGCCTCTCCATGAGGCCCGCAAGACCGACCCTTCGCTGTTGACAAGCGTCAAGGTTATTGTCGTCGATGGATTGGATGAGTGCCGAGACGGGCAGGGCCAGCAAGAGCTGCTGTCGATTCTCCTGGCTGCCCTCTCCAATAATGACCTCCCCTTGATCCTCCTCGTCACCAGCAGGCCCGAACCCCACATAACGGAGATTTTTGACAACCTTCAATCTTCTGAGAGCGTTCTCCAACTTGGCTTGGATGAAAGCTTCTCACCTTCCTCCGACATTGGCTTCTTCCTACAATCAAGGTTCGACCAGCTCAAGAGGAGTCGCCACACAGTTGTGGATGATTCTTGGCCACCGCGAGGAGCGATAGAAACGATAGTGGAGAGGGCCTCTGGACAATTCCTCTACGCGTCTGCGGTGGTGAAACACGTCTGCTCACCTCGAAGCGACCCACAGCGACGTTTACAAGATATCATTGACGGTACGAACCCGGATGGCGGGTCCCCATTTGCCGAAGTCGACGCTGTCTTTAGACACATCCTTCAGTCCGTCGATGCAAGGTCCATTGATATCGTAATGGACACTCTGGCTTGGCTCATGGTTCACGAAGCAGACGCACCAAACGACAATCATGAACAAAGAGAGCTTCGAACTCTCTCGCCCGCCTGGCTTGAACGAATACTCCTTCTACAGCCGGGAGACCTCCATCAACACCTTATCTCCCTCCATTCACTCCTGGCTATACCCCTCCGACACTGTATGAACAAGTTTATACGTGTTTTCCACGCGTCACTGTTCGATTTCCTCTCCCATCGCTCCAGAGCTGGCCCATTCTTCATGGATGCACGGGAGGCTTCGGGGCGACTGACGAGGTGCTTATCCAGACACTTTGTTGTGCCCAAGGGCGTGACGACGGGCGCACCAACGGGACCAGGCGTTGATATCGAGGAAGTTGAGAGCCTGTTCCGACATCACCTCCTTCGTTCTCGCCCGTCAAGCCAGTTGAAGGAAATCGTCGCGGTCATAGCTGGACTTGGCAAGCCGCGTCATATGGTCTTCCATATCCACACTACGAGGACTGGCAAACCCGCCCACAGAGATGATGCCAACCCACTTGAATTCACGTGCGATACAAGAGCAGCCATACTCGGATTCCTGGAGGTAGGTTGTTCTGATTATGGTCTCTCCCTTCGACGCTCACATACTTGACGAATGGCAGAAATGCAATAATGAATGCGAAGGCTCTACTATTCGCGATTTCATCGCACGAAATTGGTTGAAATTGTTACGCTTTTGGAACGGTTTCATGGTAGCCTCTTGTGGAAGACCAGGTTGTTTAAGTTGCAGGTCGACTTCTGCATCCGCCTCCGTGACTTCACGGTATTGACCAACTCCTGCATCGCTTTCGCCTCTATTACATCTCGTTGGAATGTTGATTTGGGGCTTTAGGACTTTTGAATTACTTCACGCCCGATATGTTTGCCTTAGAGCGCTCGTACATATATCCAAAGTTCGCACTCCATCCTATGTTCGTCAATCTTTGCCATTTTCTTGCTTGTGTAATGGCCAGTCCATGCTTACATTTCTATCTTAGTTCTGTATTTTAGATCTTTCGTTCCATAGTTATCTGCCACTGGCAAATTCGACCAAATTCACTTTGTTGTAATAATGAAAGGACTTCAATTTAATCTCTCTTTACCAGCTCTCTCGTTGTGGCATGAAGCTCAACGATGTAGTAAGGTAGAACATCGACAGGAATGTGGAAAATGACAGAGGTGTCCAAATACAATTTCGTAGCTGTTTCGTAGCAAGCTCCTGCACATTTGCCTTACATTCTCAGTCTGTTGGTAAGCGTCCACGTGCCTGAAATCTGTCCGTAGCATTAACCAAAAGTTGAACCAATGCCCACAGTGGCGCTCATTCCCTTGAAAAGTAACTTCAAAAGTTGGCCAGGGAAGTGACTTTAGGGCCGGTCCATATGTTGATTGCAAGCACGTGTGGTGCAAGGCTGTCAGGCCTATCCACCATGAGCAAGAAGCAGAGCAACATGGGCAGCTCTCCAAAATTTAATAATTTCTTCGGGACGCCGCTTTAAACTGCTTACTGCAGTCATCAACCAACTCCAAGTAAAAGCAGAGAAGTTCTATTACGTTCCAAGATGCAGCTGGCCAGGATCCTCTACCCCATGGCGACAAACCTCCCGCTGCAGAAGCCGGAATGTCCGAGATAACCACTTGAAGGTATAATAGGTGACCTGAATGAATCAGGTCACCTGGCTGTTCTATATTTCGCCCCAAATTCTATCTGATCCAACGAAACACGATATGCAACTCGTCAGCTTAATCTTCTCTGCTCTCGCCGCGATTGGTGCAGCCAACGCTTCCCTCTTGTCATACGATGAATACTTCAGCACGGGAAACGGCGACATGTCCACCGTCTCCTGTTCCGACGGGCCCCATGGCCTACTCACTCAAGGCTACAAAACCTTCGCCTCCCTGCCCTCCTTCCCTCATATCGGAGGTGCGCCCGCCGTCGAAGGGTGGAACTCGAAGAACTGTGGTAGTTGCTGGGAACTCAAGTACACCAATCCTGCTACCGGGAAGCCGAAGACCGTGTACATGACTGCAATTGACAGGGGTGTTGGTAAATTTGTTGGGAGCAAGACGATGATGGATGAGCTTGTTGGTGGTAATGCTGCGCAGTTTGGAACGGTCCAAGTGGAAGAGAAGCAAGTGGTTCCCAAGTTCTGCGGATTCTAGTTAGAAGTTCTGGGACTTGGGTTCAAAAGGTCAGCGCCGCTTTCTGGATACCGCTTACTTTACTCACATCCCTGATTCAGAGCCAAGGAACGTCTGTTCAGCAGTGTATATGTGACGTAAAGCCGCTTTGGTGGCCTCTCCTGTCCGCAATATAAGAATGGATTGTGCTCGTTTTTTCTCTGCAGGAAGTCACCTGTGCCGATGCATGAACAACTCGGCGGCAAGGTAATATGACCTATACGGTAACTCTTGTAAGCTTCCAGACTATGATCCATCTCCACCTCGGATGACACCCCAAGATTCACTGGCTGCAACTTCCTTGGCACCGGCCCGGCTGTCATATCATCATCGCTGTCCCATCGGAGGAAGCAAAGTTGCGTTCGACACATGAACGGCACAGAGGGATACACCCACAGTAGGCGGCTCCACCCATTGCAAGGCATCCGATTTTCCGCGTTCCCGTTCTTCGTTGAGAGATTAGTTGTGACTGACACATTTTGGCTTACTTGCAGAACCTGCCAGCTCTGACAGTTTACTTGGCCCATGCAACGCATATACGGAAGCAAAACTAAGCAAGCCATCTTCGCAGTTGCAAGCCGATATGCCAGAGAGAAAGTCATGGCCAGTGTCAGTCGTCATCTTTCGGAAAGTCTGATGGGCTGTGAATTCAGTTTGAGATTGCCAGGCATCGCCGTCTTCGGAGGTCGTATAAAGGTGTGCACGGTGCTTCGATTGTGAAGCCATTCATTCTCAGAACACCGTTCATAGGAACAACTACAATGTACGAAGGCCGAAAAGCTGCTATTTCTCTTCATTTCGTCGTCGTGGGTGGCGGCATAGGTGGCTTGTCGGCTGCACACTGTCTGAACCAAGCTGGCCATAAAGTCACCCTTGTAGATCCCAGGGACTTGCCCGCTGAAATTGGAGCAGGTGTATCCCTCTCTCCGAGTGAGCGCTACCTTTATTATCGGACACCAGTACCGAAACTCACCAAACTATGTTGGGCAGACGTCACCCGGCTGCTAAATCGATGGGGGCTGCAATCTCAGCTTGAATCGCATTGCGCGACGCAGAAAGTCGGGTTTTCGTGTCGTTGTGAGTACGTCTTTCTATCTGACATAACCACTCTAAGATCCGTCCAGACGACACGGACGATCAAATCCTGGCTTTTGAATACTTGAATCCTCTAAATGATGGCGCCAAGTTCTACGGAGTGCACGTATGTTTACTCTTTTCGCGTGTGAGTAACTTGAAAGGTGTCTGACGAATCCTAGCGACCGTACCTTGTTACTATGCTTTACAATCTTGTAAAGGATGATGTTATAATTGTCAAAGGAAAGGTCGCATCTGTGGATCCTGAAACGCCATCTGTGATACTTGAAGGTGGCAAGGTCTTGACCGCAGACGTGATTATTGGCGCAGATGGCATTGGCAGCGTCGTTCGTTCCACCGTTATTCCAGCACCAGACCAGCCGGTGGTATCGGGAGACGCAAGTTACAGGGGCCTCATCTCGGTGGAAGAAATGAGAAAGGATCCAGAATTGAGCTCGATACCGACCAATGACTGGCAATTTTGGGAGGGCCAGGGAAAGAGGATTGTTGCCTATGGAATTGTGAGTACAGTTCTACGTTCCAGATCTTACGGGTAGTCAAATGTCGTCATCCTAGGGCCAGGGATTCTATAACTTTGCCCTCATTGTGACCGATCCCGAGCCTGACGGGCCTTGGTCTATGACAGTTGATCTTGACGAGGTAAATGCTGTCGTAGATGGATGGGCGCCAAGGTTGGTCTGGCCTGACGCGTTTTGACGTCTTTCACTTACCTACAATTGTCTTCAGGGCGAGGAAGCTGGTGTCTCTTCTAAAATCCGTTGTGAAGCTCAAACTTGTCGTACGAGCGCCTTCCGACAACTGGGTGCATAAGAATGGGCGTGTAGCACTCTTGGGAGATTCTGCCCATGCGATGCTGGTCAGCACCCTTTGGTCTCTTCTTCGTTACACCTTGAAATGCTTACCGTCTTCTATTCAGCCCTATTGGGCCCAAGGTGCAGCCATGGCGGTACGTTCTGGTCCCTGTTCGCTGGTCTGGCTTTCACTCAACCAAACATCTCTCTAGATTGAAGACGCCGCGGTCCTAGGAAACCTCTTCTCTCGCATCACCGCTCGTGATGAGGTCGGCGAGCTTTTGCAAGCATACCAAACAATTCGCGCTCCACGAGCAAACGCCACCCATGCGAAGTCACTGGAGAACGGAAACCCCAATAACGCGGCAGATGCTTGGAAGAAACTGGGCGGTCAAGACTCGACGATTCCTGAATTCGTCAAGAAAGCACAGGCGTTGAAGGATGTACCGGAAGAGCCTGATTCTACCATTTTCTCTGAGAAGATGAATGTTGAAACCCAGTATGGATACGATGCAGACAGGGTGGTGGATAATTGGGGGCAGAGAATAGAAGCAATGGGATGAGGCAGAGTAGCCTATAATTGTAGAATGAGTTTGGAATTATGATTATCTTGTGGTACGTAATAATACAACTTTGAACAGCAATTGAACCTCTACGTGTCCAACCCCTCTCTGTATTCCGGAGGCGGCACGTTGTCCGCGACGATTGTGGTTTCTCGTTCACGAGCCTCCAGTTGAATAACACGAGCACTTAGCTCTTCCAACCGTTGTCGTACTGCTTCCTCTAGGCGGTCACTCGACCATGACTCTTGTGGTGCAGAACGTGGTGTCCTGTGGTTTGAATCGGTGTCGGATGGCGTCGAAGGCAGCTTGGCATGTAGGACTCGAGATAGGCTTTCCGAAGGAATCAAGGATATGACATGCCCTGCCGGATATGAGTGAACATGGGTTGTTTTTAGATGTCTTTATGACTCACGCTTTGTATCCACAATCTCAGCTGGGCTCATACTAAGTCCGTTTTCTACAGATCTGAAAGGCGCAACCGAAACTTTTCTTTTCCGTCGGCGCCTTGTGATCCACAGTACAAGGAGGCAGGCAATGACGAGAACAAAGGCAGCAATTGTACCACCGATAATGGGTGCAAGGTGTCGATTATTGCCGGAAGCGGAAATGGTTGTGTTCGCTGAGCTCGTAGTGGGTGATGCAGTTGACTGGGAGCTCGTCGAGGTTGGCGTGCTGGGGAGAGAGCTTGTCGCAGAAGTAGGCGATGGATCGAATGGATTTTGTGGTAGGATAAAGATGGTTCTTGGAACACCATTGATTGTCGTCAATCTGTAACAAAGAGTTGACAGAAGTCTTTCAAAGTGATCAAAGATCTCTACTCACACTGGAATTGGATCCAAAACCCCATTATTATTTCCTCTTCGTAGTTTCGGCATCAGGAGGTGAATCAGCAAGAAACAACAAGGTGAAGCGCTGACCACCGAGTTACCATGCAGGACGACGAAGGTGGTCAAGAGGGGAGAAAGAACCCGCCATGCCTGCGCATAAATAGCTTACGACTCTACGAAAATAGCCTTGGTAATATATCAATGAACGGACGGCAGATCCAGGTACTGACAATCATCTTGTCGTCAAATAGAGACCGTTTTGACAGATATGAGCTCAATATGGACGTTTACTATAGGGGTGGTGATCATGAGAGGCGCAGTATGCTGATTTCACGCTTGCTGAGCCTGATGATCGCTGCCAGTAGTCCCAGGCCGATCAGCACGACAGGCACAGATGTTTCCTCAATGCTTGAAGTTATTGAGTGCTCCTGAGCTGAGTGTAATGTCGTAAACAGCATCGTCTCTTGCCACAGTGCGGCATGCCACGAGACTCGATATGTCCTGATAATTTGCGGCCTTCTCGCCTCGAAGATCTGAGGCCACAGGGAGATCCTCACTTGAAGTTCACCAGTTGCTAGAGGAGAGTATTTCGGATACAGAATTTGTCATTCCTATCAATTTCCCCCTGAAGAGAGTGCAACTCGCATTGAATTCTTTAGAAAGCTCTATCTGTCCTAGAGGTTTCCCGGCGGTCAATGGAAGGGCGAAAAGGTGGAACGGGAACTGGATCAACCTAAGCGTGGGAGATTGCCCAGCTCATCGCCTTTCCCGGTCCGATGAACGATCCACCATATCCGTTCAATTCAGTGGACGGCGACAGTGACCTTCAACCCGACAAATGGTCAAGAAACAGCGACAGCTAAGGATTGCATTCATTCACCCGGACTTGGGCATCGGTACGAATGTCTGATACAAGTTCGTGTGCAGTATTATAACCATATTGTTGAAATTTAGGTGGAGCAGAACGGCTTGTGGTAGATGCAGCTCTTGGTCTCCAGAAACGCGGTCATTCTGTTGACATCTATACTTCTTATCACGACCCAAAGCACTGCTTTGACGAGACACGAGATGGTACGCTTACAATTACTCTTGCAAGAATACCCACGGCTGACCTGTATCTTCTCAATTCACAGGTCGCCTCAAAGTCCATCATGTTGTCCCGCCTTTCCCTCGTGCCATAGCAGGGACATTTCACATCTTGTTTGCGCACCTCCGCCAGTTGCACCTGACATTGCACCTCCTCAATTCGAAATCACCAAAATACGACGTGTATTTCGTTGACCAGCTTTCTACGTGTGTACCCATCCTTCGCGCGCTAGCCAGGACACCAGTGGTCTTCTACTGCCACTTCCCTGACAAGCTGTTGGCTCATGGCGCATTTGTTGAGGGGCAAATGGTCATGAAGGGAAGCTTGCTAAAGAGAATATATCGGTTGCCCATGGACTGGCTGGAGGAGACCACAACCCGTTCGTCTTTATTATTCCGTCATACTACGACTGTCTAACAAAATTTCTCACCTTCAACAGGTCAAGCAGATGTTATTCTGGCAAACTCAAAGTTCACATCTCGGGTATTCAAAGCCTACTTCCGGTCGATCCAGCAAACGCCCAAGGTGGTCTACCCAGGCATTAATTTCTCCGCCTACGAGGCCAAGGTAGACGGCAAAGACAAGGATATTATATCCGTTAACTCGTATGTCTAATTTTCTACCCGCGCTGATACGGTGATTTTGACGCGCATTCTTAGACACCGACCTACCCTCCTCTCCCTCAACCGGTTTGAGGGAAAGAAGAATGTTGCGCTTGCTATCAGAGCCTTCGCAGCTTTGATCACATCCTCATCAAGCAAGATACCCTCGGGCATGCGATTGGTCCTCGCGGGAGGCTACGACCACCGCTTGGACGATAATGTCCGCACTCTCAATATGCTGACGTCTCTCTGCGACTCCCTCGGGCTCACATACATGACCACTTCCCCCTCCTCGTCATCTTCTGCCGCACCTACTACAAAGTCTTCCGCGTCCACCCTCTCCCCTGGTCCGGACCCATTCCTCTCCCGTCCGCCATTCTCTCCTACACCGACAACGCCTCTTCACGCGTACCCTCAAGTTCTCTTCCTCCTCAACTTCACAACGGCCCAACGAACGGCTCTCCTAACGAGCTCGTCAACCTTAGCTCTACTCTACACGCCATCCAACGAACATTTCGGGATTGTCCCCATTGAAGCCATGCTTTGTGGCGTTCCGGTCCTTGCTTGCAACAATGGCGGCCCTACCGAGAGTATACTGGACTCACCTCCGGCTGAGAGGACTGGTTGGCTCTGCGAACCCAAGCCGGAGATATGGACTTCCGCGCTGGAGGAGATTGTGGTGATGACGGATGGGGAGAGGAGGAAGTTGGGAGAGAGGGCGAAGAAGAGGGCGAGAGAGATGTTTGGTATGGATGCGATGGCCGGTGGGCTAGAAGATGCTTTAAAGGAGGCCGTGAAGGGTGGGCCACCGGAGGTTAAGATTAGTGCGATGACGTGGGCAGGAGTAGTTGGTGTAATTTTGGTTCTGTTGGTTGCTTGGTCGGTACACCTGCTTTCCTCAGGATTGTAGATTTCGCCTCCAGGGACACGGGCCCTATATTTTCACGTCGTCTCAGAATACACACGTTGTACTGAGTCTCCTAACATTTATTGAGTAATTTACATCCTTGCGGTTATAGATTTTTAGCAGTACTTGGATACTTTATAGTGAATTGCTACGAGGTACATGGCGTCAGAGATTAGGGAAAGATTAGGCTCCAGGCCGCTTCTGATGACAACGCTTGTCCAGCTTGAACATGAGTGAGGGCACTCTGCACAAGATATTAGTTGGATGCAATTCTTCGATGGCCGAAAGGACTCACGTCTAGTAGTTTCTTCCCGTTCTCGTCCGTCACAACTCCATTTTCTTTCAGCTTTTGGATAGCCACAGCCGCTTCGGTATATTGTTTATACTTATCGCCAGCTGTTAATACAGCGAGGAGTGCATGGATGGCTCGGATCTGGATCTTTCCCGCATCTGTCGTTCCGTCGATATAAGGATCCAGTTGCAACCCTTGTGTGATGTTCGCAATCTGGTCTGAAGCTGAGCTCAGTCCGGATCGCATTGAAGTACCGGATACAAGGGCAGCGATGAGATATGGGTTTTCTGCGTGAACTTGGTGATCGCCATCGGCATTGAGAAGGTCACGGATGGCCTCGAAGACCTCCCGCCGCGTCAACGCTGCGAAGCTCTCTTCGTACGAGGCACCATCACCACGGGTAACAGTGATTTTTGGGAGTTTTCCACTAGCCTCGAGGCCGAGTATGAACGAAGTGTATTCACTTGTTCGTGCGGGTGAAGCTCGGCAGGAGGACAAGTAAGCGGCGACAAGATCATCAAGATGATCGGTGTCAAAAGTAGCGTCGGCGAGGAGTTCAAGAGTACTCGTGGTGTCCAGAGATCGGACAGCGGAGGCGAGGTCACTGGACATGATTTGTAGAATGTATGGTGTTCGACCCTACAATGCGCTTTGCAAAGCCTTATAGGATGGAATCTGGCAAGGGGGCCCATCAGGCATGCTGTGCAGGATTAGGTTACGGCATCCCGCCCATCAGCTATCCATCTTTCATCTGTCCATCTTTCACTTATCCAT
Source organism: Clitopilus passeckerianus (assembly GCA_944990035.1). Taxonomy (NCBI): domain Eukaryota; kingdom Fungi; phylum Basidiomycota; class Agaricomycetes; order Agaricales; family Entolomataceae; genus Clitopilus; species Clitopilus passeckerianus. The sequence goes on along the minus strand of CALYLX010000023.1, from coordinate 92,380 downwards.
CATCACGTCGTAAGGAGACGTATTGTCCTGTACCCCTTCGAGTCCTCTGCGGATTCAGCAACGTTCCTCATGAGCGTCTGTTTGGAGACTAGGATACAAAACCCTGGCAAGTCTCCTGCCCGAAAGATGCGGGTGGAAAGGGCCAAGCAGAATTGAAACGCGTTTGGTGCTATCTCAATGCAACGACCGCCATGCTGTTATGCTCACTTGCAAAGAAACGACCTAACGAAGAACTCAAGGACGAACCGGTGGTGTTCAAACTCCCGGGATACCCTTTGCTGGGTGTAAGTTCCGGGCGTGAGTGAGGATGTGTTCTAGTTTTTCGATGAATCTAACGATTGTACGTAGGTTCGAGAAATGGAACTGTCAATCACTAGGGTTGGGGCATTCCACAGACTCGGATGATAGTTCGGATTCTTGACATGGACTGCCCTGAACTCAGGCGCTCTCAGGCGGCAGGCCCAAACTCGAATTGAACGGAAGCATTTCATGTGCGGCGCTAGCTGAGGCCTGAAGGTTGGCTGAGACGACCTGCATCAGACGGTTCCTCGCAACGAATGTGAGATTCTGTTTTGAAAATTAAGACGGTTTCCTGATGCAAACTCTATTCGGATAATTAAATTGTGCGACACAGGTTTGGCAGCTCGAGCGGAAGTGGTATATAAACCTATTGATGTGATGACTTGATTCCTCAGCTGGTCTACATACCTCTTCCGCAAGCTGGTCTTGTTGGAATTGGATCACAGAACTATCCTCTAAACGTCTTACTTACGACCTCACGACTTGACTGATCTCGAATGTAAGCTGTGGTCCTGTCGTCGAATAACTATCGCTCACGATCCATGCCTACAGATGCGTCTCTCCACGCTCAGCGCCCTGTTCCTTGCTATCAGCACCGCATTCGCCGCGCCGCTGGATAGTATTGAACGAAGGCAGGAAGACGTCGGTCCGAGCCTTTCATTACGAGACGACGTTGCCTACGCAGGGGGCACCCTTGGGCTTGCCGCGCGCTCCGACATCTACGATGACTACCGGCTAGTAAGACGAGTTATTGCTGCGAAGAAGGCGGCCAATAAAGCTGCCCGAAAAGAGCGCAAGACAGCTGCGAAGGCGGAGGTGCATAAAGCAGGCCAGAAGGCTATCACGGAGCTGAACAAATCAGTCGGCAAGAAGACTGCGAAGACACCTGCGCATAAAGCAGTTGCTGAACATGCCGGCCACGCTGCAGCCGCCGCCAAGAAGACTGAGCTGAAAGCAGCGTCCCAAGCCAAGCACAACCAGCTCAAGGCTGCGGGGGCGGAGCACAAGAAGACGACTGGTTTACCTGCGAGGACTGCTAATTTCCACATCCCGGCTGGGGGTACCAAGCCCGCACGTACTTACACCGGTAAAGACGTTCGGAAAGCGAACTTCGCATCCCATATCAAGAACGCCAGTGGCGACGTGAGTAATGATGACCTTCCCAATAATTCGAGACTAACGGCGAGCACAGCGATTCGGCAAGCAATTCAACAACAATCCACATGCCGTTCCCGGAGCGGATGGAAGCCACCGCCCCATTCCTCATATGACTGGCACTGGCCATGAGCACCCACTTTCCCCGGCTACATCTCATTCTCAAATGAAGAAGGATCACAAAGCCGAACCAGCCAGGATTATTTCACAGAGCCATGGTACGTTTGCCTCCTTCAATGTATGGTATGCGACACTGACAGGTCTTGGTTATGTAGGCGGCAACCACCAGCACATGGGAGTGATTGCACACGACCAGTCGAGAGGCCCTGGCCACGCGGGTGAAAATGACCACTTCTTGGTGCACCCCACACGAGCGCTTCTGGAGGAGTTATTTGGCGAATACGTGTACTAGTCAAAACAAAGCTGTCGACATGGGTACATTGAGGAGAAATACGTATATTTGTAATTTGTCGAAGGTAGAGAATAGGAAATATCTGTGGCATGACCATGACTTCGTTGGAGCCAAGCTTCAAGGACTCCCGCTGAATTATCTAAAGTTGATTCCCCGCGTGCACCGGACGCTCAAAGAGAGGATGTTAGTTACGACGGCGTTTGGGATGGTGCCGCCGTACACACTGCCCTCGCTTGATCCTGTGCCATCCTGTGAGCCGTGTCAAGTACCAAAGGGTCTGAGCTCTGCCGGGTGGACCTTGTCAAACAAACCATTCAATACCTAGAAGGCGCCTCCCCCACCCCCTCGTCGAGGTAGTATACGGAAGCCGCGATACATCCTCACACCAAGGAAGCCCCTCGCTTACTTGAAAACCTGCCTCCAATACAGGACACCCAGCGAACACCTCTCTTCGATGCTGTGTACTATTGAAGCTACAAAGCTCAAAATTTTCGATACCCCGTGGTGAGCAGTATGGACATTTCTCTCGCTCAAGTCGGCCGAATCATCGTTTTATTCAGCTTTGTTAGCAGGTACAAGGGCCAGGCCAGCGCTTCATTTCCCCAGCCGAGCTGTTCCTTTTCTACATGAAAGCATTTTCGTCGGCTCTTTTCTGTATGCACGATGCATTGCTATCAATATCGACGTCGTCAAAGAATACTAGGAAGCCAGCCTCTTCTGAAATTGAATACTTTGAACCAACATGTATCAATCAGATTTTGTTCAGGCGATCATATCCAATTATTGCCGCTCTACGCAAAGCATTAAGGGCGACAATCGACGTTTCGGGACTTGGCTTTAGGACACAATCAGCTGTTATTTAGCATGAGATATACACACTCTCAAGTAATCTCGGGTCAATTTTATGACATTCTTTTATTTTCCAATGGTGAGTCAAAGAACTTTTCAGATCGTAATGACCCTGTGCGTGAAGTGGGCCTCCATGCATCACGGTATGCTATCTTATTAAACGTCACCACGGTCCGGACCTTGTGGTCGCTATCGTCACTCCTCTTTTCAAATTTCAGGGTTCTCGATATGAATGAAACCTGCGCAGTGAGCACCTCATGCCTACAACTCATTCCCTCCAGGCGGCCGCTGAGAATATGCACTCGGGGTTTTCAATTTGACGAGCTGATACGAAAATTTCGCATAGACAGTTCTGCTACTCTTGCCGGGGAACTTGATTGAATACTCTACCAATGATTCGATGGATGACTTTGTGCAATCACATGAATATAGAGGAATGTTTTACGAGCTGCTCAGCCAGGGAAGGTATCATTGACTTCGGGGTCTAGCCAGGTAACCGCGGTCCTTCGATCCTGAACACTGATTGGATGAAAGTTGCCGTAACCTTTGAATTGATGACCGAGCGAGAAAATACTTGATCCGAACAAAGTTTTCAGCGACCACAGCTTCCACTTCCATCTCTTCCACAAACCACCGTCACGTATTGCTTGAGTCTCGTGCAACCATTAAGCGTCGTCCTTCGTAGCAGCGAGAAAAATACAAGACACCTGCTCATGAAAGCCTGAGAGGTGTCCACAAATTCTAGGGTGGTAATCGTTAATGATCGTTCCAGGCTCGGGATCGTTCCGCTCTGCTATTCGCTTGCTTGCACATTGACACAGCCGGTGCCTTGTCCCCCAATGACTGGTGTAAAGCCCATGCAGGCGCTTTGCGATGAGCGCCTCTACATAAAGCGTGGAAACGCGTCTCTACTGGGCGGGTTTTCCGCCAACTAGCTTCGTTGGGAATGCCAGATTTTGCCGGAGCTGATGTTGTTGTCAGCGAGAGTCGGTTCATCCACTCTGTAAACTACCATGAGAATACTGCTGGCTTGAAGGCAGACAAGGGTATGTGAAGAGTTGTTAATCACTTTTAAACACCGCGACTTAACGAAACCGCTCCGCTTTTTTAGATTGGCTCAATGCTTTACAAGACAACGTCGTCCCAAGCGCTCTTCACAATTATGGAGGACGCTTTGACGCCCCCAAATGCCACCCCAAGACTCGCATTAGCATCTTGGGCAGGATCAAACGATGGTTCCAAACCCGTCCCAAACGACGACATTCTCGACCTATCATGTGGTTGAAGGGTCCAGCAGGGGCAGGCAAAACAGCCATTGCTCAAACGATAGCAGAACAGTGGGATATCGAAGGCGTATTGGCGGCCAGCTTCTTCTTCTCGCACACCGCCCAAGGTCAAAACGAAAAGACACACCTCCTTCCCACCATTGCATATCAACTGCTCCATTCCTTTCCACATGCCCGCTCCCAGCTCGAAAGAGCCATTGCAGAAGATCCTCTGATTTTCAAGAAGACTCTAGCGGTCCAAATGCAGGAACTCATACTTCGCCCGCTCCTCTCGGGAAGTCAATCTCCTCACCAAGGTCCTCCCAAGGTCGTTGTCATTGACGGACTGGACGAATGCTCTGGAGATGGGGCGCAACAGGAAATATTGACGGCCTTCACGCAACTGCTAAATCAAACCGACGTCCCTCTCGTTCTTTTCGTCACGAGCCGCCCAGAACAACAAATCCGGCACGCATTCGGTGAACAGAACGTTAGTCTGTTGACTTCTCGGGTTGTATTGGATGAGAGGGTTAAACCAGAGCGGGATGTCGAGCTTTACGTCCGAACTACCTTCGAAGATGTCAAGAAAGCGCACACGATGGATGATGAAGCTTGGCCATCCGAAGAAGCTATCCAAACTATCGTGAGGAAGTCTTCCGGTCAATTCATCTATGCATCGACTGTCATGAACTACCTCCGTGCACCATATAATGACCCTCGCAATTGTCTGGAAGTCGCCTTGGGTGTGAAAAGCCCTGGAAAAGATGAGCCTTATGCAGAACTCGACGCGCTCTACATCCACATACTTTCTTCTATAGCACCCTCCTCATACGAAGTCGCAATGGACGTTTTTGCATTTATTCAGAGCAATATCCGGGACGTATGGGATGGAAACACAAGCATACATCTGGGCAATAGCATCGTTCCTTTCGTAGAGCGCGTCCTCTACGTGGATTATCACAACATCTATCGCCACCTGATCAACCTACATTCAATTGTACACGTCCCTGCCCCCCGAGATTCAAAGGCCCAGCCGCTTCGCTTCTACCATGCCTCCTTCGGTGACTTCCTTGCGGACAAAAGTCGCTCACAACGGTTTTTCCTCGACCGGCAGGAGGCAGCCGCCCGTATAACTCGATGTTTGTTCAAGAACATTCTCGCCGTGACTGCTTTAGGAGATTTCACTCCTGGTTGGTTGTATTGGCTCGAATTGAAGGACGAGACATTCCACCATCTTCGGCAGGCAGGTACCGACCAAGCTCTCAGGCTCTACCTGGAGGCGGTCATCAGATCTGACAACAAGACCTATAATAAACTCTTGGAGGACATGAAGTTATCCCAGTCATCAGAGATCGAACGGAGGACGCTTCTGCAAGTTCTCGATAACTGCGTATACAAGGAACAGGTTCTCAACTATTTGAAGGTTCGTTTCAGGGTCGTTGTTCGTGATTAATCCCCAACTGAATCCAAATCATGCAGCGCTGCTACAAGGATCAAGAATCAAACGCGGTCTATCGTCTAACGGCTGAAATCAAGCTGCTGCCCCACTTCCTGAACGTCTTCCTATCATCTGTGGTGTGTACGAGCAGTCACTGTTCCCGACATCACCGAAGAAAGACGTGAGTAACACTGCTCTTTGTAGGGTCAATATCTCACAGACACCCTTACAGCCCGAAGCTCCTCAAATTGGTGAAGAGGACCCTAACCTGAAATTTCCTTCTCGAAATCGTTCCCTTTTGCACCTGAATCTTTCCTTGTTGTCGCTCGTCAATCTCAAGCATACGTATCTTATTCCTATCTAACTTTTACTTTTACTGCACGTTTATTTGCCAAACCTTTGAAATTTTGGCGTACCACTCTTTCGTATTTTCCGTCTTCAGCTCCTAGTATAATCATTTGTTACTTAGTGGTAGAAATTATTCGTAGAATAGAATGTACTCATCGCCTGAGTTAGTAGTTACAGTAGTGTACCATCAACGGGTGTACGATGTGCACCCTGAAGTTTTATACATCAAGTTCAATCTTCTATCTTCCCAAAATTACTTACAGGCAAAGTACAGACGCTTTGAAGCGTTGAGGGATTTGTAGTGGATTTTCTGGCCCAGCCTGAGAACTCCGAAAGCCGATCCGCCATATCGGCTTGCGTTGTTCCAAATCGGGAAAACAACAAAGACTTCCATTTTGCAAGAACAATGAACTGGAAAACCAAGGCTACCGGGGTTCTGCCTTTTGTTTCTCTTAACGACTCTGCACGGCTGGGCTGGACATCCCATTTCTCGCCGCCTTTTCAGTTCCCATTTTTTCTTGCATTTTCATAGTCACTCTTTTCTTTCGATTTCGTTGACTGGTCGGCGAAGATGACAGGTTTACGAGCTTTTGGAGTAATTTTAACGACTTTGGGCGTCTCTTTTGGTGCGTGGTATTGCCTTAAAGCATGTACAAGAAGACTTACACGCGTTGTTATAGCCCAAACATCCTCACAGCAACCCACTGTCATCTGCATTGCAGGCCAATGCCTTCAAGGCTATTCAAACATCACCCTAGGCGCAAAACTTAGCGCAAACAATGCGCCCACTTCTCTCCAACTGCTCCCCGGCCAATATACGAGCTCAACAAACCCACAACTTTTGCATAGTATGCTCACGAGCTCAAGTGCCACACTACAGCCATCACCAGGCTTCGACAATGCCACAAACGGACAGGCGTCCCTCCCACTGTCGCTGAACTTGTCACCCGGACTAGCCATCTATTCAGATAAGCTCTACTCAGGCCAAGCTGCTTTCACGCAGTTGCCAACTTCGTCCACGAATTCATCATCTTCCATATCAGCAAAGTCACTGTACCTTGGATCCAATGTTTGGGTAGCGTTGTCCTCCTCCTCTCAGTCAAGCCAACGGACGGTTGTTTGGGAGTCAATACCTGATATCTCCCAAATTCCTGCCCTCTCCTCCTCACTCTCCCTGCTCGACATCCAATCAACGCTCTGTTCCCCATCCTGCTCACCTAACGGAGGCGTATGCTCCGCTTCGGGTAGCTGCTCCTGCAAACCTAACTTCACTGGCCCTTCGTGCGAAACCTGCGCGTCCGGGTTCTTTGGGGTCAGTTGTTCTGCATGTCCAAATGACTGTTCAAAATGTGATGATGGAATCAACGGCAGCGGCAGGTGTCTGAGCAGGACCCAAAGCAACGAGGAACCAGACAAATGCAACTGCCTTAACGGCAAATGTGGCAGCGACGGACAGTGTCAATGTAACGCAGGATGGACACAAGGAGACGATGGAAAGCAATGTAGCAAGTGTGCAGATGGCTTCTTCCAGACTTCCACTGGTGATTGCAAAGGTATTGTTCTTCATATTTCTGCGCATATAACCACTTCTGACCATATCTCACGTAGTCTGCAACTTGAATTGCCTGACCTGCTCCTCGACCACTGGCCAATGCCTCACTTGCAAGCAAGGATTCACCCTCTCCCCTAACGACCAAACTCGTTGCAATGCACTTCCACAATCGACCTCTAGTGGATCCCTATGTCCTGATGGGTCCTTTGCCCCTCAAGGTTCCTCTACCTGCCAAGTCTGCGACTCCGCCTGCAAAACATGCACCGGTCCAGGAAGTGGTGATTGTGGCGAATGTGGTCAAGGAAGCTTTATGGTTAGGGCCGGCGGCGGACAGGGAACCTGCGTGAAAGCAGATAACCAGGGGCTTTGTCAAGGCACCGGCGGCCTGATAGCAGATAACCTGAAGAAGGGATGCGACAGTCAGTATTTTCGGTTTTCGGTGGCTATATGCGTTGCTGACAGACCAATTTCTATTATAGCTTGCGGAGCTAAATGTGTCGCCTGCCAGTACCCCTCATCGTTCAATGCAGCATCGACCGTTGACCAAGTCCAATGCACTGCATGTCTTCCTGGCTCGTTCCTGTCGCAAGGCAAATGTGTCGACACCTGCCCAGACGGAACATTCATTGGCCAAGATGGGGTCACCTGCACAAAATGTGACTCCTCCTGTTCAAGCTGCTCCGGAAGCTCAACTTTCTGTACCGCCTGTTCCGGTGGTCAATTGGCTGGGACCGATGGCAAGTGCGTCAGCACCTGTCCCGATGGAACTTTCGCTTCCTCTGGAAGCAATAGCTCAAGTTCGTCCACTACGCCAACAATTTGTCAAGCCTGTCACCCAGACTGCGCAACATGTTCTGGACCCGGTTTTAGTCAATGCACCAAATGCTCTTCCTCCGCACCCATCCTCTCCGGCACCTCGTCAGGCTCTAATAGCAGCACCGGAAGATGCTTGGCTGCTTGTCCCTCGAAGAACCAATATTTCGACAATGCGTCGTCTTCCTGCAAGACCTGCGACGGAAGTTGCTCGTCCTGCTCTGGTCCAGGGAAGAACGAATGTCTAGCATGTTCAGATCCTGGCCAGGTTTTGAAGGGCGGTAGCTGTGTCGCCGCATCATGTGCTTCCAATGCCCAACCTATCCCCGGAATGGGTGTATGCTTCTCCGACCTTGTCAATGTACCAACCCCAAGTGGGGCCACACCCTCACCTCTACCGACTATCACCGGCCTTACGGAACCCACGAAGGATACTGGAGCAAAGTTAGAGTGGTGGCAAATTCTGCTTATGGCTCTTGGCTGTGCATTCATCTTCGTAACCATCGTCTGGTGCTGGAGGAGAAGGGCACTGAAGAAGAGGAAGGAGAGGACACAGAAGTGGTGGGGTGTCAAGGTCGCTCAGCAGGCACACGGAAACATATCGTGGAAGCAGAGGCTGTTGGCTGTTTTCAGCAGGAAGCCCAAACAGCAAGGGGAGGTGCTGCCAATGCACCAAGATGTTGGGACGAAAGAGAGATACCGCGACTTCGACTCGTATTCGGATCACGAGAGGCGGGAGAAGAGCATCAGGTCTATGCGTACCACACCGACGAGGAAGACGGATGCTGATGCTGAACTGCTCGAGTTCATTGACGCTTACGACCGCCGAACGACTAGGTATACCGACGATTCCCGGTCGATCGTTGCTCCTTCGGTCGTCCCATCTCTCAGGAGTGGCAAGAAGTCTGGCAAGTCAAGGATCCTCAAGGAACGTTTGGCGCGAGAGAACGCCGCGAGAAATCAAAGCAGACTCTCGGTTGGCCATTCGTTATACTCGGAATATACGGGGCAAGTACGACAAATGCCTGAACCCCGACAACCCATCAACCGGTCGCTTTTCCGACAACATACCATCAGCTCCATGAACACGTCTTCCGACGCCAATAGGCTGTCTAATTCATTTAGCACCAGGACTGGAGAGCCTTTCTTGCTCAAGACGGCCACTGGTGCTTCAACCCCTCAGCAGACGGAGGCAGAGAGGTATGCTGCTAGCATTAGACCAGCTTTGGTCAATGGTGCAGCTGGATCGTCGACAGGTGTGAGGGAAGGTGCATTGATTGATGTTGGACTTGGAGTTGGAGAGGTTAGAAGACACCCTACGGGCGCAAGTGGAGTTACCACTGTTTCGTCCAGGAATCCTTTTAGGATTGTTTGAGCTGGACTTGGACTTTCATATATATATACCAATCTTTGCATCTTTAACATACACGTATCTATCATCATCACATATCAGACACACATTACGAGAAACCTCATTTGCACATTTACACTTGTATCCTATATAGGCGAGATAATTGTACTCTTCTCACTCTTGTTCGTGGCTACAACCACGTCAATCATCCTCGAGGTAGGCCGCAAGTGCACCCACTCTCAAGAAGCTGCTTACCCTACTCGCCACGACAAGAACTAAAAGCAGTTTCTTGAGATTTTCAAAGTAGTTGCACATTAAATATACAAAGGGAATGGCGTATCGCCAGTTTGGGTATAGGTTATAACCAAGCTACGTGTTGGTATGCAGATGCGTCCATGTTATATTCAGTACAATGCCAGAGTCCATAATAAATATCAGTGGATGTAATCAGGTGTGCGTGTTTGGTAGCATGAATAACTGCTTCTTGCCGGAAGAGCAGTCCGTGGCGTCACAGCATGGTTTGCCCAGTTTGGACTGGAAGCTCAGCATGGCTAAGCGGGTACGAAACAGGAATCGCTTAACAACTGAATGTTCCGGTCTTGTGTTGCACCTCTGCAAGAGGTTGAGCAAATGTTGTGGAAAAGAAGTATGAAGCATACGTACTCTGAGAAATCCCAGAACAGATGCTTTCGTGTCGCAGGAATGAAACACATGGAGGCCCTGGGCATTAGGGCTGGTCAGTTGGTAGTCCAAGTGTGCGTTGCTGGAGCCTTCGGCCTGTAATCCAATAGTGGCCTCAAGGCTCGTCCTCAATTCAAGTGTAGGCTGTGCTCGCTCGAGGTGGTATCGAAAGGTGCTATCCAGGGAAAGCGAGGTAAAGTATGGAGACACATCCTGTTCGGGCCTCTCTGGATTTGCAGGCTTCTGCCTGACTATCAGTTTGAGGAGCTGCCGGGCGATTCGTGCACTCGCTTTATGTTCGTTCATAAAGAATTCTCCGGATCGAGATTCATCAGCAAGAAAATCGATGAAAGAAGGGTGGATAATGTTGATGGGGAGAGAGTTGCTAGTATTTGGAGGGATGTCTAACAGTGAATGAGTACCGACCAGGTGTCTATACAGACTTCCTGGTGACAGACCGAGGACGATCTCCAATTGAAGGGGAGAAACGGCTAAATCGACGTGATTTTCCCCGCACTCAATCCGCGTGTTCGGTGACCTCTGGGCATTGTCGATAAATAGCCAGGCCAGAACATCTACTACGATGTCGCGGGTTGGAGGTTTGACGGCTTGGAGAATGCATGTATAGAGTGGGTCGAGGTCCGCAAAAGGGTTATCCTCGTGGCACCTCTGAGTGCCCAGGATCACATCAAGTCGATGCCGTGGATCGCTAAGCGGGCAGCAGATGTACTTCACAGCTATGGAGGCATAGATGAAATATCCGCCAGACTTCTTGACAATCTGCTGAATAGCGTCCTCTGGCGGCCAGGACGCCGGTACAGACCACCCGTTGCGTTCTCTGGCCTCTTCGAATTCCGAGGTGAGGAAGGTTCTGATGTCGTTGAGTGCTAAGGTATTCCTGCGTAGGTCGATCTGTTTGACCAATGCCATTTTGGCTACGATGCCTCGGATATGTTGCTCAGGCCGGCTGATGAGGAGAAAAATGAGGGGAAGGGAATAGTTTTGAAGCATGTAGGCGATTTCCCGGACAACTTCTTCCTGGTTCTCGATTCCATAACATTCGTCCAAGCCGTCTATAATGACAATCTTCGTGGGAGGTGGAGGTGAATTGGCACCTGGCTGGTCGGTGAGGGCCTTAAGCGGCTGAATAAGGAGATGGTGCAACTGGGCAGTCAGAGACTTGTTGAAAACCACGGGATCTTTCTTGATGGCTTGTACCACAAGATATCCCAGGCCAGGAAAGGCCTGAACAAGCTGATAGGCAATGGTTGGCGCCACGGCTGCCTCTTGAGCGCTTATTCCACGGGAGAAGTAGTAAGTGCCTGCTAGGCATCCCTCCTGTTCCCATATCTCCGCGAGCGTCTGCGCTATCGTTGATTTTCCAGATCCTCCAGGCCCATGAAGCCACATAAGCGAATGCTGGCTTTTCAGCATCTCCCGTTGCGCCCATCGTCGGAGGTCATCGAGGATAATCCGGCGGGTCTTCGGATGACACTTTGCAGCATTTGAACGTGTGCGAGAGTTGTATAGAGCGCCGACAATCGTGTGTTCTTGAAGGATAGAAAGTGCTAGAGAAGACGTAAGTCTATACGACTAGCTCATGGTAAGAAGGACTCGTACCTAATTCTGTGGTCCCAGATTCGGTGCCCAATCGGGCATTCACGATACGCATTTGGGAGGATATTGACGGGTTGGTGATATGGCATTCGTTGAATATTTGCGTAGTGAAGGCCATACGAACCTGCGCCTCGACGAGTATAGATTGAATCCGACAACAGGACCAAATCTTTGGCGACCGGGGCAGTGGTGAGTGTCCGTTTTCCTCGCGTCACATGTATCAGACCGAATGGAGATGATTCATGTCACGAGCCAAGTGGCTAAAAGTCGAGAGATATCCAGGAGCCTGTGGAATGCTCGGGTCCTTGGAGGGGGCAAAAGTGTGGCCGGCGAAAGGAGTATCCCAGTGAGACGAGCAAAGCTTTGAACGGTATACCCCAGTCATAATCTGGCTCGAGTAATGCAAGAACGACGGTCCTAACCGTTGATACACATCCGTGAGGATGCAAAGAAAAGCTGAAATTGATCCATACTGGCGTCTCTTCAATGGGACTGTTGGACCTGAAGTAGGGGGTGAAGTGATGCGTAGAGCGAATGCAGCCATCGTGCTTATGAAGCACCTAGTCCAAACTTATCGAAGCGCCCCAATGTCGTGCAAAAGAACAAATCCTTTCCCTGAGATGGTCACGCAGTCAGCATGATGACAGCAAATAAGGAATCCACTCACTCTTACTGCGACGCCTGATCGCATTCAATGCCCAGGCTTATTGCGCATATCTTGAGAGGGCTCATTAGTTGGTCGCCTAGTCACCTTTGACATGCTGTTACGCACGCCCAAAACGGTGAACGGTGGAGCATGAAAGATCTGTTGGCCAATAGGATTGGAGGGGTAGGTTGCAGCAATGATTGCAAAAAGATGGGGAATGTGTTAGGTTTCTTCTGACGGCCTCTTGAGATCAATTCATTGGGTCGGACCAAATTGAGGGCGATGAAGAACAGGGCGAAGCAGGACCATCGCGCATTGAACGGGGAGGGGGCGGATGAAGCTGGAGGCGACGGGTGAGAAAATAGTAGCCACAGAAGAGAGGAGGATAGGGTATCGTATCTGATCTGTTTTGCTGAGGGCATGAGGTCCTGGGTGGCATCAAAGGAAACAAACTTAGACGACGTTTGGGAAATGAAAGCCAGAGTGTCCCTTGGGCAGAGAAATACTGTAAAGTAGGGGATGAGCGCACGTGCTGATGATAGTAATTGGGGTTTGTAAACTCGCAGTAATGAGATACTTCGAGAGTTCTCGATCCAGAATGCGCTCGATACAACGCAATTTTGGAAAGACGATGCCGGACAACCAGGTCTATATTCGCAGGGCAGCAGCGCTCCTGTTCGTGGGGAACCTTTCACTGATAGAGAGGTGATTTTCCAGGACGTCAAGGGGATCGGTGCGATTGGGTTCTGCATGAACCCTGTAGAGCTCTCCTTAAATACCATAGAAGGAGCTGAAGTAGTCGGATCACTGCCAGTGCAAAAACTGTTAGCTTGAGAGGCCAATAGCATGCAAGGACTTACGATGAGAAAGAGTAACCCAATGGCCCATGTCATGGTTATTGTCGCAGCAACTAAGTCCGAGAGGACTGGAGCCTTTTGCCGTTGGTGTAGTTCCAAAGTGTGTATCAGTCCCGACGGAAGGCCACCCTTCACATAAGCCCGTGGAGGGCTTGGACTACACAGAGGCTATCGCCGATACGCTCAGGATGTAGCAGCTAGAAGCTTTGAGGTCTGGAAGAGAAGAAAGGCAATTGTTCAAGGACCTGAGAAAGCTTGACGAGAAGTGGTAAATCTGTGCGGTGGGCATGGCCATGCTGAGCAGTCATTTGTCGGTTGTGACCAATGCCGTCCGTGAATGGCTTTTCCAGGAGGGCGATTGGACAGGGTGCGGGTCGGTTGAAGAGTCATTTTGTCAATTCACTGCAAGAATGAAGTGAACGGTGCATAATGATGTACAAAGAAAGAAGCCCCACGGGCAAGAGGACAAAAGGGTTTCCTCATCGATGCAATGGTTGGGATATTCTAGGAGCCTTCCTTTCGCGGGCTCGGCAGAGACGCTGGCTTACCCTTGGATTTCATTGGGCATCCTAGCCTTTCTGCCCGTAGGCTGCGGTAGGAAGAGGATGAAAGACGGTCACACAAATGAATGGAGGTCCCGTCATTTGTCGATGTCTGGTCGATGTCAAGTTGTTTCAACTCAAGTTACCTGATACGGTCATCCCGAAGGTTCCCACGTTCTGATGCCAAGACCAAGGAGGCTGTGTTCTTCGAATAATATGGCCACGGGGGAACATTGCCTAATGTGGTAAGTATGTACATGGCTGAAATTTGATCGAGGCCAATTCCCGCTTGCTACAGTTGGGCCTCAGTACTCAGTTTTTGAGGCTCATATGTGTAAATCAAGGTGTATACTACCTCTTTCTAGTTGGGCCTCCCTGTTCTCATAAAACCGCAAAATAACCGTACTTACGGAGTGTGCGTAGGTCGGCTACCGACGGGCGGATTCCCGGTTTGTAGTCCTCTAATTGATCGATGGCTCAGGGGTTATATTATTACTTATAATAACTGATATTGCGTGCGTGGACAATGTGTCAACCATTAGTGGTTGAGGCCCACCGTTATCAGAAGCAGTACGGGTAGCTCCGCCCTATAAGCAATATGCCTTTTGATAAATTACTGTATTCACGTTGAGAGCGCCCTGATGGACTTTGGCAGCGTCCTTTTGCCACGGTTGACGGGGAGTGCTGCAGTCCCATTATTTCCTGCAATTTCCCCATAATAGGTAACGAATCTCAACAGAGCTTAAGCAGACAATGTTATGATAGATTTACATGAATACAAAACCAGAGAACCACATTGTACAGAAACAGGCTATCTAAAAAGCGAAGACGGCGCTTAGATTGGCGGAAATCAGGATAAGTATGCCGGGAAAAATAAGTCAATAATGCCTCTGGACATCTCATAGGCTGGGTTCAAATAATGTGGTGGCATATTTGCGTGCCAGATTTATCACACTGGAGCATCGACCATAGGAATGGATCCGAATGATGTTGCTAAAGCCGGCCCCTGATCACATTGAAAACGACGATGGAGGCTTGCAGCATGAGCAACTCTGCCTGCCACAAGAGGCAGCCACGAAGTTATTCCAAAAGCGCATCAGCCTCAATTGACTTCGAGCGAGAAACTGGCGGAAATTCGAGTTTTCACATCCATTGTTGCACTTCTGCCATTCCGGGATGTGGTTGAGCATCGATGTTATGGACGCTGCATGAGCAAAAACAAACCTCAAGAAAGTTTAGCATCGCCGCCTTTGTATCGCAGATGAAAGTGCCGAACGTGACAACGTTGGGTCCTGGATGATTGGGGCCAACCTTCATAATTGAGAGGGCTGTATGACTCTGCCCGCCTAACCCAGCCATGGCAGTCACGAGTTTCCTCAAGTCCTCCGATGGGCGAGAGCGGTAGAGGTGGTATCGAAACATTTCCTCGATTTGCTCGAAGCCGTAGCACGGCCCCGGCGGTACACTTGCCGTCACCCCCCTAGGTATAAAGAGGTGTCTTGCCAAGCACCTCACTATCCGACCAGAGGCCTCGCGTAGGTCCATGAAGAATGGGCCAGCTCTCGCGCTATGGGAGAGGGATTTGAAAGGTGACGCGTGAAAGACACGTATCGGCACGTTCACGCGGTGTCGGAGGGGTATTCGGAGGAGGGAATGGAGGGAGATGAGGTGTTTATGGAGGCTGCCAGGCTGTAGGAGCATTCGCTCGAGCCATGTGGGCGAGAGAGCGGGAGCATCCACGGGTTCGCGACCGTCGTTTTGGCTGTCTGATTCGTGAACCATGAGCCAAGCCAGGATGTCCATTATGATATCGATGGACCTTGCATCGACGGACCGAAGTATGTGTCTGAAGACAGCGTCGACTTCGGCAAATGGGGTTTCACCATCCAGGTCGGTACCGTCAATGATATCTTGTAAACGTCGCTGTGGGTCGCTTCGAGGTGAGCAGACGTGTTTCACCACGGCGGACGCGTACAGGAATTGTCCAGAAGCCCTCTCCACTATCGTTTCTATCGCTCCCCGCGGTGGCCAGGAATCATCCACAACTGTGTGGCGCCTCTTGAGCTGGTCGGACCTGGATTGTAGAAAGAAGGTAATGTCGGAGGAAGGTGAGAAGCTTTCATCCAGGCAAATTTGGAGAACGCTCTCAGGACATTGAAGGTTATCAAGAATTTCTGCGATTGTGGTTCAGGCCTGCTGGTGACGAGGAGGATCAAAGGGAGGCTACGATTTGAGAGGGCATCCAGGAGAACCGAGAGCAGTTCTTGTTGCTCGTGCACGTCCTGACACTCATCCAATCCGTCGACGATAACAACCTTGACGTTACCGAATATTGAAGGTACGAGTCTGCAGGCCTCATGGAGAGGCTGAACAACGAGTTGTTCCATCTGCGAGGCCAAGGATTTGGAGAAGATGAACGAGTCATCGAGAATGGCTTGTTCAATGTGTGACCTGGCTGGCGGATACCAGGACGCGAGTTGATAGGTCAGGGTGGTAATAACCGCCTTTGTCTCATTGCGACCACTCGATGTTCGCGAGAGAAAGAACGAAGCTGCGAGGAGGCTTTGCTTTCGCCATTTCTCGGCCAGGGTCTGTACTATGGCCGACTTGCTGACTCCAGCGGGACCCCAAACCCACAAGCATGCTTGCAGACGAGCATGTTTTCCCCAACGTTCTATCTTTCCTAGTACTTCGGTACGTGTGTTAGGGTAGCACCGTGGTGGTTCGCAACGTTCGCTTGAATCATAGAGGCAGGAGGAATGGCATACTTCCGAAGAACTTTCAGTGCTGCCACATCAAAGGATGTTGAATTATGTAATCACACCACTGGCCCTGGCAAGTAACTTTACCGGAGGGCAATTTCTGAACGGACACGATGATCTACGTGTATTTCGGTATACGTCTGTGTCTCTGAGAATTGACAATTGAGAATGGTATGACCCTGTGCGTGTTCAAAATAGGCATGAGGGAATTGTGGGGCGTAAAAGCGGAGGGGAATTCTCCATAAGCTTGTCAATTGCAGTGTGTTGGTCGAGCTCATACTTACAGTACCAAGAACTTGTAAAGAGGGGGGTTCTCCTATGCGGGAGTTTAGCTAACCAATCCCCCCCCCCCCACTTGTGCTCAGGTTTACCCAATTTGGCGCACGGCTTGCTTAGTAGTCGATGTGTACCTCAGTATATGTCTGGGCTTCTAAGAAGCGGGAGTTAACAATCGTGTAGCTCTGTGCGTGTTTGGGTATAGCCATGAGGAGATTATTGGTCGTAAAGGTATAGAAGGATCGTACATAGAGCTGTTACTCGCAAGTTGGTTGCGCTCAAGCCCAAAATACTCAGAACTCATACGCGTCGGTCTTATATGGCTTTGATTATCCATGTTCTCGTGCCAGTAGGGTAGCAGCGGCTATAACACACCATCAGCGGGGATTTTCCTTTTGAGGTATAATACTCTCTCTCTGTGCCTTGTGTGGGGAGTTGCCTTTCAAAGTGATGTGTTGATTTCACATGCGATCGGTCTGTGTGTGTGACAAGCCCTAATCTGATAAGATCATGACCTAGTTGTTCAGATTGACTCATTTGATAAAATCCATCGCTATCCTTGAAGAGCTCACTAACATGGCGCCAAAAGGCGGAAACGCAAAGAAGGAATCTGGTCGGGCGAAGAAAGCTGAGAACGAGGCCAACAAAAAGGCAGCTGCAGCTACAGAGAAAGTATGTTCGCGATCCCATCTGAGTGTGTCTGCGAATCCTACTAACTTTAATGTCCTTGTAGGAGAAAAAGGAAGCCGAAGAATGGTCCCAGGGCTCCAAGATCAAACCTTCAAAGGAAGATAAAGAAGAGAAACGACGTGCCGAACTAGCAAGAAAGGCAGAGAACGCAAGACTCCTTGCAGAGGAGGAAGCCAGCGCACCTGCCAAGGTCAAGGCAACACCTAAAGCCGGAGGAAAGAAAGGAGCAGAGAAGAAACCTGCTGGTCCTGGAGCAATTGCCGCTGGTGGTGGATTAGCCGGTGCAGAGACCGGGAAGGAGAAAGTAGCGGAGGATGTGGAGGAGCCTCAGAGTTTCTCGGCGACGGGTATTGAGAACATGTTGGATTTGTTGGAGGTGGTCAATGCGAAGTCGGATAAGGCTAGTGTTGGCCAGCAAGCTGCTGGTATTGAAAGGCATCCGGAGAGGAGGTATAAGGCGGCGTACACGGCATATGAAGAAACGGAGCTGCCGAAGCTCAAGGTTGAGGTGCGTGCTTCGTTTTTGTTATTCTGACCTGGATGTCAATCGCTCACTTCGTTTGCTGATCGATAGCATCCTGGTCTGAGATTGCAACAATATAAAGTATGTTCTTCGGGACTTGCTATTCCGTTGCTGATGTGTTGGTTCGTCTAGGAATTACTATATAAACAGTTCCAGAAATCACCAGAGAACCCGTACGTCCATGTCCTCTTCCTGCCGATCCAAGGATCTGACTCGCAATAATACCCTTAGCTTTAACCAGGTGACAGTATCGTATGATGCCTCGAAGGAGGAGAAGATTAATGCACTCAACGCCAAGAAGTCTGCAGTCGTGGAGAGGCTCAGGGAGAAGAAGTGATCCCATAACGCTTTGGCAACCTGGTCGTCGAAAGATGTATCTACCTAATCGGCTCTGCTAAGCTGCCTTCGACGACAGCGATCAATCTCTCTTTACGATATAGATATTCTGTTTTTCTATTCATTCTTAACAATTATCTTGTTCTCTAGTCGGAGGAGAGGTCACGATGCTAATGCCTTGCCAATGGTTCCCTGGCTGCGCATACGGTCCTTTATTTTTCCCTTTCGACAGGCCGATCTCGCTTTTTGTGACTCACAAAGCTACTCATCCCTGGCCAGTTTTGTATGCAAGGAGCATGAACTCAAATAATATTCCAAGCGCTGCCTGGGCGAACAATCTCCAGAATCGCCGCGCCGGGGGAAGAACGCGTGTGAAATACGGACCGGACAATGCCGGCACTATCTTTTGCAACCTTGGCCATGGTATTGACGTTGACGAAGCCTCCGATGACAACGCAGAAGCATACAACGTGATGATGGAACATGCCTTCACTACGAGTTCAGCACCAATGATTGGCGCTCACCAACAGACGCAACACGACCGCGTCACTGTATTCCCCGTGTTGAAGGCTTGAAGCTGTGTCAAATGGACCTCGTTGTACCGGGCAATGTCGCCGTCCAGTGCTTCTCTAGAGGCTATATATGATGCCGTTTGCCAGGAATCTGTGGTCCCATTCAATCCAGATGCGCTCTACAGCTCTCGAGAGTGGTATCTTAGGCCATGTCCTTGTCCACTATTGACGAGAAGACCGTCCTTACAATCAATAATGGGAGGTTTATTGAAGCCGTGAATTATCATGAACACCATGTGCATGGAGCTAAACGAAGTATGTATTCCCTATCCTATCAGTTCTATGGAGAAACTGATCTCGACCTCAGAAGGGCTCAAGATCCTGAGCAAACACGCCGCTTCTAGTGCACTATACAATTCTGGCGAACGTTTTGATCCTCCCAAATGTCACCCCAATACGCGGATCGCTGTTCTTGATAGAATTAACAACTGGGCACATACAAAGCAGGACAGTGGTATTGGTGCTACTCCAATTATGTGGCTCTCTGGACCTGCGGGAGCAGGCAAGTCCGCCATCGCCCAAACACTGGCAGAACGGTGGGATAAAGAGGGAAGACTCGCCGCGAGCTTCTACTTCTCCCGTAACGCCATCAACCGCAATGAGAAGGCTCTAGTCATCGCGACGGTCGCGTACCAACTATACCAAGCCTTTCACGGGATTCAGTTTGATATGGAGCAGGCCATAGAGGATGATCCTCTCATATTCTCCAAGACCTTGCAGGCGCAGATGGAGGAACTTGTCATTCGGCCCCTGAATGCTGCATTTCCAGGACCAACTTCACAACCTCTCAAGGTCCTTCTTCTGGATGGCCTGGATGAATGTTCTGGTCATAGTGCCCAGGAAGAGATTTTATCCCTCCTTGTATCACTCCTCCGGCTGCGCAACATCCCCGTTATCGTCTTCATCACTAGCAGATCTGAGCACGATATCCGCCGTGCTTTCAACCGCCCTGAGCTCAACCAGCTCACATCCACTCTCGTTCTCGACGACCAATTCAACCCCAACGCTGATATTGAACTTTTCCTCCGGTGCAAGTTCGATGAAGTGAGGATCAACCACATGATACTTGATGTATCTTGGCCTCCAGAACAAGCCATTCAAGATATCATCCGGAAGGCCTCGGGGCAGTTTATCTACGCCTCCACGGTCGTCAAATATCTCGAACGACCACATAGCGATCCTCGACGATGCCTGGAGGTTGTTCAGGGCATCAAAGGTGTTGGTCAAGATGTCCCGTACGCACAGCTTGATGCATTATACACCTTCATCCTTTCCTCCATCGCGGATGCATCATGTGAATCCGTAATGGACGTGTTTGCGGTTTTGACCACCAATATGCACGATATTTGGAGCTGGAAGTGCACGTCTGGTGTTACGGTGACTATGCTTACGCAAGTCCTCTACATGGATGCCCCAGAGGTATATCGACATCTCATGGACCTCCATTCGATCCTGTATATTCCCCCACCCTCCAATCGTGCCAAAGGCCAGGGAAAGTTCGTTCGCTTCTTTCACGCCTCGTTCGGTGATTTCCTTGCCGATCCTGTGAGGGCAAAGCAGTTCTTCCTTGGAAGGGGAGAAGCAAGCACGAGGATAACGAGCCGTCTGCTCAAGCACATCTTGGCCGGAATGTCCTCTGTTGACATTATGAGGACAACACCAAGCAGAGGATGGTCATATTGGCGGGATCTGGAGCAACTTATTTGTGACTACCTTCGGTCCTCGAACGTCAATGATAGCTTGAGGATCGGCCTCGAAGTCGCCATGGACAAGGATGATGAAGACTACTGTCGATATTTGAAGGAGGTTGGACTGAGTCAGACGAAACCGAGGGAGCCACTGTTCAAGTTTCTTGGGGACTGTGATCTCAAGAGGGAGATTTTGTTGTATATCAAGGTACTTTTATCAATTGCTCGATATCTCACGCTTGGATCGTTAACGAAGTTCCTCTAAATTTTCAGAGGTGCAATAAGGAAGCAGAACCATCGGTCTTTCAACGACTCGCAACCAACGCGAAACTCTTGCCTTTCCATCTGGAGGTTATTTCCTCCTCGCTATCTTGCAAAAGCCTCGCATGCAGTCGTCATCTGCGCTGACAGCTAGCGGACTGCATGTAGCCTGACTTTCTTGGAGTCCTGCGATACCGCGACGGCTGTGAGCGGGGCTTCACTGGAGACCGAACGCACTTCAATTGCGACACCAGCTCACCTTTGTGATCGAGGAATGTTAGCCACCTGTGCTTCGCACAAATTTGACAAGACCTCGGTCAGCCACTGATGGGTGGCGAAAGCCCTTTTACCACGACGCCAAGTGGTGCGCATTAGGTCAGATGCTTGAGTAGCGATATTTCCAGTCCTTTCCTTATATTTGCAGCAGACCCAGGGTTTGGCAGCGGCTACTTTCTCGATATATGGGATAGGACCTGTAGAAGGACACGGACAGCGCCCTTCAATATTAAGAACCTCACGTCGGCCCTCCGCCACCGTACACCCGTTGTGATGCCGTACGGTTGGCCTTGTCCCTCATTTTTGGAGCAACTGATGGCGATTATCAGATCGACTTGAGTTACTGTACTACTCCATCTGCATCGCGCTACATTTTGCATGGTTGTTCCTTTGAACTGCCCTGCTTGGTGACAACAGGGCTCCAAAACTAGGCAAAATAATTTGGCGCGGCTGTGTCCCAAGAAAACCCCCCAGTGGCTATCTATGCTTCTACTCCCCTTCGACGGTCACTGGCCATATGGGATGCCTCGGGTAGCCGTTCTATGAGTCAGGGCGTGCCTTTCACTCAGCCTCCATTTTCTGCAGCGATCGGTGTCGCATAGGTTATAATGTGCTCATGCACAATAACCCTGAAAATGCCGTGTACTCTTGGCACCCAAAATGTCAGGGTTCAACGGTTCATAAATCCATTACGTTGAAGATTCCCATTCATCCACCTTTCTCTGCCCTACAATGCCATTCTTCGAGAAAGCAAGTGACATTGTGATCAGCAATTGCTCCTTCACGGAGTCAGCTGCATCGAATAATGGTACGTTTTCAGGTTGAGCGGGTACTATAATCCGACTCACGACTTTAGCAGGTTGGATGACGATACTGGAGAGATATACAGTCCCAGGAGCCCTGCACAACTCCAGCGAGCGATTCGACGCGCCGAAGTGTCACCCAGATACGCGCATTGCGGTCCTGGGCATGATTTCATCATGGGCCGACGCCAGTGGGATGGTTCCGAACAGATGCTCAATTCTGTGGTTGTATGGACCCGCAGGCGCCGGAAAATCTGCTATTGCCCAAAGCCTAGCAGACCATTGGTTTCGGGAAGGAAAACTTGCAGCGAGTTTCTTCTTCTCCCGTAACATTCCACGTCGCAACGTCAAGGACTTCCTCATCCCCACCATCATCTACCAAATGCTCGGATCCTTCCCCGGGTTCCGCTTCCAAATTGAGAGCATCATAATGCAAGACCCACTGATTTTCCAAAAATCACTGGAGCTTCAACTACACACCCTCATCGTTGGCATACTGAGCGCTGCGAGCGACACCGGCCTCCACCCGAATGTTATCATCATCGACGGGCTTGACGAATGTGGGGCAGCCAACGCCCAGTCGGAGATCCTTTCGGTATTCGCATCAGCATTGCAGTCCTCAAAGATCCCACTCGTTCTGCTCGTCGCAAGTCGACCTGAGGTCCAGATTCGCGAAGCCTTTAGTGAAATTCCGCACGGGCTCGTAGCACATGTCGAACTCGATGACAAGTTCAATCCAGATGCCGATATTGGTTTATTTCTTCGCTGCAAATTTGAAGAAATTCGCCATAGACGGTTGCTGATTGGCGATCCCAACTGGCCCCCGGAGGACGCAATTTCTACCCTCGTGAAGAAATCCTCTGGCCAATTCATATATGCATCCACCGTCGCCAAATACATAGGCTCTCTGCGCAGCGACCCCCGACGCTCCCTTCAAGTTATCTTAGGGCTTAAGAACCCAGGCAGCGACACCCCATATGCAGATCTCGACGCCCTATACAACCACATCCTTTCCTCTGTCTGCGAGGCTTCAATGCCCATCGTCATGGACATCTTTGCCTGCCTGCTTCATGGCCAACGCATATCCACGCTTTTACGGGAAACAGATACCATCGGCCCCGGGCTATCACCAGCAATGCTAGAGAAGATTCTATTCCTCGACCATGGGAATATCTACATGCATTTATTGGACCTTCATTCTCTCATCAGCGTCCCCCCACCAGAACAGTATTCGCGTTCCCCCGTCCGGCTTTTCCATGCCTCTTTTGGTGACTTCCTAGCGGATCCTCGTCGCTCATTTTGCTTCCTGGGGAAAGAGGAGGCGAATGCGCGTATTGCATGTTGCCTTTTCAAGCATCTCAGCTTGAAAGCAATTAACCCGGAATATTCAGCCCCTACTCTCATGGCACCCGACAGGCTAGAATCCGAGTTCTGTAGGCTGCTCTGGAGTGCGTCTCCGATAGAGAATCTGAGAAACGCCTTACAGGCTGGTTTGACGACGAGGAATCGAGAGTTTTTCTCTGGTTCGTGTCACGATCCTTGCGCGGAATTATGTCCCTTGGGCTGCGGGACGAGGAAATCCGTCTATAGTTCCCTGCATGACTGTTCAACAAGGTACAACATCTTGAAATATCTTCAGGTATGTTTCTGCTTAGACGCTCTCTCCCTGCCTTTGTTGATTTGAATGGTAGAAGTGCGATAAATCGCTGAAGCAATCCCCTTTACGGAGGACTTTGAATAATCTGGAACGCTTTTCGTTGCATTTGCACCTGGTTGCACGTAGCAGGTTTTGTACGAAAGGCTGTCGACAACACTTGTAATGGTCTTCTATAGGTTCGTTTCAATGAGGAGCTGTAATTGCGTGGAAACCATGTGGGCTATGAAAGTTTCAAAAGTACACCAGAGAATGATGGGAGATTGTATCCTCGTTTTGCATACCTAAAAGCTCTGAATATCAGTAACTTTCTACTTCAACACTAACAGCCTAGCCTCAGTTCCGTTCAAGCGGGCTATTATCCTAACTGATCGGCCGTAGGGACGAGATTGTAATTGAGCTTGCGGCATACCTGTGCATTGTACGCGTTTACTCGCATAACCTGACTCGTTTCACTATTCCAGCCCTAGTCTGCGGACAGGGAATGGCGTAAATCCCCGTGACTCGCTCTATAAGCATATCTGCGCAAACAGCACACCAGTTGGTCTGCAGACCAGGGAAATGTAGAGTCGTGATGAACCAAGAGAAAGCCTGCACAGGTTTGAATATAAAATTAGGCTCCAATTTTTTCTCGGCCTCCGAGTGTCACACGACTTCGAGGGGCCATGCTTCAAGTTCAAGGAATAGTATGCCGTTGGATTGAGGCAATTCTCAGGACACTGTGACCATGAAGTGCCTTTCAAAAGACATGAAAGACATGGCAATTATCTGAAGGACCTAGATTTTCCCGGTGATTGAAGGCTCAATCGCCAAGAATAACCCATGCATGATCAAAAGAGAGACAATGAACTAATCTGCCTCTTCGGCTTGTCCCCAAGTCGACATTGATAGAAGTGCCCAAGCCATTGTGCGTTGCTACAGCGATGACCTTCAGGCCAGGCCAACGTGACTCAAATGACAAACCACAATGGTATTCCAGTGTCTATTCACGTCCGATGTCACGATTCCGGCTGAATAGCAGCCTCAAACGCATGAGTCTGTGCAAAACGACATTGGGCTGCTGTCCAAAACGGAACTGCCGAGCCCGCCGCAGTTGGATTGGCGGGGCCAAACAAGGAACAAACAACACAGCTATAGGTTACATAAGCCTACGAACGTTCTTTTTTTAAAGAATCGACAGATTGCGACCATGGTGCAAATTCAGAACGCCATCTCCCTGCATTCCTGCCATTATCCAACATGAACGGATTCTCAATTTCACTACCATCATCGCGCTCGAGGTCGCCTTCGCCGACGCGGTTTAGGAGCAATGCGGCGAGCTCTCCAACGACGGACACATCTATGTCTGTGGACCAACCTCAGTCAAGTGGTGAAAGGACGAACACTATTGCGATAACTTCATTGCCGAAGGCGTTCTTTCACCCACTAATACTTGACGTGCTCAAAGCCCATTTTGAGAGCTATGGGGAGATCAATAGGTGGATACCTTTGCCAGGTTTTGGTGGTCGAATCATGGTAGTTTACTACCAAGAGGAACATGCTGAGCTGGCAAAGCTTGAAAGCGATCCTATTATCCTCGAGAACCTCTCGAGAGCGGAGGCTGATGGTCATTCGTAAGTTGTTTCTTTCTTCTCATCCCTACATACCTCTAATCAATATTGCAGACATCGCTCCAATGAGCCAGTGACGCTCCGCGTATACCGAGCAGACCCGAATCCCCTTCTGCCTGCTGAGAATACTCCATACACGGTTCCAGAGGCCAATTACCTGCGTCCTCCCGCCACTGATAAAAACTTCCTCATCTCACCTCCTGGGTCACCTCCAGTCGGCTGGGAACAAATACGCGAGGATCCTCCCAATGCTACCCCTCTTGCAGACGATCTCATGGATGCGCTCAGGAAGCTTCAGCTCACTGAGAAGCGAAGGCGTGGCAGTAGCAGTAGCTCTGGATCTGAGGGCAGAATAGAAGTTCTGCTGGAGCCCGAAGACGGTGAAGAGGGTGTACGAGTCTGTGTCGAGGACGTGGACGATGCTGTTGACTATCTCGAGAGGGAAGATGAGTGGGTGTACGGCGAGACCATGCCATCTCGGGATAGGTGGAAGATTTTGCCCACCGCCATGCCCCCCATGCAGGCCATGGTCGCATAATCTGCTCTCTCCCCCTTTCTTCCACTAATCGGTGAGTATCTTGTCTGTTGGCTTCAATTCCCCCTTACCCTCCGACCCACGGGATGATACACATTTCAGACCTGTTCTGACCCCTTCACGGGGATAGAGGACAACTCTATATTGCCTTTTTATCTGATTTTGATACTGTCAATTATGCAATTGGACAACCTCTAACCCACAATTGTTTCTAGTATTCTGCTATTCACATATGATTTCTGCTTTTCTCCCTTGCAAGCATTACTTTTCTCATGGTGAGCATCTCTTTCTTTTGACACCACCTTTCCTTGGTGGTTCAAGGATGAATTGTATTCAGACCTGTTCTGCTTCTTTGTGGAGAAAATATTATATTGCCTTTTTTTCTGATTCCTCTCAATCTTCAGGCTTGCTTCAATTTACTGACTATACCTCCTATTTAGATTCACTTGTACAGCTGCATGGATACTTCTTACACTTCATTGGACCCAAGGCCTGGACTCTACTTTACACCACTCGTTATTCGACAAAATTCTGTACCATATGAAACCATTCATGCCCTCACCTTCGCATACACGGACTTCTTCGGCGGCTTGCCATGTTGTATACTGAACAAATAGCATTGTATAATAAAATAAGGATGTTACTTTATATCAATCTCGCATTTATCCCATGACCATCATTTTCGGCGAGTGCCTGTATCTGCAAGGCTATTAGATATCTCGCCCACACTCGCCGCAATATAAAAGGGCTATGTCAATCACAACCGCGCCCATGCCACCTCCTGCCTGTCTTCCACAGCTTTATACACAATCGCCTCGTGTGCTGCCGTCATCCGGACACACAGTACCGTAATAACAAAAGATTTCCAAAGATTTCCATTGGGCAAGGGTTCCGTGCTGGACCCCGATTAGATTATCCATCGTAGGTCCCAAGGCCGGGTTCGATCAAATTCGACTCATCATAGCTCACTCTTTCCCCGACTGTCACTATATAACCGTCGGTTCCTTAGGTGTCTCTCGGACGACAATCTCGTTTCCCACTTCCTCGTTTTCTTCAGAGCCTTATACCTGGGAGGAATAGGGTAGAAGAACAGGCAGACTTCGACGAGCAGGGGCCTTGGACGGAATACTGGGCTCGCCGATATACGCCTGGATATTACTCAACTAGAACTCGGCCACCACTACCAACATTGACTTGGGCAGAACCACCTGTACGGAACAGAACTCAGAGACAACAAGGAAAGAGAATGAGCGATCAAGTCAAAGGTGGAAAGTGGGCTGCAGGATCTGCTTGTGAGTCCGCGCTGAACAGCTATTGTGGCGGGGTCTTCTTGGGAACTGACACTTCTCGTCCCAGACGGACCTGTGCTCTCACAAACAGACCTGTATCTGCTGAAGGCGGAGCTGGAGATTAACCCGATCTTGGCTGGCACAGCGTCAAACTTTACGCTCGTATTTGACATCAACTCTGGTGTGTTCCTCCTCGTCTTGTATGTCACGGGGAAGTGCTGACTTTCGTGTTTGTGCTTATAGGCAATATGGGTGGGTTCAACCAAGATACACGAGACAGAGCAACGCACTTTACTGCAAAGGACGAACCTGCGACCTTCCCTCGCGTTAGCCAGCTCTATATCATCACCAAGCTCAGTCCTTGGGTGACTGTGGTCAGGAATGACCGAGGCGTCACATCGAATGACGTGCTGACAACCATTTGGAAAGAGTATGTCCCATCATGCTGCAAATCTCACGAGAAAGCTTGAATTGAACTGCTGTTTTGAACAGCTACACCGAAAACCAAGTCACCGATCCTGAATTCACATCATTGCCTGGTCGTGTGCAGGAGCATATCAGGAGAGTAATGGTGCATAATATCAACTACCAACAGCAGGGCGGCTATGGCGCAGCTTTCTATACACCTGCGCCTTCTCAGGGCAGGCCCAGAAGAGTCGGTGAGTGTTGATGTTCTGAATTCTTTGCGAAGCGCGAGCTAATTGGCTTGGCTGTTGCAGATTGGTTACGAGAGAGGAACCAGTTTGATCATCTGAGGAAGGACGATAAGTATGCGAAAGAGAAACTGGGCTTCTGCGCCCCGAATGTCTTTGTTATGGAGTTGACGGGTTGAATGCGTCGCGTTTCTTCCTTGTTTTCGTATTTGTGGATTCCATGCAATTGCTTAATTTGTTTTCTCGTTA
The DNA here is from genome assembly GCA_944990035.1 of Clitopilus passeckerianus. Classification (NCBI taxonomy): domain Eukaryota; kingdom Fungi; phylum Basidiomycota; class Agaricomycetes; order Agaricales; family Entolomataceae; genus Clitopilus; species Clitopilus passeckerianus. The sequence continues at coordinate 64,377 of CALYLX010000023.1, read as the reverse complement.
CATCTACTCAATTATTTCTTCAATATACCATTCTCATGCTGTACTTTCTCGGCGATCCACACAACCTATACCGGACGGCACTAATCCAGGTGCTTCCTCTTTCGACCTTGAAATCACATCCAGGGGTTTTTGTGGGCGCTCAACAATAAAATTTTCAGCGTTCTACCATACGTATGACGCCTCAACACGAGGCGAAAACGTGGTGGATGATGATGAAGTCCCTCGGCGAACGACCAGGATGCGTCTGCTGCTGTTCAAATGAGCACAGCTACTCCGTCTTGAGCTGTTCTAGTCCGGTAAACATGACATCCGGCATACACTACGGTCATTTGGTATAATCCACTGCGCAGCCTTTGGTACGTAGCTACTGCCATTGCCCGCTTGCTCGCCCACAGATGTCACTGCTTGACCAATAGCAATCACTGGCATGAAAAACCGAGATCAGATAATCCCGTTCCGGTAAACCCGCAACCCAGTCAGCAATACTCAAATCTGTCCACCATCAACGCGACCTAGCGTGTATACCCTTCTCTCTCTGGCTCTCTCTTGTGGACGGCCATCTTGAGGGCTTACAGGATCTGGGGTTTAACGACTATAACGACTAAAATTGGGACAAAGCTCAGCTTGCAGTGTCGACTTTGCTGAAGCTAGAGCTGGGACTCTCCCCACACTTGACTTTTGGTGAGATTCTTGATGCTGGGCTCTGCTTTGCATTTGCTGAATCGCAGTCTGAAGTTCAGATACCATCCGATTCCGACGAATACACCACTGCACAAGACATAGTTCCGGCAGCAGAACTACCAATCAGCGTGGTGCAAGAGTCATACTGACAATCGGTGAGTTGCCTGATCTTGACTCTCGTCCGAGCATGCTTGAACATGCATCCCGCCCCGCCTTCCAGCTCCTTTGGGCAACTACCCGCGGATATCCATCAGCATCATACCCAATCCTCGTATAAAGAATCTATACCATGTCGGATGCAACACCATTCATCCCTCCAATGGCCCCTCTGCCGGCCTCTCCTCAGCCAAACACCCGTAATGGTCCTCCTCAACTACCTACGCATCAGCCCAATGAACAATTACCTCCGTGGGCTGCAACGGCTCAGCACGCAGCTGCATATCCCTCTTGGCCGCACAGTACACCTTACGGGCCACCGCCGCCACACATGACTCCCATGTCAGGGCCTACTATGTATATCCCAGGGAACTACCAACCTACCGCCCCACCTGTCATTCCTCCAGCTCCCGGGGGTAGATCCCCTTACTTTCTGCCCAATGGTCTCTCTTCCGATTATACTGGCTACCCAGATTCACCATCGGCTTTCAACAACAGGCCGCCGCCTGGAACGCCTGGGCCTCCCAGTGCACCGGTCATTCCACCTCCACCTGCAGCTAATTCTGGTCCTGTGATTCCCCCACCACATATGAGTGGCGGGACTCCCTACAACCCGCACCAGCCTCCTCTGCCAGGAGCATACTATGGCGGACCACCATCGGCACCAGCTGGGTACGGCTGGGGACCACCTCCAGGACCAGCTGGTTATGTACCCTTCAATCAACCTTACAGTGCTGGGCCATATGGTGGTGGCGGGATGTATGGTACGCCATGGCAGCAACCCAACATGTCTTTCGGTCCTCCATCTGCAGGGATGATGATGCCTGGAGGTTGGCCTGGGGGCCCGATGACTGGCCCGCCTCCGCCCCATACACAGTTACCTCCCGGGCCCCCGCCACAGGCCTTCAACCCTATCCCGATTCCTACAATTTATGAAGGAGATCGGATGGGAAAGTTTATGGCTGGTCCTCATTGTAAGTTTACCTCGATTACTGCTTGAATCATGGGTGCTCATGCAGGTATCTGCAGACGGCCCTGTACTTGACAATACCGTCCTACCTTTCCTCATCTCCAAGCTCCAGCTCAATCCCCTCATTGAACCCGTGCCTGAAAGCGGACCAGACGCGGACCGGCCACACTTGAAGTGGTCTATGCTCTTCCCTGCAAGTCACTGTCAAAGATCCACGGACCCTACACATGTATCATGGTCAAAAGGTCGTAGCGAGCCAGCGACTTGGCCACGGGTGGACAGGATCAGGATCCTTTCAAAAACCTTCCCATGGACAATCGAGGTCGTAGCGAGCAACCCAGACGAAGGCGTCACTTGCGGGGACATCATCGAAAGAATCGGGGATGAAATGTCCAAGATCACACCCGGCGGAGAATTTAAGTCCCTCAATTCAGCAATGCAAGCAGCCGTTGGCAAAAGCTACCACTTCAACCGCTCAAGAGCGCACGGCGTTCCCGGAGGACGGTTAGGTGACGGGCTGAGGAAGTTGGACTTCTTGGGGCAGGAAGCAGTGTTTGGTGGGATCGTGGATGATCCTGGGTATGTTAAGCAGATTGTGGGTGCGGTGCTGCCGGCGACGTTTTTGCTGCGGTGTGTTAGACAGTATGCGTTGACTGCTGAGGAGCTTAGGGAGCATGAGGAGCAGCAGAGGAGGATTGATGAGGAGATGGAAGCTGCGTCGGCGAGGAGTGCTAAGAGTGCGAGGAGTAGGTCGAGAGCACCCTCGAGGGGACCTTCAAGGGCTCCTTCTGATAACGGCTTGACGTGATTGGGGAGGGATGCTATGTTGTTTTGATTCGCCGGGCGCTACTTATCTGGATTTCACTGATTTCTTACCATGACTCTCGTTTACTACTTATTCTGTTTATTGCTAGCGATTAGTTATTGGATATCCCTATCGGCTCGAGCTTGGTATATCTTTTAGATTGCTGTGTTTTGTTTTCATATTGCATTTGTACTCGCACACTACCCACACTCTATTTTCTCTATCTCATCTTCCACTCATGTCGTTCTGACCATCCTCACACAAAATACATCCTGCATCTATGTATATACCGATCTTCTCACAGGAATCAGCAGTTGCATAGCCTTGAGGGGAAGATACTCCGCGCTTTCTAATCCAAAGATGATGATTGAATAGACTTTCTCCTGGATCTGTTCCTATACACGCAAGCGCTGCGCAGGAGATAACAAGCCTCAAGGCGCCTGGACCAACTGAGCGCTTGGCAAATCCCGATGTTCTGAGTTTTGAATTCTAAAATTACTCACTTCTGAGCTCCAAACAGCTTTTCGCCGCTACAATTGCTCAGCGAGGTCAACAGCAACCGAAGCAATCGCCGAACCTCTGCCGCGACATTGTGTCAACAACATGTGAATACCCCGGAGACCGCTTACATTTGTTGCTTACACGTCTGCCGAATGTCGTATGCAGTGATCAGAGTTCTTAAACCTGCAAAGGATCGTGCGTGAACTGCGTGTTCGACCTTGACCCCAGAATACGACTTTAGACCATAACTGCCACCATGACTTCGGTATCTGGCGCTGCTGTTCGATTGGCTGGCTCTCTGGCTGCGACTTTGACCGCGTACGGCATCTATAGGGTGTTAAGGCTCATCTACAGTGAGCTTACGTCTCCACTACGAGCTTTACCTGGCCCAGAAAGCAAGAGTTGGCTGTATGGAAACTTTAAGGAGATTTGGGAAGCTGTAAGTGGCGCAAACGATATCTAAATGCATTGGTGACCCTGATGATCTGCGACAGGAGAATTCGGTAATGCACGAGAAATGGGTTGCGAAGCACGGGAAGACCATTAGATACAAGGCGTTCCTTGGGGTATGTGGACCTATCTTGGACATCTTTTCATGGGCTAATGCTAAGTTCTGCGTCTAGATGACACGTTTGTTCACGATGGATACCAAAGCGATTTCACATATCCTCACAAACAGTTACACCTATCAGAAGCCTGGTCCAGCTCGGTTCCAGCTGTCAAGAATCCTAGGAAATGGTAGTATATATTCGCCGAAACATACTCAATTAACGTGATTGACGCATTGTTATCCAGGTGTTCTGGTCGTAGAAGAGGACAAGCATAAGCATCAGGTAAATTCAAAAGTTTTTGCCTCCGAAATACAGTATTAATTAAGGATTACAGCGCCGAATCATGGTATACTTCTTAGCTAGCTTCATCGACTTCCTTAGACTCATCCAAACCTCATAGAACCCAGCCTTTGGCCCCGCCCAGATCCGGGAGTTGACTGAAATTTTCGTTGAGAAATCCAATGAGGTGAGAGCCCCATTGTCCTAGATGAAACAAGCAGGCTAATGCTTCTCATACAGCTTCGGGATATCTGGATGGAACAAATCAAAGAAACTGGCAACAATCGCATCAACGTGCTCTCCTGGCTGACCAAAATGACATTGGACGTCATTGGACTCGCAGGTTTCAACTACAACTTCAACACCCTAAACCCAAATGGCGAGCCGAACGAACTCAGCAAGGCATTTGAAGCGCTATTCCAGACTCAGAACTCCTTCCCGATTTTGCCTATACTTGCTGGTTTCTTCCCTCCTCTTCGAATTCTGGTAAGCCAGTTCCCGTCGCATATAGACATGCGTGACTAGCGCTAAATCATCGCAGCCTATGGACAGAGAGAAAGAAGTCCAACACTCTAAGGCGACGATGAATAGGATTGGCCATCAGCTGATCAGGGAGAGCAAGGCCTCGATTCACGACAAGTCGAGAGGTCGTGATTTGCTGACGCTACTTGTGAGGGCGAACATGGCGACTGATTTGCCAGAGAACCAGAGATTATCCGATGACGATGTGTTGGCGCGTGAGTGTTAGGCAACATGATACCACGACCTTCCGCTGACGGCTCCTGTGGGCAGAGGTTCCAACGTTCCTTGTTGCCGGCCATGAAACTACGAGGTACTTCGGATTCTGCAAATGCTCCTTGCCGTTCTAATGCTTTCCGATAGTAATGCAGTTACCTGGGCAATATTTGCCTTGACCCAAGATCTTGGAGTTCAGAGCAAGCTTCGGGATGAGTTGCTCGCCGTCGACACCGAGACCCCGACCATGGACCAGTTAAACGCCCTGCCCTACCTTGATATGGTTGTCCGTGAGACCCTGAGACTTCACGCCCCCGTGCCTTCCACTATTCGAGTTGCAGTTAAGGATGACGTTCTGCCGCTGAGCGAACCGTTTATGGATACCAATGGCAAGATGCAGTACGGAATTCAGTAGGTTTCATTCCGTTTCCGAGTGCGCATATAATTGATCTTTGGTTTAGGGTCAAGAAGGGACAGACTCTCTTCATTCCTATCCTGGCCGTTCATAGAAGCAAGGAACTATGGGGAGAGGACGCAAGGGAGTTCAAGCCCGAACGTTGGGCTGCCATACCTGACGGGGCAACGACAATTCCTGGTGTATGGAGCAATCTCCTGACTTTCCTTGGCGGTCCGCGAGCTTGCATTGGATATCGATTCTCCCTCATCGAGTAAGTCCTCCGTCTCTATAACATGGACGACTGCTCAACAAGCCTGGCACGATTAGGATCAAGGCCCTTCTGTTTTCGCTGATTCGGGCGTTCGAGTTCGAGCTTGCAGTTCCTGTGCAGGACATCCAGAAGAAAGCCTCAGTCGTTCAGCGACCTGTTCTGCGCTCTGATCCTGAAGGAGGGAATCAACTCCCTGTTTTTATCAAGCCCTACAGCAAAACTTGAATGTAGATATCATACGCGGGGGTTTATTTATTTTCATTTTAAGAAGCATTTACGCCGGCATCCGCACGTCACTGTACTAGTAGACCTTGATTTATATATCCACAATTCCTTGATACGAAGATACGAGGTCAAGCAACACGATGATATTCATCATTAAGGCATTTACATCAGTGCAACAAAGTAGATACTCTTTGCGATAATTGCAAAGACTCAGAAGTCGGAGTTAAAACCCCTCATGGCTTACGGGGAGGTTGACCTGTCGTGGTATTCCAGGCCGGACCCGGAGGAACAACCCAGTCGCCAGAACATTCCCAGTTCCAATCCGTATCGCCAATTATTTCAGTCTGAGCTTTGACGAAAGTGTCGACGGGGCACATCCCATCTTTCTGTTCAGGGCAGCCCTTGATACCAGTAAGAGGAGTTACTCCGTCGTTAATGATAATGCGGATTTGTTGGCCGGGGACGGAGTCGCATTCCAGGACTGAGAAGACAATAGAAGATTAGGAAAGGTATGAAATGAAGACATAGCAAGCACATACGCTGGAATTGTACATTGGTTGCGAATGGTGCGAGCTCTGCAACACGGAAGGCGCGGTCCTTGGGTATGTGGGTGTATGGCAATGGGCCGTCGACAGCAAAGTTAGTCAGGTTGAGAGCAGTAATAACTGCATCACGTCAACAATCAGCACCACGACTGACATATAACTTCAATAGACATACTGTTGAGAACGACAACCTCATGAGTAGCATCAACGTAGAGGGCTTGGTCAAGAGGGAACGTGATTGGGTCATCGTCAAGAGTAGAGTTGGTCGAGGTGTTGTGATCAGTGATGCGGGTGTGGGTGAGGCGGGCAACAAGTTCCTTAATCCAGCCAATGCCTTGAACTCGAGCGACCGGGGAGCCGAAGGCGCTGCCATACCTTTACAAGTGAAGGTGATCAGTATATGGAGGGGAAAGGCGGGGAAACAGAGTCATACCAGAAGTAGAGATCCCAAGCATAGTTGAAGCCTTCCCATTCTTCTTCAGTGAAGAGTTCGCAGAATCTGGAGTAGCCGATGGCGACGGTCTGCATGGAAAACGTTAGTACGGGTTGTTACATTGGGACCACATGCAATCAACAGACCTCATAGGAGCACATCTGCTGCATGGTGAAGACATCCTCAATAGTGAGATCGAAACCTTCGAGGTCCTTCTTGATACGTGCTTGAGCGCCCTTGAGGTACCTGTTCGCCCAGTGCGCGACGTAGAAATCTCCACGACCACTCTTGGACCTATCGTTGGCATTGTCACAGCTATTGTGAGAGACCAGTTAATTAGTCAGGCATTCGAGAGAGGTTCCAGAAACACTCACGTATCATATGGAGCAAGTGTATTGTTGAACTAGAGAAGTGAATAAAACCTGAGTAAGAGTTACCAGGTAAAGTTTCCCTCTACTCACCCCTTTCTCCTCAATAGTGATGCTTTGTAGGTATTTGCCCTCAAGGGGGTAACCGAAGAAGCCCAAGGCGAAGTTGAGAGCCGATTGAAGCATGCGGTCTTGGGATTCTGTTCGGAAGACTGGAATCGTGTTGGACTCGGTAAAGTTCTGCGAGGAAGCTCAGTGATCGTGAGGCTACTGGGGCAGAAGTGTGATCACCTTGAGAAGGAAGCCATATTTGAGCCTCATGGAGATTCCAAGGTCATCTGAAAAAGAGGCTCAGTGAGTTTGAGGTAACAACTTCGAGAAACATGGTGCTCACAGAGCTGTTGACGCCCGAAGGGAGTGAGCACTAGTGAATATATGATCAGCTGGGCGGCCGAAAGGCTAGTTGCATTACATACACTCCTCGCCAAGCTTATGGGTCCTGCGAAGAACTACGTAAGAAAGTGACAGCAGGAATGGATAAGAAGCATACCATGTGTTCAAGAAATCAAGGTCTCCAGTTCCCGTCCAGTTTGCTGCTGCTTTATTCAGCTTTCCCGCCAATTTCGATGGACCACCATAAGAAGCTACAGAATTATCAGTCAATTATATAGGGAAAACGAGAAATGGCCCACCGTAAGATGTTGGGTAACGAGCACCATGCCTATGAAGCAAGTGAAGGCCAGTGACACGGCAGGTGTCCGGGGCTTCCGGTCCTGAATCCAGTCCGTACGAAGTTCGAGGTACTGAGTACCACGGGGAAAGGTTGCCCCATTTTTGGAACAAGTTGAATCCTTTGTCATGTTTCCTGTGGCCGAAGGACTCTGGCAATACCAGCTGAGGAGCACCGGTATGGAGGGGCTGGCTGGGTGCAGTGGCAATGACGGCAGGCTCAGCTCCGGTAGGTGTAGGACCAGCGTAGCCTATGCTGGTGGGGAACTGGCTAGGGTAGGCGTTCGTGGGCGATGTTGGAGGGTAGTTGTGTTGTTCGGTAGAACCGACATATGGCGGGGCGAAGACGTTAGCATTGCCATCTGCAACTCGCCCGTCCCCACCATGGCTCTTCGAGAAACAACCTGGGCCCATAATAGCCATCTGGGTAATTCCACATGCAAACAAGCCAGCAAGGAAAGCAATTGAAAGCTGCCATGCAGCGAACTGTTTGCGAACGAAGAATGATTTCTTCGGATTGGTGTATGGGTCCTCCAATGGCGTCTTCATGACTGGTTCGCTGGTTGGCAGCAACGACTCTCGTTCTTGGTCCGTCGGACTCCCTGCCTCAGGGTCTGCTCGTCCCAGCATGGTTGGAGAAGGTATATATACGAGAACAAGCCGGTTAGTCTGATGACTCTGCTTCGGGTGAAGCGTCGCGAACTTTGATGGCAACGTTATTGCCTTACCTTTTTGGTCGACACTTTTGGTCCAACCTTCATTCGCGCTGTCACTTAAGCAAATCCGGACCTTGCTTTCATCTGAAGGAAGTTTGCACCAGGTGAAAATCGTAGATTTTTCATTCAAAGGAGAAACTTGCGACTGCATGTCTGACAACGAAGGCCTTACCGAGGACCACCTGTTGTCCTTGGCACGTTCTGGACGTTCGCTCTCAGAGGGAGAACACAATGAGATTCAATCTCACATTCAAAGCGTCGAAAATGATATTGCGAAATTACAAACCCGAGGGTGGACGACTTGCGAACACTTCAACGCGCTGACTCAGCACTGAGACGTTTGCCAGCCGAAATACTCAACCGGATTTTCCTCTCGTTACACGCACTACTCGAGGAAGAAACGAGAGAAGACGAGTTAGTTAATATCCCAAAATATTCCAACCCCTATCTCGTACCCTCTGGCTTCGCCGCATTTGTTCTTGGTGTACGAGCCACATTTGACATAAGCAACAATGCCACCTCGGCTATTTGGAAACTATAGTTTTCCACCACCATCATATCCTTGCGTGATAAACCAGGTAACTTGCTTCAGGTTCGTCGTTGGCATCCTACTGCAAATGAAGAAATATATTAAATTACAATAGTTGCGGGTGACACTCCTGCTATGATGACCTCGCGCGAAGGAAACGGAAGCATGTCAAGAAACAAGATAATCATCACCGAGGACGATCTTGCCAAAAGAGACTTCCCCCCCTCGCCCGACCAGCTATCCATCCTCCAAGAACAGATTGCCGGTGTCGAACGCGAAATGCTAGGTATCAAGGAACAAATCGCACAACTTGAGCATCATCATTCCCTGCGAGGCCAGGCTCTCGAAAAGCACAGATTTGTCTTGAAATTGGCAACTGCACCTGCCAGACGCATGCCGTCGGAATTACTAACGGAGATTTTCCGTTGGCTCTGGGTACTTCATCGACAAGATAAACAAGAAGCCTCCCAGATTTGTATTCCCTGGAAGAAGAAACGCCGTCCATGGCAATTTGCGCTTCGTCAGATCTGCTTCGCCTGGAGACAAGCAGCTCTTGATTCTCACTTTTTGTGGGCTGACGTCCGAGTTATCACTCCCAAAAGTAGCAAGCCCTATCACGAGGATCCGGAAGAGGACTGGGACGCGCATGACAAGTGGATATCCAGGCTTACTTGTGCACTCAACGTGTTGCCAGTACGAGGTCCAGCTAACATTCAAGTCGATATCGAAAAGGCCGATTTTGACGCTCAAGAAGTCTTGGAATTGGCAATGGAGCACCTTTATAACCCTTTTTCCAGTACGGGGAGGCGTTTTTCGGCAACCATTAGAGGTTACTATGGTCAGGTCGAGCAATTCTTCGGTATCAACCTGCAACACCCAGAAGCACTGGAGCACGTTATACTCAGCGACCAAGGTGGACACTCGGATTTTGATGACTTGTTTGAACACGACCAAAATTATCCGGATTTTTTTCGCAAAGCCGTGAACCTCCACCGCCTTGACTTGATTGCGGAGAACGGTCAATCCCTCCTCTTCTGGGACATGATTCCGGAACGAGTTGAGTTTCCTCTACAACAGCTCACTCATCTTGTCATCCAAAGCCCGTTCAGTACTGCGGGTAGCGACAACGTAACCTTATACACCATTCTCTCGATCCCGATGGCTTGTAAAAATCTCGTCCACCTCACCCTTTTTGTCGGTATAGAGCCCCTTCGACTGGGAAGATGACGAGGATAATACAACGGTGCTACTGCAACTCCCCTTACTCAAAAGCCTGGTGGTTGCAGTCGAAATGAAATCCTTCTTCCGGCAACTTAACTTGCCCTCGCTATCTCACCTAGAGATCCAAAGCAAACGGGACCCAGCCCTGGCCGATATCGCTCAATTTATCCGGCAATCCGGTTGCGCCATAAGAAGTCTGGTCGAGATTAACCCCGATCGACGGGGACAACTATCACAGAACGTCTTTTACGCCATCAGGTCCCGAGAGTGCAAAAAGAATGATTTCGAGGACCTTCTCAACAGGCTACACGACGTCGAGACTTTCAACACCATCACACAACTTGACGCAGCAGACCTAGAGAGCATTGCTGCGGGCATCTACTTACCATCCGTCAAGATCCTCCAATTTTACAGTGGCCTACACATCGCCCGCATCACTCAAATCCTGCGGCCACGATTCAAATCGAACGTCGATCCGTCCAGCAACTTTTCTGGGCTTGATGAAGTAGTTGTCTGCTGCCTCAGCAAATCTCAGCGGCGTTGGCCTGTTTACAGGGATGAAACGAGGTTTAGGACATTGTTTGAACCTACCTATATTCATAGGGTCAAAACGGTGACTGGGACAATGTACTCTGATAGCATGGACAGTGATAGTGATACCAGTGATAGTGATCCGTGACTTTTCCACCCAGTCCTTTATAATTTAAAAGTTCAATCTCTGATTTCTTCAATCTTTAGAATCTCTAAAGATGGGAAATATGAGCAACTTCAAGTTGCCGCAATTGGAGCACCGTAGAGATTCCAACCGTCCTAGCAATTGACCGGGAGACTTGGACCCTGAGGCCTGAACTTTGATTGCGAGGCGTTCCCTAACTAAGCGTTGTCACCATAGTTTCACCCAACCATCACATCCGATTTAGAGGACAGGAGGTTTAACTCGCTGAGATTCGTCAGTGGGGATCTATTTTATATCTAGGAACGGATGTTTAGCTCACGATGCCTTCAGCGAAGCCCTGTCCACAAACCAACGATACATATGTCAGGAAACAAGCTAAAAGAAGAGGATCTGCAAACGAGAGATTTCTCTCTATCCTTCGATGAATTACGATACCAGATTCCCGCCGTCGAGGCGGAGATTCTAGAAATCCGAGAGCAGATTGTACATCTACAACTTCAGCATTCCGAGCGAGTCAGACTACTCCAAAAATTGCGGTCGGCGGCTGCACCTATCCGGCGAATCTCCACGATACCTGAACTGCTGACGGAAATCCTCCGATGGGTGTGGCTACTCCATGCCCAAGAGGATCCTGGATCAACGCAAATACGCATTCCAGGGCAAAGTTCCGGCCGGGAGAGTGGGATCCCTTGGCAATTTGTGCTTCGACAGATCTGCTTCGCGTGGAGGCAAGCAGCCCTGAGCGCTCACTTTTTGTGGTCGAGCGTCATTGTGGTCGCCCCTCAAGGCTCCGTATCGTATAGAGATCGTGGGCCGTATAGTCTTGAAGACTGGGATGGCCACGACGAGTGGAAAACTTTGTTGGCTACCGGGCTAAACCCCCCACCTTTGAAAGGGGGCGCCGTTGTTGCATTGACCTTCAAATGTCTGGCTTCGAAAGCATGGATGTCTGCCAATTAGCGGTGGAGCAACTCTACAACCCACTCTCGGTTCCGGGGCGGCGAATATCCGCGCTCATCCAAGGCCATTTTTCTCAGCTTGAAAGCCTTTTCTTGATGAGGTTGCAGCGTCTGGAAGTGTTGGAGCAGATTATACTGTGGGACACCGGGTATGATGAAGGGCTGGAAGAGATGATAGCTGACAGTGCTGCCCATGGGGAGTTGTTTCAGAATGCTACAAACTTCCACAAGCTTGATCTAATTTCCGAAAGCCCTAGCTCACTCTTATTCGGACTAGAGGAGTGGTCAATGTCTTTACTAGGTCTTCCTTGGGAACATATCACTCATCTTGTTATTGAACATAAATTTGATTCAGTCTACTATGGTTCCTACGACGGCATCCTCTCCATCCCAAAGTCGTGTAAACACCTCAAACACCTCACTCTTATTGTTGGTGTCGGCGGCAAACCTTACCAAAACGGGGGCGATGACGAATGGTACATCGAAGACGGAAACCTTTGTCTTCCCCGGCTTGAAAACCTCGTAATAGCTTTCGACATGTATTTCTTCTTCCGACATCTTGTTCTACCTTCCCTATCTCTCTTAGAGATTCGAGACCATCACCCTCCTATCAGCGATCTCACCGAATTCATCCGACAATCCCAATGTACCATTACCAACTTCATTGAGGTTGACCCCCACCCCAAGCAGTTCAGAGAAACTGCTCAACATGACTTCCAGGAGCTGGTTAATGGCCTACACAGCGTTGAAATTTTCAGGACGCTCACAAAGTTCAGCGAAGCCGACCTGGAGAACATCGCCACTGGGACCTATTTGCCGCGTGTCAAGGACCTTCGATTCTTCACCGATCCTTGGACCGCATTGCTCAGATCTTGCGACCACGCTTCAGAGCAAACATCGATCCTTCCGGCCACCTTTCCGGGCTTGATGAGGTAGTTGCCTGTTGCCCTGTCCTCCCACAGCAGCACCAGCGTGTTCACGAAACCAGCGATAGAGGAAGCTGGAGAATGGCGTACGCGTACGAACCCATTATTCTGCGTATGGAATAGCTGTTACAACAGACGCAGATGGTGCACCCTTAACTAGTATTTCTATCTATTCCCCGTCATGTCTGTATCAACCTTCTTTGCTTATCACCCTTGTATTATTACTCTTTTCAAAACATACCCTGAAGGTTTTGATAAATTATACAGCACCGCATTTGTGAGGTTTGAGGTTTCAGGGCGCTCCTTCCCACTTGATGAGAAGTACGAAGCAAGTTACAGTCTGAGAATCAGCCATCTTGGCCATCCTGGGCGAACGGATCACAAATGTATCTGTCAGGATGCGTCCAGCTCCTGGCCTCATCGATCATCTCCGACCACCGTCTTTGCCAGGCTACCCCTCGTGCGCCCAATACAAATCTCTGATCTACAAACGACTCAGTGTTTCAAAGCATATATCTCGGAATCGTGCTTGTGCGTACCTCAGATGAGATCTTCTTGCCTACTCAAACATGGATGCCCAAGTTACCTCTAATACAAGCAGAAACCTGTTCTTCCGTCGTCGACGCCGACAAATACAAGATGCCAGGCAACTTGCAAATAAACGAAGATAATCTGTGCAGAAGGGACTATCTCCCCTCACCCGACGAGCTTTGCCTACTCGGAGCCCAAATTCCCTCCATCGAGATCGAAATCCGAGGCATCCAAGAACGGATTGTTCGGCTGCAGCTTCAACATTCTGAACGAATTACACTACTCGAGAAAGTGCAAAACGCCATTGCGCCCGTCCGGCGACTTCCTACCGAGCTGCTGACGAACATTTTCCGTTGGTTGTGGCTACTCCATATTCAAGAGAACCCCAAATCTGCGCAGATACACATTCCGGCTCGAAGGTTATATTTTGGAGCCACGGTCGATGTTGGGGGACGTTGGCTACCCTGGCAATTGACTCTCCGTCAAGTCTGCTTCGCATGGAGGCAGGTGGCTTTGGGTGCCCAGTTTTTGTGGTCTCAGGTCATTGTCGTGGCCCCTGAGGATGCAGACGAAATCCCCGAAGATTCGGATGACGAGGAGCAATGGCACTCCCAAGAAGCGTGGAAAACCTGTTTGAAAGTCGCTCAGGGTTTCATCCCTTCGAGCGGCCATGTTAGCGTTGGTATCGACCTCAGCCTTACCTGCTTCGAAAGTAGTATCAAGGCTTGTGGATACGCGGTGAAGAACCTCTTCGACTCGCTCTATTACCCGGAGCGGGAAATTTCCGTTCTCGTCCGAGGTCATTTTTCCCAATTGGAAAACTTCACCTTCAGGCGCTTGCGCCATCCTGAGACCCTGGTGCACGTTATCCTGCGTGACAGTGGAGACCCAAATCTCGACGAGATGATTTCGGTATCGGACAATGACGGAAATTTCTTCGAGGATGCTATAAACCTCCGCAAACTCGATCTGGTTTCTGAATCCCCTACTTCTATATTGCTTGGGGAAGCATTGATGCCCTCTATAAATATCCCTTGGGAGCAGCTCACACACCTTGTGATAGAGCATCCATTCAGCGTGGCAAATTTATTGCCCTATCGCGTCTCCCACCTGGCTATCATTTCCGTCGTTTTGCACTGCAAGAATCTCGTCCACCTAACTCTTATTGAGGGTTTTGGTGAACCACCAGATGCCGTCAGCAGGGAGACCGAAGCCCAGCATATGATAGAGCTACCACGGCTCGAGAGCCTCGCAGTAGCATTTGACATGGACCACTTTTTCCGACGTCTCGTTTTGCCCTCGCTATCTCATCTACAGATTCGAAACAAGTATGACCCACCCGTCCGCGATATTATGACGTTCATCCAGCAGTCCGCTTGTACCATCCAGAGCTTCCTTGATACCGGTCCGTACATCCCCTTCCGAATAGGACGCATAGGCCGTTATCAGCCGATCCACAGAGAGATCACTCAGAAAGACTTCGAAGAGCTACTAGGTGACCTACGCGAAGTTCGGGTCTTCGAAACGTTTACTCAGGTTGACGAGGCTGACTTGAAGAAGCATCGCATTAGCCAGCTACCTGCCTTGTGTCAAAATCCTCCGGCTCACCGTTGATATGGCATTAGACCATATCGCCCAGATCTTGAAGCCACGCCTTCGCCGGAATGTTGCACCTCTTGATGTGTATTCCGGGCTTGACGAAGTGGTCATCCGGTGCCCCCCTAACGAGCAGCGTCAGGGTCCCACTTATATTGATGGGACACTTTTTCGGACATTGGACGAGCCTAACGTCCTTTAAATTTAAGGCTTAAGGTATTACAATACAACCCTCCTATGACTCTTCATTCTGCCATCTGACCCTTACGAGTCTGCGAACCACGGCATATGTATGACTACAGTTAACCCTATGATTCTTTAGTTACCATGTTCTTCGTATATGTCCCTCAAGACCTGTTGCTGTTCCTCAATGTCCCATAGATCATGCATTCTGATCCTAACGCATCCCGGAATTCATCATAACGAAGCTACTTGAAGCGGATAAAGTCGTACAAAACGGAAAGAAATGTCGGGAAACAATGTAAGATTCCTTCGTGTGCTATTTTTACTGAATCGTGGTCATACGAGGAAGCTATTGAGCACCAGGATCGGAGCGACTCGGGTACACGAAGGATTTTTGGATATCGTTGAGTGGAGCAGAGGTGAGAATGTGCGGGATCGTTCGGAAGTAAACGAAGTGCGATCGCCTGACAGAAATTCGAAGCTGCAATTGCTTTAACTCAATTGATCATGAGGTTCACAGTTTCCGAAGGGTGTGATCTAATCATGGATGATGTCGTTATTCGTCATAGTATGTTGTCCGTTCGTGTCCGAGTGATATAGATATAATACGAAGATAATTGTAGAAGTCCATCATGCAGAGTCCGAGTATAGTGTCCGTGTACAGTGTCCGTAGTGAGGTCTATTTGTGGAGAAAATAACTGTGATGGGTCGTAATCAGATCAAAAACTTTGCAAACTTGGCGAAGATACACACAATGTATAATACAAGGTGGCCTAGAAGTCATCTTTCATTAAAATTTCATTCCAACTTTAAGGATGGCGCGGGTGATAATGGCGCAGATGATTTTTCGACTCGGGGAGTCGGAACAAGTCAAATAGTGATTTCGCCTGAAAATAACGTCATGGACGGATCAGGGCTAGAAAGGATGATCATACCTTAGACGGCGTTTCAGACTGGGGTGGTTGAACTATCACGGTAGGAAGTGCCCATGATGATCCTATCGAGGCGAAAGTAGCGACCAGGCAGAGCGGCTTGGAGACTTTCATTTTGCTTTCGTCGCGGACGTTGAGGGGCAAGATGTTAAAAGCCGGGTTTCATGATGCAGAGGGCACGGCCCCTTTATATACTGCGCACGTCAGAAGGCTATTCTGGGTGGAAATGACATACACATGATGTGGGTATTTTAGGCCGCACCAAGAGGGGTATTTATTCCTGAAAGAAGCTTGATTGACCATCGGTAGGAAACGACCCCTCTATCAGAGGTAAATCAAGTTTCCTCCTGAGTTTCCGGGGGCATCGTGAGGTGAGCAGACAGCATACACTACTATATTTTGCACTCCAGATGGGCCCTGTGGCCTCGTGGCGATGATCAATTCGGATGAGGCTGTGCACAGGGATGAGCGCAGCTTGTTTGAAGCTGTTGTTTCTGAAGGATTCAGCTGACTAAGCACAAGCGCCGCCTTCGGGACCGGCCCAAACTGACCATTGGACAGTGCCAGTGACTGCGACGACGCCCATGCAACTTTCAAGCTCTTCGTGCGACCTTCCCTAGCAGGGGAGTATTAGTGGCGAATACTTTCTTGAATGTGATAGCGATTTCCTACAGAATGGACAGTCAAGTCCCTTCGCAAACCAATTCCTCGGATTACTATGAAGAAGACGACCCGGTATTCCTTGAAGCTCTTCAAACATCCGTTTTACCTGGAGATATAGCTGCGGAAGGGTCCTTCAATGAAACTTCCGAGAGTAGTCAAGAGCTTGAACCACCTCCGCCTTCACAACCTTCTCTGAAACGTCGCCGGCTCGAGGTTTATGAGGAACGAGAACGGGAACGGGTAGCGCTGCAACAAGTGAAAGATGATGAAGAAGTGTATGGCGCCTCTCGTTTTGGCGACTACGGCCAGTATATGCGTAGGAAACGAGCAAAACTACAAATCCAGAATGCAGAACTCGATGGTGAGGATGATATTGAGAGAATCGATACCAAGAGCAACATCTTCCAGGGCCTTGCTATATACGTGAGTTTGACGCGTTTCTGAAGGTGAATGGATGGCGTACCAATTCTGTTCTTAGATAAATGGCTATACCGACCCATCTATTCAAGTACTACGAGAGTTAATCGTTAAAAATGGGGGGATTTTCCAGCCTTACCTTGATGCGAAGGGTATTGTGTAAGTCGGCTCAATTGCTCCCTATGTTCAACACCATCCAACCGCGAGTTTCTAGGACCCATATCATTACGTGCTCCCTCACACCGGCGAAAATACGAGAGTGGAAGCATATGAAGATCGTCAAACCAGAATGGCTTGTGGAAAGCGACAAGGCCGGCGTTCTGCTGCCCTGGAAAGATTTCATCTATAACCCCAACCAACGTGTAGAAGCTTCTCAGGGAGCTCAATCGCACCAAACATCCCTGGAGTCTCAAGCTTCGCTCGGTGACCCCTATTCCCAGGAGGACTCTTTCAATGCTATCTTCATCGCAGAACAGGTGGCCGTACCACCTCCCGATCCCAAAACACCCACAAAGATCTCTCCTCGCCAGATTAAACCTGACATTCCGGGAGAGATTCCCGAATATGCGGTCGATAAATCCAACCCTCACGCTCAACGCGTCATGGCGAACGCTGAGTGGCGCAAGGCCCACACTTCAATTGCCCCTGATTTTATCGAAGGGTATTACAAGAATTCTCGCCTTCACCATCTGTCAACCTGGAAAGCAGAATTGCGAAACCTCGTCCAGGAAGCTCAGGAACGTGTCGAGAACCAGGGAATTGGGGAGATCGTTGGGAGGATTGAGTCGGAGATGTCAACCTCCTCTGATGTCGCTGGCGGTGTTGAGCGCACCAGTATGAGGAGTGCAGAGCTTCCAGTGAAGTCACCCACAAAGGGTAAAGGTAAAGGCAAGGAGAAGGCCGTGGACAATCGCGTCATCATGCACTGCGACTTTGACTCGTTCTTCGTTTCGGCTGGATTGGTGACCAGGCCACATCTTAAGGGAAAGCCCGTGGCCGTTTGTCACTCTCAAGGGGAGCAAGGGGGTGCCTCTAGCACTAGTTCCGTTGCAAGTTGCAGTTACGAAGCTAGGGCATTCGGGATCAAGAACGGCATGAGGTATGTCAGAGCAACTTTTCCCCCAATTGCTGTCTAATATGTTTGCTAGCCTGCAGCAGGCACGCAAGCTATGCCCAGGGATTATCACGATACCTTACGAATTTGAACAGTACGCAGCGTTTTGCAATGACACTACTCGAGAAGCTTATCCTACTTCATCCTCTTTCAAGATACAAGAAATTTTCTCTCCAGTTCTACACCATTTTGATGAGCCATGCCGACGACCTACAAGCTGTTTCTGTGGACGAAGCCCTTATTGACGTCTCCAGTGTTGTCACACAATCAAGGAACCGAAGTTCACAGGATCCTTCAATCGATCCCGCCAAGGATCTTGCGGAGACTATCCGTGCACAAGTGCGCAAGGCTACTGGATGCGAAGGTACATACTTCTGATACTTGACTATAAATGACGCAAACTGATGCCTGATTCGCAGTGAGCATCGGAATCTCACACAACATCCTGCTCGCTCGAGTTGCCACCCGTCGGGCAAAACCTGCGGGATCATATCACCTCACACCAGAGCATGTCGAAGAAGTTCTTGCACCGCTCACTATTTCCGACCTCCATGGATTTGGTTGGGCTGCCAAGCAGAAGGCTCAGGAAAAGCTCGGTACCGTCAATCTAGGCGATTTGAGGCAGAAGAGCAAATCCGTACTATGTGATGCTCTTGGAAGATACACCGGCGAGACGCTGTACAATGCCCTCAGAGGTATTGACGATAAGAAGCTTGAATCCGATAAACCTCGAAAGTCGGTCTCTTGCGATATTAACGTGCGTGTTCGTCCCCTACATAGGATCGATTACTGATGCTCAGTGGGATTTAGTATGGCATCCGGTTCGAGAATAATGAACAAGCTGAAGCATTCATCTACCAAATGGGTACAGAGGTTGCGAGGAGGCTTGATGAAGTCGGGATGGTTGGTCGTTCCATCACGCTGAAGATCATGAAGCGAGATCCTTCTGCGCCCGTCGAACCTCCCAAGGTCGGTGCTAGCGTATTTCTCCTCTCAACTCAACTCTCATCATAATTGTCTTAGTTCATGGGACATGGCGCTTGCCACCTGTTCAATAAGCAGATGGCCCTCATTGGGCCTGCTGGAAGAGCCACCAGCGACGCTCGGTTCATCGGGGAGCATGCATGGCGCCTCCTGCGTTCTTTCAACTTCGACCCCAAGGAGCTTCGAGGAATCGCCATACAAATTCAAAAACTGGAGAGTCCATCAGCTCAAGCCCCGCAGGCTGGCCAAGCGATGTTACCGTTCCAGCGCCTAGGACAACCTCAAGGTGCTACTTCCAGCCGGCCTGGCACCAAACTAGCTCCGGCTGTTAATCCAGTCATCGAATCCTTGCGCCGAAGCGCATCCCCTACCAAACCAGCTGTAGGCGATCTCGACCTTCCTTCATTCTCCCAGATCGATATGGAGGTGTACAACGCGCTTCCCATCGACGTGAAGCAAGAACTGGAAATGGAGTACAAACGTCGTTCTGAATCCCCTTTCGTCGCTGGGAACATGGGAAGAGCATCAGGGTCTGTATCTCCAACGAAAAAAGCTTCCATCTTTCCGAAGAAAATCACAGTGAAGGCGATCAATTACAAGAAAGTTGCCTCCGCGCTGCGTCCACGAAACCGACCGACTAGCATGATCACCATTCGCAAAGATTTTCTCATGTCCAGAGGAGGGAAAGCTGGAGCATCAAAGCTTTCCGATGCCGCCCTTAAGAGCATGAACATCGAGCCCGAGGTCTTTCAAGCGTTACCGCCTAATGTTCAGCATGAACAGCTGGCAATGATCCGAATCATCAAGGAGAAGGGTTTCATACCTGAAGCCCCAACCCAGCGAAAGGTCTTGAAGGCGAAGAAACCAAAGGCAATCCCACCCCATCTCATATACCGCGCGCCCCCACCTAAAGCGAAATTCGTCGTACCTCCAACCTTGCACCAGCAAGGAAAAACCAAGAAGGAAAAGCTTACATTCAGCGAAACAGGGGACATTATGACAACGCTTGAAAATTGGGTGACTGCCTACCGTAAATGGGCACCCAAGCCCAAGGACATCGAGTTCTTCTCGAAGTACCTGACAAAAGCTGTCGACGGGCGCGCATACTCTGACGTTACCGTTCAGAGGGCGATTGCTGTCATGAAATGGTGGGTCGTCCTTCTAAGGAGGCAGTGGGGCGGCTCCGAATTCTACGACCCCGACGATCCGGTTCTGGGAACACCATTGGATCCTGTAGGGCACGCATGGTGGCAGGCATTTAGGCAGGTGAAGGCCGGTATGGATGCAATTGCTCGAAAGAAATTCGGCGGACGTTTGTCGCTTAGATGATCCTTGTGGACTTCTAGGAAGACATTTTGGTACAGCCTAAATCAGGGCTGGGCTCCCGCAAGGTACTTCATTCGCTCGACAATCATGACAGTTTCTAATTAAAATGTATCCAGATTACCTTATGTCGCCTTTCTTTCCAGTAGCTATGAAGAGCTGGACCTTGTGATGAAACTGCAAGGCTGAAAATGCGGGGTCAAACTTCACGGACCCCAGGCCAGCATTTTCAAGGGCTTGGAGGATTTGGGCTTTACGTAGCCCATTATGGTGGTGCACATGCGCGGTATCTCTGGGTATTATGGTATCACTCCCGTCTACATGATGATGCCCATGTTTGTGTTCACCCGGTAGCGGGTTCTCCGCCGCATGGTGATGATCGTACACCTTATCCTCGCCTTCGGGTTCGTCCAGTTTTTCAAATTCGGGATCCGCTGGGTTTTGCAGATCAATTATGGCGAGTGTACCCCCTGGCTTCAGGAAATATGCAAGAATCCGCGTAGTTTCGTCGATGTCTGTAAAGTGGTGATAGGCAGATGCACACTGAAATACATATTAATGTCGTCAGTTCGTTTGAGTATCCGTCAAGCGAACCCACCATTATGAGGTCAAACTTCTCATTGCTGAGCTCGCCAGGGACCCCTTTCAGTTCTGTGCAAAAAGCTTGCATCTCTTCCGTGGATATACCTTGGTTGAACACCCGTGCGTTGAACTGGTCAACCATTCCTTGGCTCACATCGACTCCAACGACCCGTTTCACATCTGCTACCAGCTCCCTGGAGACCAGGCCTGTTTCACGATAAGCTGACACTTCAAGAGCGGTTATGGGTCAAGCACCTGTTCCACAAGCAAAGTCCATGACAGTGGTAGCCTCCTCATCCAAGATGCACACCTTCTTGATGGCCGAAGCAGTTCTTGGTCGCAATCGTCATAAGCAACGAAGTGAGCCGACCAAGCTTCAGCAGTCACCTTCGAGCGCGCTCTATGGCGCGTGGGGATTCATACTTGTGAGCAAGACCATCAAAGAACTCCCTGTTGGCTTTCACGTTCGCTTCGTGGTTCTCGTGGGGGGACATCAAGTAGCAGAGGCGATATCGATGGGAGGAGTCCAGCACCAATGGTGAACTTTAGCAAAGTCGTAATCTCAGAGATCGTCGTGGATGACATCTCGATTCTCGGATTTATCCCCATATGTATGGCACTATCATGCACCGATGTTGGCGACTATTGAAGACTGGTAGGCATGTATTTCATAGTAGATATCGATAACTATTTACAGCAGAAACAGTAAGCAATGCTCAATTCGATACATTTAACACCAGTCAGGTTATTCATAGGGTCGTCAAAATAAAATCCCTCTAAGCCGCTGACATTGGCTTCACAGCTTTGACAATGAAGAGCGGCTGTTTCCGACCGTCTGGAGAGAAAGAGGTAAAAACATACTTGTACTCAAAATCAACGAGTCCTGCCTTGTCGGTAGCGCCATGCATGGCTACCTCTGCAATTCCGTGGATGTGAGGAACTGCATGTTGGACCTCCTTGTGCTTGGGCATCTTCATCGCTTCCTCAGCGGTGCCGACAATGATTTCCTCGACATTGATCTTGGCCGTGTCGTGATGGTCCATGAAATCGACAACAAGGAGGGCACCACCTGGTTTGAGGAAAGATGCCAGCATGCAGGTCATATTGTCAATGGATCCAAAGTGGTGGTATGCTTGAGAGCACTAATCAAGGTATTGAGCCACTAGTTGCAAAAGAAAAGGAAAATGGCTTACAATTATAACATCGAATTTCTGCCCATCGAGTTCCCCTTCTTTTCCAGTGAGCTCAAGGCATTGACCTTGGATCTTGTCGCTCGGAATCTTAAACTTCGCCACATTCTCGTTGAACTTGTCGATGCTTCCAGAGCTGATATCTACGCCAACAATGCGCTTAGTGAAAGGGACAAGCTCTCTGGTGACGAGACCTAGATATATACGATTCAATACGTCGCGATTTAATGATGAGAACGTGCATACCAGTGCCACAAGCAAATTCCATAGCTACAGTCCTCTCTGGGTCGAATTGGTACGCCTCACGAGCAACACCGGCAATCCTGATAGGTATAGGTCAGCAGAGAGATATCGGAGGAACGACATGTTAAGACTCACGCTCGAGCACGATCATGAGCAAGAGCAAGGTCTTCGTACGTTTGAGCGAAGTTATCGAATAATTCCTTGTTTGCTTCAGCGTATGCGTCGGCATGGGTGTGGGTGTGAGTGTGGGAAGACATTTCACAGAGTAGAATGAGTTAGCTGTTCTGAGTTTAAAGTGAAAGATAGGAAATTGGGATGATAATGAGCTTAGGGTGGGTGGCCTACCCAGTATTTATGCCCGTGGCGCAGGCGGAGGAGAGTACCCTCCCAGCACTCATCAAAATATCACGTTACCAAGAAATTTCCTTTTCGGTGAGGAGTACCTTCAAGGTCGTGGGCCTCGTGGCTGGAAGCCATGCAAAGCTTTGCAACACGCCTCCTGGATGTCATCCTTGGTCAGCAGTAGTCCGTTCTCTGACATGAAACGCTCAGTTGACTCCGGAGCCTGATGCAAATCCCAGGAGGTTGCAATCTAACCCAAACAGGCGACTAGGATTCCGCGAAGAACGCATATATCGTAGTCCCAGGACTTGCAATTCACCTAGCGAGGCTAGGCAAGATTGATAAGCCACACAACTTGAGAAAAGGGAAGGCAATCGGAGTGATAAAAGAGTGTCTGTTATTCAGCGAAAGTCCGGGGTATCTTGTCTAGATTACAGGAATACAAAGAAAACCACATCGAGAACGAAAGCAAGACGGAGACGAAGCATTGACGTTAAAGTATATCAGCTGAATCATTAGACAGCCTGAGTAAGGGTGCTACCGGCCAAGCCACCGGTAGGAAGGTTGAAATTGAATGTCTTGGAGCGAGAGGTGCTTGCCCAAGGGGCTGTACCGTCTCCAAGAACCAACCGAATTTGAAGGGTTGTTTGTGCTTGGGAAGGCTCAGATACGATAACCTTTCTATCCTTGACCCTATAGATGACGACGGCATTGCGATTAGAGGTGACAGTGATTGGTGCAGTGGTGGAGACTGGGGTGAAGGTGATGCTGCCTCCAGTACTGGACCAAAAGGTGGCATATAAGACTTCGGATGTCTTGTCGAAGACCGCCGAGATGGATGTGGTAGCGGAGACGGTGGTCAGCTTGAGCTGGCTGCTCTTGGTGGTGAAGGTGGACTGCGTGATCCCAGGGAAAACAGTGTAGGCGAGGGATGTGGCATCCGCGCCCTTGTTCTCGATGTACGCAGCGAAGAGGTCGACGGAGGTAGGAGGCTGCTCGGAAGTGCCAATGGCAGACCAGGCTCCGCTCTTCGTGCCAACATTGACAACCAAAGATGAGCCGGCTGATGAGAAGGTATATCCGACGCTGCCGTGCCACAAGGATTTGGCAACTGTGGTTGATTTGCCAGCTTGAGTCTTCGAGACGGCACCGTTGATGTAGACATTGCCATTGTGCCTGCGTTGGTCGAGGACAGAGTAAACGGGAGCGCCGCCGGTGGATGACAATCCTGATAACATGACATATTGAACATCATTATCGAGGAAGAACCAGGTCTTCTGCCACTTGAGTGCTCCGGTGATTGGGTTCGTGTATCTCATAGCCGCCGCGCCACTCTTTCCGTCAGAGGCACCACCGACGAAGGCCTCGGCGCCTAGATTGTGATTGTTGGAGCATGTAAGGGGGGTTGCATTATAGTCGACGGTAATGCCTGGAATTAGATTCCAGTCCCAGGCAGCAGAGATATCTTCATACTCGTCACCACGGAGGTAGTTGTAGACGACGCCATCTCCTAGATGAAACCCAAGAGGCTGGGAAGAAAAGTCAGGGGAAATCGACGCTAAGGTAGAGGGTGAAATCCTACATTCTGCGAGTTCGTACATTCGCTTTGGCGTGTCCGGGTGGAGTACATCTTGATAGTTGTAACATAGTTGGAGCCTCGTTGAACCTATTTGTCGCCTTAGTATTTCAGTAGAATTATTCGGAGTCAAGACTTACCATGTAGTCATTAGTGAAAAACATCTTGTTGCCGATCAGGTTTCCGGCATTTGCGTTACCAGACGAACCCGAAAGGCTGTTGGCAAAGTTCGTTAAGGACTGGGAGCCCCAAAGCTGCCCAAGTCGACCGACACTGGTGAGGTTCGTGTTGATGCTACCAGACGCTCTGAAAATGACGGTTTAACGATAGAGTTTGACTGATAGGGAGATATGACTCACTGAGCATCGATGGCAGGGAAGGTGATGAAGCGACCAATCGCAGACTTGAAGCATGTTATTGAGAGTATGGGAACACTAGCAGGCGAAACTCACGAAGTCCCAATGCAGCACCTGGGTAATCGAGTTGCGGTAAATCATCCACTTGTTCCCGTCGAAGAGGGTTCCGAAGGCAGCTTGAGCCGCCGCGTTGGCTGCGTACTCAGTTCCAGCCGCATCGATCTCAGCGCCCAGAATATCATTGGAGCTGTCAGACAGTTAACAGGGCGATGGTTGGTAGAACAGGAATGTACTTACTAGTCTTTCCCGTA
This sequence comes from Clitopilus passeckerianus, assembly GCA_944990035.1. Lineage (NCBI taxonomy): Eukaryota > Fungi > Basidiomycota > Agaricomycetes > Agaricales > Entolomataceae > Clitopilus > Clitopilus passeckerianus. The sequence goes on along the minus strand of CALYLX010000023.1, from coordinate 39,361 downwards.
ATTACCGTTATAGAGCATCCCATCGTGTTGGCCGAAAGCACCGTCCGCCCTAATCCCATCGGTCCTGGGTGCGTTCTGGATCACAAGCTCTTGGTGTGATCGACTGTAGGCACTTGCGAGGAGCGAGGTGTCAGAAGTAACGAGGGCTTGGTCCATGCCGATTCTGGAGACATCAAGAGCATTGGCGCCAGTTTGACCAGGATAGTTGTAGGAGCGAGTCCCCATCGTGATCATGTGTTGTACTTGACCAGAGGTCATCGTATCTCCCAAGAGAACGCCAGTTTGCAAGGCAAGTTTTGGGATGAGGATAACCTGATCGGAAAACGGTAAATTAGAAACCAAGCTGATCGTAAGCGTAGAAAAATGCCAACATTAGAGTACCAGTTCGTATTCCTAGAGGCAAGGTTTTAGCAGAGACACAGCACAAAATCAGAGCATAACACACCAGAGCCAATTGTTGGGATTCGAGCATGGGCAAGCATCAGTTCCTCCTCCATCAAGGCACCCCGTCCCAGTAAAGTCGCGACTAAACCAGTAATCCATGGCCACGGCGATCTTCGACCTGAGATTGGCATTGCCCGCCCAAGACCCCGCACCGGGAAGCCCTCCGTGCCAAGCTGCGGCCATAACGCCTGAAATTCACACTGTTTAGGGGTACATCCGACATCAGAGGAGTGCACGACATACTGATACGAATCCAGTGGTCCTGTGCAGGCCAATTGGCCCGACGAGCATCGCAGCCAGTCGTGTAATCCACTTCAGAATCAGGCCATTTGCCAGCCGGGGAGAGCGTAGAAAGCCTGTCGATATGTCAGTGATTGTTGGCACGAGTACTGACTGATGCGCCTACCAAGCGTCAATGGTTTTGTTCTGATTGTTCAAGCTATCGATAATAGATTGAATCCTCCTCGTCTTGATTGTGGTCAGACTGTCGGCCTGTGCTTTGGGTTTGGTAGGGGCCCTTCCGTCTAAGAGATGTTCGTAGGCATTCTCAGCCGAGTTGTCCGAATGAGCTTGCATGGCTGGACGAGCTGAAGGTTCTCTCTTGGGTAGGACGTTGGAAGAAGATCCAGCAAGATCCACATGACGAGCACCGTTTCTCAAACGGGCATACCGACGGCCATGTGACAGTGGGGAGCGAAGAGTCGTCGCGTCTAGTGCAGCGGCAGGAGCGGATAAATACAAAAGAGTGTGGGTTAAGCAAAAGAGTGTGAGTAGTCTGCTAATTGCGATATTCATTGTGCGCATCTTTGCCAAAGCTCAGAGAGGCGGGGGAATAGAGGCAACAGCGGGGACCATCTTAGACTGCCAAGGCGGGGAATTTTATACCTGGCTGACAGACAGCCTAATTCCCAAATTTGCCTGAATCAGGTCGCTGTTAGGAAGCATATTTCCGCGTCATTTTTTGCGAAACAGCGAGCCGAGAAAGGGGGCTGACCTGGGCGAGCGCTGTCAATGCGCCCTGGACGGCTGATGAGCCTAGAGTTTTGCATTTCCATGCGGCAGCATCTGTCGTGGGCGGAGATGAAGCGCTCAGTTTGCAGCTCCTGTCATGAAGCGGTGGGTTTGAAGACTGTTCATCACAGAGAACATGGTGGTTGACGAACGGGACGGGCTGAACTTGCGTCGGCGGAGGACATAACGGGGACTTTGCACATATTTTCACACTCACCTGCTGTCAAAACCGCATGGTTTAGCTTAGCACCCAGTCAAACACTTTTCGGTATTTCTCGTATATTCCACCAGTAAGTAAAACTACACAGCAACAAAAGAGAAAACTCGAGAGGATCTACCATCTAAGTCTACCTATAGAACCCCGCGCACGAGACCATCCTTGCAGATGGAACCACCAGCGAGTCATCCAGACTCGATCCATGTTCCAACGTGATCAAGCAAGGTTGCGAGGACCGTACGAATAATTAGCAAAGCTCCAGCGACGCGACGAAATACTGATTTAGAATCTTGTGGTGTCGTTGCTATTGAAGAGGTACTTCGGAGAGAGGAGGACGAGAATGGTAAGTTCTCAACCTGATCTTCCTAGCACGTCGAACGAAGCAAGGCGACCAGCACTGAGGGAGAAGAGAAAAGACAGAACTATTGATACAGCGATCCGATGTAGTCGTGAGTGATTGTGGTCGAAAAGAGTGGTACGACGGCGGATTCATGTAGGAATCGTTGTAAGGACGAAACCTTGATGAGATCCGGTACGTTAGTTGGTGATATTGATTCCGATCCTTGAATGCGTATGTGTTGTGAATGCAGGGATGTGAGGCGGTAACAATCCAATCATCTAGATGGTTTCGGTAATAGCAACCGAAAAGTCGGAGAAATAGACATCCTGTGCCTTGGGAGTTGCAAACTCGGGATGAGAACCTAAACGCGAGACGAACTCAGTTTGACGTTGTTCAGTGAGAAAATGGAGGTACTAACCTCCGAAGAAAGTTTGCATCTGGAGTCCACGCATTCTTCCAGCAGCGCTATCCCTGAGGATGAGCCCTTTGACGTTGATGACGCTCTTGCCGTTAACGAAGAGTTCAAGCTCGCCGTCAGCCTTGCCAGCAGAGTTAAGCTTGACACGCTCGCTGACGGTAGTCCAGGCGCCACGAGCAAAGCGGAATGAACCACGACCGACGGAAGCGCCGTACGTGGGATTACAATCGGATTGAGGAGCGACGCTGCAGAGCTTCTTGTTGGCAGAGAACTTGGAGTTTGTGTAGTCCGGGAGGTAAGTGTAGAACTCTCCCTTGCCATCTTCACGCCACATCAGGCGAGCAGAGAAGCAGCGGAAATCGCGACGTCCGCCAGAGCAAGAAACAGCGACTTCGTCATCATCACCACCGTCTGTTGAAAACAGATTTAGATTTGATCCATACCGTTAAAACGTTCAGGTACTCACAAATGCCGGGAAGCTTGCCACCTAGCTGGAAGTCGAAGTCCTTGCCGAAGTAGACAGAGTAGCCGAAGGTGGCCTCCTTGGCAGTGCTCAGGTCGATGTTTGAAGGTCCAGGTGCGTAGAATGAGAAGCCACCCATGGGATTGTGACCGAAGTTGTACGATCCCTTGGGGTAGTGGGCCTTCATAGCCTTCTTGCCATCAGGTGCAGAGACGTAGTCGTGAGACAAGCCCTTGAGAACCTTGGTGGGGCGGAAGGTGGAATCGGACAAGGAAAGGGCCTTCTCGGCTGCAGTCGAGGTGGACCAGGACTTGGAGGAACCAGAGACGGGGAAGAGGGATCCAAGGAGACCACCTATGGAGTTTCCCTTCGACGATGATGATGATGAGCTTGACTCGTCAGAAGTAGGCGCCGCATTGGAGGGCTTGGTGCCAGAAGGTGAAGGGGAGGGTGAAGCGGAAGGCTTCACGTCATCAGCATTGCCTTTGACATTGACATCGTGACCAGCTGTAGCTGCAGCTTTGGGAGGATGGGGCTTGCATCCGCGGCGTGTGGGACGGCTGTGGTGGCTGGGGAAGGCACGTCCGTGATGTGGCATGGCTTGTGCGTAAAGCGCAATTGCGAGCAGGAAGAAAAGTGCTTTTGTCGCGAACATGGTTAATGACAGGATGGAGGAAAGATAGTAGTCGTTGGGCAAGCCTGAAAAGAAAGACTAATATCTGGATAACCGAGAAAGAAACGATTGGATTGAAGAGAAGGGCGGAGGAAGGGAAGGAGGAATGAGAGGATAGTTGACATGGCCGGAAACCATATATAAAGTGATTGTTGTCGTTACCCCACCGGGCATGTTGCCAGAAATTTTCCGAGGGACATCCTGTAGGCTTGGCATTTCCCCCATCAAGTTTGCACATGAAGGTCAAATCTCTGCCAAAATGGCCGTTGAAGCCGACGGCAGTTGTACAGATCGTTGTTTTCTTCCCTCAGTCGATTGATTTGGCAGATTGAACCCTATTCAACCCCATTTCGGCTGCATATTTTGACCTCGAGCCTCGAGTAGTCTTGCCTCAGTTGGTGGGCGATACAGATGTGTACATCATGTTATGGATGGACCTGCATGGTTTTCATCAATCGAAGGCTGCTCGATCGCATTCTACGGCCTAATGCTGATGCTGAAAACACACAAAGGCTCGAGTATAAGGCCGACAGCTCATCTATTTTCGCGTATTCAGGACTTCCATTCTTCTCCACGTCCATGAACAGAAGTTTTCCAATGTCGGCACCGGCGTCGGTAAGATATTATGGCCCCAGAGGTAAGCATAGCCCTCGACAAGGAATTTGGGAACAATCAACCTGAGCCATCCGCCCGGCAACAACAGGTTGGCGGAACAAGAGAAAGATGTAAATCACACAAAAAAGGAATAGTCGCACACAAAAGGAACAAAAAAAACTGACACAAAACGAGGCAAGTTGGCGTAGCAACATCAAAATTTGACCGGAATCCGGCCCAAAATTCATCAGAGTCGGTACAAGGGCGATTTGGTGCTCAGACGACGCCACCTGGCAGTGAACAAAGACAGTTTTGACATCTCGATAAAAGGGCTGGAAAGTCCCTAGTGCAACGTGGTGTTTGCAACACTTGGGTTCTCCAGGGTGCATTTTACCGTTTGAGACCCAGACTACTTTAGATGGAAAACGGTTAAAGGTTATATGGCATGGTATCCAAACCTCAGCGGACGAACCCCCACTTCGTTTTATAGTGCATGTATATTCCATCTCTAGAACTTCAAGCAGAGCACATATCCATTCAGGGAGAAAGGTTCCGTAATGTGGAGTGTTCGGAGAAATGTTGACTATGGAGCGCGAAGAATGCCCTTAGCTTCGCATCCAATCAATGATAACATTTTGGAGCTACATCGAATGTCATGGGTGGATCACCCTTCCAATTGAATGTTCCCCATAGCAAGTAAACATTCCGTGTTTTTTAAGCTTCGTACACGTGAATAAAACATGGCAAAGCAAGCGAATGCCTCCTGGACCCGAACATATGGTGACTTAAGCACCTTCAAACCTAAACACCTCTTCGAGTTCCTGTCAAGCAGCGTATTAGCACGAGGAAACCCTAATTAATGGAGGGAAGGAAACGAAAACTGACAGTCCACCATGGCACCTCTTTTCCGCTCCCCTCTGCACCCTCGTTGAAACTTTCTTGCATCCCATCGGTAAGCTTCCACCATCTCTGCGTCTCTGGATCTTCCGCGACCTTCCTCATGTCTCCTTCGTAATCATCTCCGCCGTACTTGAAGTTGGCGATCAAAAGCTGGAGAGCAGGATAGTGATGTATCGAGTAGTCATATATGTTAGCACGCTTGATTGCTGCCAGGACTCCAGGCCAAACGGCCGCGTGAATTTCTTTGTATTCCGCAACCGCAGAAGGCTTCAACTGGGAGGCATGGATCAGCAGATGTGTGCAGAGATCAACGACATGGCAGACATACCTTGATAATCTGACAAACTCGTTTGACCATCCCGTAAAGTCCACGCTAGTACGGTTACCAGTGAATTTTTACAGAGAACAGGAACAGGTGTCTTGGGAGGTACCTTGTAGATAGGTCGATTATAAGAAGGCCTGAAGCGGGCCGGAAACCGGGTGAGCGGCTTCTAGTTGAGTGGCTTGAGCTGGAAGGTCGCTGAGAATAGAGGCATCGCGTTAGCCAATGGCGGGGGTTCGTAGAAATCCATCAGTTGTTGGACGTTGGTTGGACACTCCTTGATGTTTTTCATTACAAGGTCGAGGTGTTCTGGAGGAGACCTCATTGACATAGCAACTGTTTGAAATCAGAGAATAATTGCGAGACTAGCCAGTAAACCCTCCAAGCAGTCCATATCTGATAACATTGTTCGCACAGCTTTCTGGACCACGAACTGCGAAACTGATACCGATGTCAGCATGCAAAGAATGTAAACTAGCGTGCTTGAGGATCTTTCAGAGCATTCAGGAGGTGATCAGCGATTGAAACTCCGCATCAGCCCTTGCTGCACCACTCGTTTGAAACGAACCATCACAGTGAACGTCCTATATATCCTCCAACGCCACCACCTTTTACGAACGACAAGACTTTATCATGGCCGAAGGCAGCAACTACGATTATCTTTTCAAGGTACTTTGGCTACGCTAGAAAAAATTGGTGAAAGTCGTGCATAACATGTGTTATTATTAGGTCGTCCTCATTGGAGACTCTGGTGTCGGCAAATCGTACGTTTTTAGCTTTATTTTTTTGTTAGAAGCTGAACTAATGGACCTTATACAGAAACTGTGAGTTTTCAGGGGATTCTACTTCAGCGGGAGCTAGAAAACAGCTATCTCAGTGCTCTCGCGTTTTACACGTAACGAATTCAACCTCGAATCCAAGTCGACAATTGGTGTAGAGTTTGCAACAAGATCGATTAACGTCGACGGAAAGACTGTTAAGGCTCAAATTTGGGATACTGGTGAGTCGTTTTTGCCATGGCGCACTCTGCGATCCGCAGTTACGTTACCGTAAAGGCGCTTCCAAAACTAGGTCGCTAACCACTCTTTCCAGCTGGACAGGAACGGTACCGTGCTATCACATCTGCGTAAGTCTTCAAGGGTCTTCATCTGACCTTTAGCGTCTGACGGAACCGAACAGATACTACCGTGGTGCAGTTGGCGCTCTCCTGGTCTATGATATCGCAAAGCACGCAACATACGTCAACGTTACACGGTGGTTGAAGGAACTACGGGATCATGCCGATTCAAACATCGTCATTATGCTCGTTGGTAACAAGAGCGATTTGAAACACCTGAGGGCAGTACCAACAGATGAGGCAAAGGCCTTTGCTGGTACGTGAACTGCATGTCTATGCCTTGATTGGGCGCTAACAGTTGTTACTCCAGCTGAAAACCAGCTTTCGTTCATTGAGACATCAGCGCTGGACGCTTCGAATGTCGAATCAGCTTTCCAAACGATCTTGACTGGTATGTGCTCTCCCTACTATAGTCTAACTACAGCTGTCTCACTTTTGTGCTTTCATAGACATCTACCGCATCGTGTCAAGCAAGTCCTTGGAATCGTCAAACACCAACATTGAACCTCCTAAGGAGAGCATCAGTGTCGGTCCTACTCTCGATTCCAACGCCAACGCTAACAAGGGCTGCTGTTAATTGCTGCGGCGGTGAGAGGTTAATGAGGAGTGTTGGGAAGCTTCGGCTTGCTGGATAGGACTGGTGTTCTCTCATCCTGTGCACTCATGTACGCTTTCTTCGTCACATACTGTATCCATTCTTGTTTCTAGTCTCCCCTTATATCCGTTATTGTTCGCCTCTAATTGGCATAGAAATCACGCCTCGTTCCCCCATGAAGTGTTCTGAGTCATTGCTCTCGTTTGCGTGTCCAAACCGCGTCCTTGGAAGAGTTCGTTAAAAGGTCAGGCCTCAGGGGAGACATGAGTTGTTTAGCTGCATGACGATTTGCAGAGGTGCCTTCAGAGCCTCAAACTTAAAGGTCTTCCATGCGTGAAATGCCTCACTCTGATCGAACCCTTGATGTCCGAGAAGGCCGGAAGAACGTACACTCTGGTCAGCTTGAGCTGTTGGGCGGCGAAAACAGTGTTCACCTTGTCGTGTGGCCTATCGACGCAGTGCAAAGCACCAATTTCGCATGGCATTGCAGTCAGCTCCCATTCCGCGGCGGAAGATAACAAAACCCTTTACAACATTGAAAGTTGTGGCTCTTGTATCTCTATTCAATTAGCGCCTTCATGATGATCTTGATGGAAGTTTGACATTGGCAACGAAGTGGTTCCCATTGTAGGTTGTCCTGACAGGCCAAGGACGCTTTGCATGGGAAATCTCCTTCATTCTACTTTGTATTGAACCTCAGGCTTCAGCGCTCAGCTTTCGCTTCACTTCCATCCGCGAAGCTTTTGCTTCCACGGCGTTGTCCAACTTGTTGCTGGAGTCAACATGATGCCACCTACTCTACTTGAGTGGTGGATACCTTCATTTTTGTAAGTAGCAATTCAAATTATCTTGCTATGATTTTCAGAACTAATGAAAAGTTAGAATCCTCTCGTTCCTGCCTATCGCCTGCCCTCTTCGTTTTGACCCAGTGACCCCGCAAGCTGGGTTGAATGCACCTATCTATCCCGACAGTCAAATCTATGCCTCATGGACGAAGGAGAGTGGTGACCCTAACACGATTACAATAATGATTTGGTGGCCTACAGACGCTTTGACGTACTTTGCTTCGAACGTCGACATCAACGTTGGGACTGTGAGGGGGAGTGTGGGGAAGATTGATGCACCAGCGTAAATGGACTTTCCCCTCTAGACCTTGCTTCAAATTAACACTTGGTTTTGATAGATCATATAACCTGGCAGTCTTCGTTTCTGGGTCAGTTCTCTGCTTTTTGCTTATCTCGATCATCCTCAAACCCTCGCTACAGAACCCCGATAGGAACAAGTCCTCTCTTCTCTGTGGTTCCTTCTCCGAATGCTCCTGCTCCTTCGTAAGCTGCTTTAGCGTTTTGTAGTGGTTTCCCAGAGCTAACTGAGCGTAGTCCTACCCAGAAAACAGAAACAACAACGAAAGCGGCCACGACATCAACACCACCCCCAAGCACCCAAGCACCACAGACCACAGAATCCTCGTCTACTGCTACTACGGGGTCTGCTTCATCGAACACTCAAACCTTTGCATCGCCCTCGAATACTGCGCTTGTCACGTTTGCGCCGTCCTCTACCGAAAGCAATATTCAGTCAAGTGGGACTGGTGGCGTCACGTCTCCCGACCAAAATAACCAATCTACAAACACCGCGAAGACACCGACGGGGGCAATAGCAGGAGGTGCTGTTGGTGGTGCCATAATCCTTATCGCAATTTGCGTCATTGCATTCATCCTACTGCGACGGCGTAAACGCGTTTCGGAGTCAACATCCTCAGATGCCTTAGCGGACGAGGTCTTCAATCGGCCCATTCAAACAGGCGCCAAACCATTTGAAAAGCAAGGTACTTACTCTCTTCCACAGCTGCACGTGGACATCTTCCAATCTCTCATTTCTCTTCTATAGGCCGGTTGGAGGCTGTTATCCGGGAGAGGGAGGAAGCTCAACGACAACAAGACCTTCTCCAAGCAGACCTACGGAATCAACGTGCTTCCCATCTTCAACAATACGAGGGGCCTACGCAGCGCGAAGCACTGCTCATGCAGCAAAATCAACTACTGGCCGAAAGGATTCTGGCCCTCGAGACGCAGCAGAGGGATATTGAAGGGCGGTTGGAGGGGGAGGCACCTCCTGATTATGCGACTGCACAATTGCGTCCTGCTTCTCGCTTGCCCTGATCTTGTACCATAGGTTGGACTGTAGGTTGGACCCCATGGAATCCCTGTATCTATACCATACTATTTATAATGGCCGATATTGAACTGCTCGACTTCTCAATTGCTGCCAGAATAATTGCCTGGGTTTATATTTTGATCGGAAGCCTGGTACTGTATCCAAAGTAGCCTGACCCAAACACGCTGCTCGCCAGACTATCATCTCGAAACCTCCAAGTCATGGCAAAATTCGGCAAAGTTTCAGCGCCCATCGCTGAAGGTAGCGTCAACACGAACTTATCCAGGAAGATCCAGGGCTGTGGCGTTGTGCCTTCTCAATGCCCTGGAACGGCTTGAAACGGTCTGACCGGACTGATGAACAGGTCAGGGCTTCGAAAACCATGTCGATGGCCTCTATTATTGAGCCCGAGCTGCCCAGCCTTTTTTATTGACGCTCAGGAAGGCTGTTGAGGAACGGAACCCAATGCATCTGGTCCACTTTCGCACTTCCGTACTCTTGTGAGTTCAGCTTTCGTCAGATATACATTTACCCAGAATCAGTTTTCTGATCGTGTCTTCAGTGGGCTACTGCTGTTCCCCTTGCAAGCCCTCTCATTGAAACTGAACCCGGTCGTTTCTAAAGCCAATTCCACGGTCATCCATCCCAATGACGAGATAACGGTCTCCTGGACGAACGAAAGCGGTGACCCACCAAGATTCGACATTGACCTTCTATGGGCGAATGGGAATCTGACAACCATTGCACCAGATGTCGACGGAAGTTTGACCAGAACTCTCGTCAAACTAGGAGACGTTCCTGCCCCAGCGTGCGTCCTTTATCCGTCCTTCTGTCTGGACCTCATCATTGACTCTACACAATAGTGTTTATAACATTGCTGTTTATGTCTTTGGGTACGGAGATTTATTCTCATTCCTCTGCACAACTACAGTCTGACTTGAGATTGTCAACAGTAACCCCGTGGTGCCCAAAGGACCATCTTTCACCGTGACGCCGGATGGATCATCCTCTTCAACCTCGACCTCCGGTTCACCTACGAGTAGTACCACAAACACCCCTGGCGCGACCTCAAGCAGTTCAAGCGGTATCAAGAAGGTTCCTCCCGGCGCTCTCATAGGCGGAATCGTCGGTGGAGTAGGTCTGTTAGTGATTATCGGTGTTTTGGCATTTTGTTTCTTCCGGCGGAGGAAAGCTGAATCTGACAGTCCGGTCTCTGAGGTCTCTCCTTTCGATGGGGGACCTTCTTCTGTCGGTACGTTGACACCCTAATCAATGGTAATGCTTGATCTGACGAGCCATATTGGTGTCCAGAGGCTGGTGGTGCAAAACCTAACGACCGCGAAATGTTGATGCAGCAAAACCAACTTCTCAACGAGAGGATTGGGGCACTCGAGCGTGCACTAGAGCCAACACTAAACACCCCACCCGCGTATACACCTCCCACAGAGACTCCAGCTGCCACTAATCCTATCGCAGCAACAAAGAGCCGAACGCATGTAGGAACACCGTCTGTAACTCGGACCGATGGATCGTGATATAGCAGGCAATATTCTGGTTATAATTAGTGTTTGTTCTCTTTATTTTGGGAATACGAGTGGAACTCGATGACGAAGATAAATCCCTTTTTTGATGACTGATGAACTCGGGCAGATCCTTGTCATGCAGTTCTTCCCTCGCTTCTCGATGATCAAAGTGTCAACATCTTCATATCAGTTTGAGATTTAGAATTGCTTAGTCTTCACAAGGACAGGATCAATCGTTCCGGCTGCGGATATCCCTCGTGATTCTAGTGCAACCTATGATATTTCTCCGAGTTCAATTCGACGGCCACGAAAGCGTTTAGACCAGCCTTTAGTAGTGGAAGATGAGGAACATCTCACGGCTGCCAACTCCATGGTTATCAAGAGGAGCTGCTGATCAACTTTTCCGATTTTATTTGATCCTTACAGCATCCATAAATCGGTTACGCCCTGATTCCAAGCCCAAATGTAGCCGCCGCCGAAGCACCACATGGTGTCATATAAACCGCTTGGCTCGCCGTTACAAACGCTTTTCTCGCCCCCCCCCCCTCACCGTCCCGCGCGTTATACAGAAGCCTACCTGTGTTGCAGAGCACATCCCCATGTTAGGGTTCTACTGGAAGGTAGTAGGTTACCTGTCGGCCGTGTACGTACCTTCGTTGGACAGATAACGCGAACGTCCGTACTAACCCCGAGGCTTCTTCAGTTACATCTTTGGATTAATTCCCTCGAGATGTTCAGCTCTGCAACTGGGACCCGTGGTTAATGCTGACGATGGAAGCAGCAACATATACCCCGATAGCTTTATCAAGTTCACTTGGCAGAAAGAATCCGGAGACCCCTTCGGTTTTGATGTCAGTCTGGTGTGGAAGAACGGGAGCCTCACAGGCCTCAAAGCAAATGTTGATCTCAATTGGGGAAGCTTGACACAGGCTTTGCCTAATGTTCCTCCCGAGTACGTGGATGATGTTCAAAATTAGCATCTCAGGATTCTAACCTTTTCATAGCCCATACAACATTGCCGTATACCAAGCTGGGTAAGTACAGTTCTTGCAAAAAAGCTCGCATTCACATGAGACTCAACATTCGTTTTGCAGAAAGCCTATCGTTCCACGCGGCCCCGTCTTCACTGTTTTGCCACCACCCAGTTCCTCGTATGTAGCCACTACGATATCAAGGCTGATTGTGCTGAGTTTGGTTCTAGGACCTCTGGGACTGCTTCAACTGTGTATGTTTACACGACCGATGGCCAAGTGCGGACGACTACCATAGCCGTGTCTGCAACACCGTCGACAACGGCTGCGCCCGCTTCTGGTGGTAAGAAGGCACCCGTCGGCGCAATAGTAGGAGGTGTAGTTGGAGGCGTGGCATTGCTCGTAATCATAGGGATAATTCTGTTCCTCCTGCGGCGTCGCAGAAGATCCACGACAACCACTGAACCCGTAGTGAGCCCCTTTTCACCTACTACGGTTGGGCCACAGACGCGGCACGGTATGCAATTCTTTTTTCTGATCTCTGTTCTACCTGACCATTGATTTCGTCTAGCTCCTTCAGCATCACAAGTGTCGCTCACGCACGCAACCATACAAGACTCTGCCACGACGGTCTCGTCCAAGGTCCCATCCGGGCTTGTACGGGAGAACGACGAGCTGAGGGACCGGATACGAGCACTCGAGGCGCAGCAACACGCTCTTGAAAACCGCCTTCTGATCAACGGCGTCATGGCGCCTGACTACGATGCAACTGGAGACAGCTTGCACCCAACACTAGACTCGCCTCTGACACCAGACTCGCGCCGGTAGCAGATCGCATTCGGACCCACGTTGGACATGTTGTATACTATTACAGTGGGGTTTATTACGCCCAACCGCTAGATTGCATTACTATATTCCGAACTACCGCAATTTAACATTATATGTCCCTGTGGTCGTACTTATTAGGCTCCTAAAAATGAATGGCCAGGTATCAACACATGGTCGGGATCACTTCTGAATCTGGGATTGATGGCGCAATCAGACCTCTTTCTTGACATCCATCCATCTCATGGCCCATGGCTAGGTGTTTCACCTCAGCCCGTCTCCAGACCATCTACTTGTAACTACAAACACATAGCTATCGGGAAACCCTCACATCTCTTAGCGAACGGGCCAATAATCAATCTTCTTATCAGAATTATGTTGATTTGGATGAGCGGACTCCTTCTGGCCTTCGTGCGTCGCGGTGAAAAAAAAGCTCAGTGCTTGGCTCACAGGCACATTCCCGGCCTTGTAATGTGTTGTGTTGGCAGTCAGCGCTAATGAAGTTTGACGTGGGCGTCCGATTTACTGTTCTTTCTGTCCTTTCAGGGCGAGGATGCGGTACCGAACGAACTCGAATTTCACAGGACCGCTTCCCCCGGTCATCAATTCTGCGAGTTGTCGCAATTTCTATTGCTTGGTGTCCTTCATCACAACATCAAATTGGGTGCCCAAATCGAAATGGAGGAGATACCCCTGGATTTTCGCTAGTTACGATGCCTTGCGGTATAAAGCCATCCAATGTGACATTCACAGACTTTTTCTTTCTCGGTTTCTCCTCGAGGAGGTCATGATTTCTGTCCTCACTAGAATCTTCCTATGCTAGCGCATATGCCACTGGCCTGCAAAATCTTCGCACTCTCGTGAGTCCCTACAAGATACCACCGAGCAACCATTCAACCCCGCGTTTCAAACAGATTGGCCTTGTTGGCGCCCATACATTCCTTTGCAATACGGCTCAACCCAACCATTAACGGGGAAGATGGAAGTAACAATATTCAGTCACCTGGCAAAATCAAGGTCTCTTGGGTAGCCGAATCTGGTGATCCAGATAGTTTTGATATAGACCTCGTCCATTTCGATGGCACACATGGACTCCTACGGCCCAACATTGAACTGGCCTGGGGAGAAGTAGTCCTCGATTTGCCTGCTGGCCTCTCCAATGGGTAAGTCTATGCATTACGCAAAAAAATACGACCCTGACCATTTCTGTAGCCAGTACGCCAACGGTATCTACGTGAGAGGGTAGGTGGGGTTGCTGTTACTTTTTTGCGACACTCTTGACATGTTCCACCTCCAGCTTTTCCGTACTCACTCATGGCCCGTACTTTTTTGTTGGTAGTCAACTTACAAGTACCACGAAGTGAGTCTCGACCTCGCCTCCTCTCTAGTCCTTAACGTGCTGAACCCAAGATTCTAGAAATCCTCCCGCCCAGCAGACCGTAACGGTGAAGACAACTGTACCGAATACAAACACACCTGCAACTTCCACGTCTAATAATGCAGGACCAACGACGCAAGTCTCTAATATACAATTCCCTGAAAACGCATCCTCATCTCAGGGTAATAGAAGCCAGTCCCCTGAACCTACTTCCGTCTCAACCACAGCACGAAGCATTGCCAGCGAGGAGCGTACAAGCCCAAGCGCCTCAACGATCGTGTACGCATTTACCAGCAACGGCCAAGTTTACACCACCAGCATTCTATCGACGCCCTCGCCCGGTTCCCAGGACAGTGCCAACAGTAACGGCACTTCAAAGGTTCCAGTTGGCGCTATTGTAGGAGGTGTCCTTGGCGCTTTGGCTCTCATTGCAATTATCATCGTCGTCCCCTTCCTCCTGCGTCGACGGAAGAGATCCTCTGGTGAATCCGCTGTGTCCTTGGTTCGGGTCTACTCTCAAACCAAGTCTGGTAAGTGCACCCCGTTCCTGTGCCACTCACCACCTCATCTCATATCATGCCAGAACGCACATTCGCGAGCCAGCCTGAACCGCCATCGTCTGGTGCCTTTCGGGACTCCTCAGGACTAATGCGCGAAAACCACGAACTTCAAGAGCGTATCCAAGCTCTTGAAAACCAGCAGGAGGCTCTTGTGAGCAGGCTCCTTATTAATGGCGTCATGGCACCCGACTATGTCGAACCCACGTCAACGTCGAGCCAAACACCACCGAGGGCTGAGGATCCCAACCACCCTCGTATAAGCTTCCACAAGAGCGCTGTTCCATAGTCTTTGTACATATACTTTATCTGTTTGTCATTTTATACACGGGCTTATTAGGGTATCTAGATAATGGCAAGATAGTGGTTGTTGACCTTTGCAACCCATTCAATTGTCGGGTTCTGTAAAGATGTCCGGCGGTATTCTATTCGTGGCGTCAGGTAGCGATATCTACTGGACTTCGACTCGACCATCATGTCCTATGACCCCTGGGTTGTCAACGTCTCAGCAAATACGAACTTATCCTGTCGGGGATGTTTCCTGCAAACTTTAGCACCTACCTGGCATCTACAAGCACTGTGACCGCCTCGCACTAGTTCCATTCTATGGTCCACTCAAGGACCTACGGGCAGACACGGTTGTGTGGGACCCAGTTGGTTAGTAGGATAAACGCTCGGATCGCTCAAACGGAACTTTGAAGGCATCAATTGAATTATGCGAAGTCGAATCAAGTGATGTTACAGCCCCTTCATCGAACCTTGATGTCAAGAAATCTTTGCCAATCTGTGGGAACTCTCTAAAGTGGGTCAGTGGACCTGATAGAGTGCCTTGCTGCACACCCTGGACACCCCGCTCATGGTCGTTGCTGAATCCACTGACTTCTCATAGCAGGATGCGTCCTGCACCTTGGTTTGCTCTGTTCAACCCTAGTACACTCCTGTGAGTTCTGTTTTCATCGTTTTAAGGGCGTTCGTTGACCAAATAAGCGCCCTTTAGTTTCTTATCCTTCCTTTACACCCACTCGTTGGCTGTGGTCATCGTCAACTCGGTTGTCACCCCAAGTGGAAGCAGTACCATTCACCAAAATGACCAGATCGTGGTCTCATGGAGCGCCGAAAAGAGCGATCCTCCAGCATTCGACATAAACTTGCGCACTAGCGATGGAAGGCTGATTCTGCTCATGCCAAACGTTAGCTCGCAGAGGCCCAAAAGGGCCACCATGCCTGTGAATAACGCACCGGCTCCAGCGTACGTCCACTCTTTCAGTGTATCAACATGCTTTCAGAAGCTGAGGGTCTACACAGAGTCTACACCATTGCTATGAGTGTGAACGGGTGGGTCCTGGGCTCACTCTCTCCGGATTGATATAAATTAATTTGTTTTTAGAAAACCCCTCGATACAAGAGGCCCTTCCTTCACCATTGAGCCAGGACCTGGTCAGGCTCCAACTACGTGCGTGTTTCCCTCCTTTTCCCGGCAATTCTACTGATATGCCTACCGAACCCGTGCAGGAACTCGCCCACCCCAACGAACCAGCCTCCACCTCCCACCAGGTCGCCAACCTCGCCTAGTACTTCGACAAGCTCAAACATTATAGTAGTGACGGAACTCACTACCACCATTACGGAAGCCGTTACCGCACCTCTCCCTACAGCTACCTCCAAAAGCATGGAAGGAGTATCCCCTACGCCTGTTGAATCTTCGGCGGTTAGCTCTGACATGCCCACTATCATTTACACCTCGCTCTTCACTAATAGCGATGGTTATGTCGTCACCACAACTATATTCCCTGGATCCGAGCCTACCTCAACCACATCCCAGTCTGGAGGTTCCCACAAGTCTTCTGCAGGAGCTATAGCAGGAGGTGTAATCGGGGCTTTTGTTCTCATTGGCCTCATCGTAGCCGGTGTATTCTGGTACCGTCGAAGACGTCGCAACAGAATGGCACCATCTCAGATGTTTAGGTTCCTATCACGTATGTGGCCAATTTTCCACATGGCAAGATATGCCGACCTCATACTAATCCTTCGTGAATAGGTCACCAAGGTTCTGACACCCAGAATTCCCCTCTCCATATGCATCAAACCACGTATTCAGGAGTCAATAGAACGTACGAGGGGTCGGATGCCAGTGGCCCGCCACCGCCTCTGTATTCCAACATCAACGCATGGCTGGGGAAGGTTAGACCCGCCTGAAGGACCAGCTGGTCACTAGTCACTGCTTTCGACACTTTCTGTATTTGTAAAGCTGTAATTCAATATACCACGCATATACCCAAAACTTTGACAAAGACTGTTCATTGGGTTGTTATTACATTCCACGAAGCAAGTGTTAGTGTGCACTGGTAGTGCAGGTATCAATTTTAGGACAATCTTTAGGCCTCCCTCGGCGGGGCTCGAGCTGCTTCCTTCTCGCCGAGGAGAATGCGTTCTACATTGTCACCCATCTTCTTCCTTTCTTCTAAGGTAAAAGGTTGAGCAGTGCTTGAATACCCAAGTTCTGCGAAGGATGAGCAATCAGGCGCATAATCCTGAGAATGTAGACCCACTCACTCAGCGAAGGATATTGGAGAGGAACTTCAGCAGATCTAGTTGGGAGTGTATTCAGATCAAGTGGGAGAGGAGGACCAATCCAGGCTGCTCTTTGTTCATGGTCCCTACAAAGATGTGAGATGGAAACCCTCTGTCGGATATATCTAGGTTGAACCTACTTCCTCTTCAAGGAAAGTCAGTAAAAATAATATCAGAAAACCTGGGCTAGAAGCTCACCTGTTCTTTCGTCAGTGGATGAACGAGAATGCTGATCACGTTGTTGGTAAAAAATAATAACGGTTGGCTAATTCTTCCTCACCTCAATTCACCGCGGTGCATACACAAGTATGAAAACACGCTTGAGAATGTCTCAGAAGGTACCCAAATCTCATAGGATCCTGCGAGTGTGCTCAGTCAAACCAGCTAATGAAGCACGATAGAGTTGCTCACCAATTGGATGAGGCCCAATGGGGTCCGTGTTTACTCTGAAGAGAGGAACCGCCACAAAGGCACCATCTCTTCGCAGTCTCAGTACTCCATCTCTCAGCTGTAAAGCAGCATGGTGAGAGTCGGCATTGTTCTGGAAGAAATAGATATCTGGAAAGAAGGTGACATTTTAGCGAGACGCGAGCAAACGGGCGGGTGCGTATCCATCGTACGGAAATGCCACTCCCTGTGCTCAGGTCAGTTCGGTTTAATAAGCGTTATTAACAACACTTTACTTGATTTCATTCTTTAATACCGTTTCTACGTCGGTAGGAGGTGCCATAGTAAATGGTTGATGCCCAAGAAAGGTATGGATGATCTAAGCGGGACTCGGAACTAGGGTGATCGCAACCGCGGAAGCAAATGGCGCGAGTCATTCGCATCTCTGCCTCCTACCATATTCTGGTACTCATTTCCAAGAAGAACCTATATCTAAATACACTCCAAGCAAGCGCACTGGTCCAATGTCTCGATCAATCTCTCAGGTGAAGGATTCTCTTGCTGAAACCCGGCTTTTTCATGCAGTGCAGGTTTTATCTCAAGAGATCAACTGAAATGTCTATTGCCTCCAGCGAAACGCTCTCCGAGTAAGCTGATGCCTGTTGTCCTGAATTCCTGCATGCTAACTCTACCTTCAGCTCACATGAGATTCAAGATCTCACAAACATTCCCTTCGAAATCCTGGAGCCTATCCTCGCCAGAGCTATTGGTAGGTCAATCCACGAATGGATCGTCTCCACCACTTTCCTCAACGCCTCGGCAATGAACGGAGAGATGTTTGGGGAATTATGGGCACCCCTGGTAGACCTTATGACGGTATCCTCCTCCTTCCGAGGTATCGTCATGTCCTTGCTCTGCAAGGCATTTGGAGTACAGCCTCACCTCGAGGCGTACCATACCACGGGGTTTACCATCGAAGGTGGTTCACCTCATTCCATCTCTCGCCAAATCTTCACCCGGATGAAATCGCTCGTTCTTTTCGGCCGTGCTATAATGAGTGGGGCTGTTCAGGAACCACCACCTTCCGCCATGACTGGTGCGCCTTTGTTGGCGGCGTATGGCTACTATATGGTCGCCGAAGGGCGAGTTGACAGGGCCGGGTGGCCACTCGACATCCATTCCAGAGGCTGGCGTTCTGACCTTGCAAGCACTTTCAAGCACAATTGCAGGTGTGTTGCCATAGTGGAATTAGTCGAGGACCTGGAAGTGTCTTTTGAGGCCCTTGAGGCGGCCTACCCTGAGCTTTTGGTTTGAGGGGGGTATGATAGGTTTGTATGAATGTGCATAGTCCAGTTCTCAAAAAATGTGTTGCTTATTCCTCTAATAAACCTACGACTTGCTTCGTTTCTATTGAAACAACCCTACAACTGGTGTCTACCATCTATACTTTAGCGATATTCAAGAGGAAATTCAAGTAACAAACCATTAGAGCAGAGCCAAGCAAGCCACCGTGGATGGAGAGGCTGCCTTTCCCCTGCGGGGTTGTCCTAATTACAAAAGGTTGCCGCCAACCGGAACAAGCTGGTATTTAATGTACCGGTTGGTCGAGATTCCCTCGCCGCACACTGCGCTCATTCAGAGTAGGTCGTTGTCATGAGATATACGTATCGTACCGTGGTACATCTTATTGGTCGTAAACGGTGTGACCGAGTTACACCCCCTTTTAAGAATGATTCTCAGAGACCGAAAGGAATGAGCATTCATGCAGTGTGTGTTTGGGATTTGTGGCTATCCTTGAGATGAATGGCGAAGTCGGTTCATTACGACAGTCTCAGGGAAGCAGTCATAGGAATCTGACCGGCTCATTTTTTTGAAGTCCCCTGTGATCAGCGAGTTACAGTACTGTCTGTCGAGTGTCAACCCCCTGGTTGGGGTGGCACTTTTCATGAAGCAAATGACATCACCCTGAATAAATTAGCAAATAGACCGATGGTTGGGTTTTCCTCGACTCATACTGCCCACATTCCGTTGGTCGTTCCCTATACAGAGGAGCTATGCCTCATGATTACTTCGACTGGTTCCAGTTACCTTAATTCGGCCGAAGTAGCCGTGAGGGGGGTAGTATGATGTGCCCCGCTGTGGCCAGAGTATGACGTCGCTGGGAGGTCTCTCCCGCCCTGAATGAGAATGATTTTCAGAGACCAAAGGGAATGTAGCAGTACAGAGAGGATGTAGTGGACGTCGGGGCTCAGGCAGGGTAGAATGTATCACGACTGAGTACTGAACGCTGAGTCTCACGGAAAGAAGTCGTTGGAACCTGGCTACATCTCTTTTCCCCTCTTTTTGACTCGAGGGGATTCGACAGCCATGTATCGAACTTGTGCGGAATATCCCCGAGTCCATATAGCCTAGCAGTAGAGCATACATATTGAATACGGCTCATATATTTAGAATATAGTCCAGCCCCAGAGGGCTTGTAAATCCAGCGCGTTGCGGTCCAGAGCAAACTGAATCTGCCCCGAAAAGTGTGGAATTGCGGTTGCACAGCCTCCCAAAACTCTATTCAAACCATGTCAGTGCAAGGCACCGTACAGCACCTCAGGTGGCCGCAGGCCTCAGTCTCACCTTTCCCTCTTTCCCTTCGCCGTTGAATACGTGCTCGTCAAGCGTAAATACCTGGAGCATTCTCGGAAATCATGGTACGTGAGCGAACTCTCGTGGTTGACGCTCTGCTCAAGTTCTTCGAATAGGATCCCTTCCATTCCGTTCGTATACAAGATGCGCCAGTCAAGCTCGATCTTGGTTTCAAGTCAGAGGTCTTGGCAGTCGTTCCAGATACGAATACGCACCCAGGACCACGCGCTGTCCTCACCCTAATGGATCTTCCGAACGAGATCCTACTCGCTGTATGCGAATGCCTCGACGATGAATTATTCACCCTGTCGCAAATATCTCGGCGTTTGCATTACCTTGCGTTGCCCGTATATTTTGCTCGCAAGGGCATGAACCCATTTACGGGAGAACTCGTCCTGTTCAACGACTGGTCGATGGATGTCTTGCGTGGCTTGAGCATTGCGCTCTTCAAACCAGCCATGAACTCCGTGTACTACTCCTTCGATTCCCACCGGCCATATACCGAGCTGTCCAGGGCTAGAGGCGCCATAGAGGCATTGGGATCCGTCAAAGAGCTGCACCTTGACGCCATTAATATCCAAATATCCTCTCCGCTTACCAAAGGTAATATCCAACCTTTCCAGTCTCCAACGAGCTCTAATCTTTCATGTCGTTTTGCAGTCATTCATAAGGGGTTCCAAGAATTGATTGAGACTGCCCTCGACAAAAGCTGTGAGACCCTCACAGTGTGTGTCAAAGGATGGGAGTTGCCGTATCCGCCAAACCTGGAAAGAGCGCTCCACAAAGTAAACCGGCCGAACATCTCCCTTCCCTCATTTTTCAGTGAACCAAGACACAACGGCCTACAGGACCTCGTCACAGCTTCAGTGAAATGCATGAAGAGACAGATGGCCGCCCTAGGATTATTAGGTTCGGCGAAGCGAGCGCCGAAACTACAGGTTCTTAACCTGCATTCACCGATGCTATTCCAAGAAGGAATATTTCTCTGGACAATTGGTTTACTCAATTCGAGTCAAATCAGAGCCCTGTCTCTCCGGGATATCGGCTCCACCTCGAGATTTTGGGGAGTCACCCTACCCGCAATCACTATGCCCTCACTCAGAGATCTCTCCGTCGAGGCATGCCCAATCGCAGATGACGACCTCTTCGATTTCCTCCTTCGTCACCCCAAGATTACACACCTTCGATTGGGTCGTTACCTCAGATGCACGCAATTGCAGTCGCCACCGTCAGGCCTATTACCTTCACTCTCCCATCTCGCAGCGACCCCAGGACATGTTTGTGCCTTGTTGAAGTACAGGAGCGTTCTTCGATCGCTTAAGTCCGTTTGCCTAGTCGTGCGCAATTCAATGGGCGACGAGCTTGACCTCGTTAAGCTCGGGAATACGCTCCTGCTCGTGCGAAGGCGACTTAGGAAAGTGGATATTTCCTAGAAGTCTCCTGCGAGTACCCAAATGCTGCCTGGGCCCTTAATATCTCTGAGCGCTTGGAAACTGGGGACATTGTAACAGATGCTCTTCGTCAGAACCCTTTGCTCCACCTGTCAAGCATCCATTTACGACTAGCGTTCTACAGCACCCCAGAGGGACTCACCAACACCTGGCCAAAGTGGTTCTCGTTGTTTCCGAAGCTAGCATCTGTACAGTTTACCACTATATCCAGGGATGGACCAACAGATCCAGCGCGACGCTTTCATTTTATTACTTCAATATTTGCTACATGTCCCAGTGTACAGCGCGTGGAGATTAACGGTGTAAATCACGAACGAAATTCTGCTTAACATGAACAACGTAGCTCTAATATATATACTGTCTTCAATCGATCTCCTCGAAACACCCAAGCTTCTACTTGATACTTTGACCCACCACAACAGGTCTGGACCGCGATGACGAAAGTGCGACCATCCGGGTTTACGGATATTTTTGGCATCGCTCATCACTAGCCGGCACAGCCACATTGTTCAACCATTATTCGGTTCTCCTTTGGCTCTCCTCCTGCCGCCTTGGCCGCAGTACCGGCTGAACATTCCTTCGATCATTGCCCTTATATAAAAGTAGAACTAATGTCTGCCACGCGCGTACGCCTCCCATCTTTCATCCCTTCATTTCAAGCGCTAAAGGCTCCCAACTAGCTTAGGATGCCCACTCTTGATACCCTCGCCCTTGATACCACAACCTATGGACCTCCGGATGCCGTTCAGTCACTTGTTCATTATGCTAGAGACTTCAAAACACAAGTTACCCCAAATGAGACGCAGAAAGTTACATTGATTGTTGCGGGATGCTATATCGTTGCGATTGGTATTCTATGGTAAGAGTTTGTTGAGCTTTTTGGGAACGGATTGAATGAACATGACCACAGGCATGTGCCAGGCCTGAGATTGATCAGTGAGTGATCGCCACTTTCTTCTATGAACTCAATGGTTGACATTGCTGTTTCTAGTATACCCTTTTAAGTATGTCCAGGGCCTGTTTTATTGAGCTAGACTGACCGAATCGCTAGACTCTTGGTCGTCGGTTTCCACGAAGTATGTTCCATTCCCTTTCAACTCACCCCTCCTCTTACCCCTGCTGCAGATGAGCCACGCCATAATGGGAGTCCTCACATGCGCCCGGATCCACTCCATAGAGCTCGACCGTGCGTCCCATTCCCTTCTTTTCTCTCACCAAGCAAGAGAAGAAAAGCTTCCCCCTCGGATCCTCGCTAACACGTTTCTTCAGCGGACGAAGGAGGGTCAACATCCATGTCAGGGGGAATCCCCTGGCTCACTTTGCCTGCTGGCTACCTTGGATCTTCATTCATCGGCGCCTGCTTGATTGCGTGCGGGTTCAATACGAATGCGAGCAAAATTGCGAGCATTGTTTTGGCGGTGTTCTTCTTGTTTACGCTTTGGTGGGCGAGGAGGAATATCCTGTATGTTTCATTTCATTTTATCTGTGGTAAAAGATGCTTACGATTTTGCTGGTTAATAGAACTTGGGTGCTTATACTCGGCATGTCAGGGCTGATCCTATTATTTTGGTTTGTCGCGGGAAGTATTGCTTTGCGCTACTTTGTGAGTGTTATTCTTAGCTCTTGTCACTTTCCAGGAGCTGAAATCATTCCCTTTAGGTCCTATTCATCGGTGTCATGTCGTGCATGTACTGCCTGTGGGATATCATCGGTAGGTGTCTAATATTCTCTTCCACATTGCTCAGCTTACGCTGCCACGACCAGATGATACCATCGAGCGGAAGACGAACACTTCGGACGCAACTGCATTTGCGAAATATTGCGGGTGTTTCCCCTCCCAAGGTAACACAATTCACTACATCACCAATTATTATACTCTTTTGCTGACCATTCTACCAGTATGGGGAGTGATCTGGCTCATCCAAGCCTTCATATTCTTCGGCCTGGGCGTGATCGTCGGCTTGGTATCGTTTAAGGTACGTTCTTCTCCTCCCCGCATCTTACCCTCCGAGTCTAATTACTCACAAACGTCTTCATAGCAATCGGCTGAGCAGCAAGAAGCAGATACTGCACATTTCTTGCCAGTACCGGGGACGCATAACAGTGCGCTGTCAATGTCCGCCACACCGAGTTTGTCAGCAATGGGTGTGACGTGTTTCGTTGCTGCTCTGGGAGCTGTTGGTGTATGGTGATGATGCTTGAAGGCTAGAGAGGAATTAAAGAACAGAGACAATTTAACGAACTTTTCTTGGACTGTATGTAATGACTGCGATGAGTGACGAGGAAAGCCAGGATGGAGAGTAACGGTATTTACTGTATATTGTATTTATGATTATATCTTGCCGTTGAATGTGTATTGACCAGAGCGGTTGCTCCCCTACCAATGGCCACCACAATCCCTCAAACGACCCTAGCAGGTACAAAGATAATATTAGAGCGCAGCACCCTGACCCGTATCCAGACATAGCGATCGACATCCACATGGCGAACCTAAATTATCCGATCGACAATCATCTCATCAGCCCCGGTTTTCGTTAGGCATTGGTATTGTGTTGCGTATTTACATAGTTGCAAATAACTCCCTCTTAGCTCAGTTGGTAGAGCGCGTCACTAGTAATGACGAGGTCAGTCGTTCAAGTCGGCTAGAGGGAAGATAGCTTTTCGTTCAGATAGAAAACTCTTTTTTGCCTCAAAAGAATTAGGTTTTCTTGCGATAGTCTGACCAGGTACCCAACAATTCATGCACACTGAAAACTTTTGGGCGGAATTAGGACAGAGGTACATGTTCCAGTCTATTTGCTCTATTGCTCGTACAGCCGTGGCGCAAAATTGTTCATCGGATTACTTGAATAGCAAGGGTCAGTAAATTTCTCTTGGTTTTATCGGCGAATATGTGACAATACGCCTGATATACCTTGTTTATTTTTCTTTGAGCAGTATAGGATTGGCTCCTTGACTGGATGAGTCTCTGAGGGAGTCCTATGGCGATCACTGTTTATCCCACCGTTGTCGCTGGAGAAAAGCACATACTCCCCAGCAGAAGATAAGACGCCAAAACCATCAATGTGTTATTTCTCCCGGTGATTTGTGGAGTTACTGAGAAACTTCGTTCTCAGCCATCTCCTTCACAAGTCGTGGCCTGTTCGGTGTTACGATTGATTTGCGCGTTAATTGCGCGTTATTGATAGGACTCTGTAGGGGAAGTCATCGTGTGCCACCGCCAATTTCGTGATGAACATTATGTGACGAATAACCGCAATGGCGCCGTAAATCCGACGTTAGTGGTTTATTTCTGAGCCATATCATGAAGAGGAGAACGCAAGAGAGACCTTGGGGAATAGTGGATAACAGTCTATTGTTATTAGAAACATCCAGGCGCTGTACCTGGGCGATTTGAAGGAGAGGCGGGTCCTTGGCGGGTCTCCCCATTGCTATCAATTGAAATTTTGGAGAATGAAGATGTGGCTGAAAACCTCGTATCACGCCATGGATTTAAGATTTCTCTTGGAACGCATTGTACTCTGGGTAGACATGTGTAGGAAAACATAGAAACCAGGGAAACAGAAGCACTTGCAGCGATAACCTGGCTACACGTTTGCTGATAATGACGACGAATCCTAATAAACGTTGAAGATATACATCGAAATGACATCACCGTGGGGATTGTCGGTATTTGTGTTCTTGCCTGAAAAGGAAATAAACCTTGTTCGGCCTGATTGCCGATGAAGGCACAAACTTCTTGACTCTTTCGATTCCCCTTTTCTCGACGCGTCTTATTATTACATCCGCTCTCCCTGGCTCCCCCTTGACCTCGCCGCCCATCCCGCCGTGCTCATCGTCAGTAACAGCGACGAGCTATTGTCACAATTCGCGCTGTAGACCTCCATTCCAGCCTCAGGCTATCCGTTCTCCCCCGAAAGCGGCCGCTGGTCCTTGGTACGCCTGACGATCCGGGTAAAACGGCATCAATCCTAAGGGTCCCGTCGTGTACCCGTGAAGGTCGCTAAGGGCCGAGGCATCAGGGTTCGGTCATTTCTGGCGTCATTGTCGAGAGCAATATATACCATTTGTTTGCAACTTGCTCGGTGTTGTTATCTTTCAACCCAGGCCACCTCCTTCACCAACAAAGGCGCGGGTCCTTGGACTGATTCAGGACTTTTCTGTGCGTGGTTTCTAGAGTGCTCTAGGCGTGGTTCCAGTTTTCTGACTCGGCTCTGATTTCATTTATATAGAGCCTTATCATCTCGAGATAAACCCCCCAATGATAGTGACTCTGGCGACACGTAAAAATGTTTCTGCTATAGAAAACATGTCTCCCAGGCATTCGAATACGGCTGGCGTACCTCTACCGTCAATACCACGGCGGGCTTCGACTGGTTCTCATCCACGCCCTGCGCCACAGTTGCTGGAGAACCCTTCGCCCGTAAAAGTTGTGCTTCAGCAATCCACACCACCCTCGGATTCTACGCCTACCATGACCTCTTCTGTTATCGACTCCGACTCGAGTTCCTCTAGTACGAACTCGGATAACTCGCCACCGACCATTCGGAGACCTAAAAACAAACGCGGGCTCAGTACACCCTCTGCCCGGCCCCCAGAGCAGTCAACACCGACGCCCACGGTTTATCACTCTCGCTCAAACCAAGAGAACAGGTCGCCAATACCCTTCCCTTCGGTGGGGAAACATGTGAATGGGGCAGCTCGCCCTGGTCCTCGTCCGTTGATGTATACCCCAGGTATACCACTCCGTCAGCAGGCAGAAAGGCCAAAAGCACGGAACTTCTCGGAGTCTCATGCCTCTCGTTCTTCTCCTGAGGTTCCAACCATTACCACCAGTGCCTCAGCAATCATTTCGCAACCCAATCTCATCCGCAAGAAATCCGGCGAGCCGGTGAAGTCTTCTTTGAAGACTTCCAAATCACTTACAATTATCACCCCGGCGTTCGGCACGAAGAGCGAACCGACGACTCCTA
Organism: Clitopilus passeckerianus; assembly: GCA_944990035.1. Classification (NCBI taxonomy): domain Eukaryota; kingdom Fungi; phylum Basidiomycota; class Agaricomycetes; order Agaricales; family Entolomataceae; genus Clitopilus; species Clitopilus passeckerianus. Next base: position 12,840 of record CALYLX010000023.1, on the reverse strand, counting down.
CACATCATAAGGCCGTCCACTTCGATGCACAGCTCGAACATGTCAAGCTCTTCCTCGCTGAGCAGAAGCCTTTGGCTGTTTCGCGCGATGGTAGCCCAACGGATGATAGCTGCACCGACAGCGATTTCCCCTCCTTCATCTTTGGGGAATCGGACGAGAAGATATCGAGGAAACCGATCACGATGCAGCTTCACAATATGCCTGATCGCGTAAACCTCAAAGCAGACGTTGCCTTGGAGGGCCTTGCACTCGCTTTCGATGGATTGTCAATCACCGGACGCGTTCGAGTTCGCAATATCGCATATTCGAAGGCGATCGCCGTCAGGTTCACCTTCGACAACTGGCAGACGACGAGCGAGGTAGCTGGGAAGTACCTCGAGTCCGTAGACAAGTTGTTCGACAGGTTCACATTCACGATCCGGTTGAATGACCTGCTGACTCGGATCGAAACAAAACAGCTATTCTTGGCTGTGAGATACTCCGTCGCTGGGCAGGAGTTATGGGATAATAATCACGGCATGAATTATCTCGCGGAATTCAAGAAATCCTCCTCCACCGAAACTCGCACCTCCAGTTACAGTCACGGTCCCAACAGTAGCAAACGTGCACATGTCAGTAGTGGTGGATTCTCCGGCCTCGAAGGACGATCTGGCTAACCTCAAGTCCCAACTAGAGAAAGTTGTCAAATCTCGAGAACACGGACCGCGAGTGCATTCGCCCAACTCTACCGTTTCTACCCCCACTCCTATTCCTCGACCCGGGCCACTTTCCAATTCGAACTCTAGCTCGCTGTCCGCAGGGAATGACGGAGGGTTTGCGGCGCGGTATCGGTTCGACGTGTCAGATGCTACACCATGGCGGCCTTCGGATTTCTCTCCAGCGCGACATTTGCGGACAACGACACACCCTTCATTGAAGATTACCCCGCCTACTGTCAGCCCTATTCCGTGGCCGGACAAAGTAAAGGCGCGTGGCATGCCGATCATCAAGACGATCCCTATTTTGGGATCGCCGAGAGATTTGGACGAAGAAACGTTGTTCACTGGCCCCAGGACAGCTGCCGTTGATGGGGACATGAGACCATCGTATTTCAATCGTGGGTTCGGTGGACAGGGGCACGGTTTTCGCAATCACAAGAGGAAGTTTCGACGAGACTGCACCAGCTGCGTCAAAGGTCAAGCGGACACCTCCTGGCACGCCATTATCCGAGTCTTACTCGCCATCACTCCCCACGTTGGATTCGACACCTTTGACTGCTCACGTTTGTGCTTTCCCATCGCGCCCGGCGGAGGAGGAAGAGACTCCGAGCACAGAGTTTGGATCCGAGTTGCCCTACGGCCTGGGGCTCAGGTCGTCTTATTTTGACCATCAAGACAACTCGAGTGAACTGTCTACGCCGAGTTTTGCTTCACCTTGCTCCAGCTCTTCCCCATCTACGACCTCTTCGCCAACTCAGAGCTTTTTGGAGTATACCTCGGCGGATGTTACCGCTTCTGCTATTGGTGGTATCTCGACTATTAGCCCCAAGACCAGTTACCGCCAGTTCTTGAATAAGTGCGTGCTTTTCTTGTACTTTTGGGAGATATGATTGCTGATACGGATCTTTTATTCTTAGATTCTGCTTTTTCACTGGAATGGAAGAGGCACCGCAATTGGATATACCCCATGACCCAATTTCACGCACGCAATCTGCATCGGATATTGAGGATCTACTCTCTACCACGCCTCACCTGCATTCTCTGGATTCCTATTCCTCCAACACGCCCACCAGGTCACCAAGCTTCGACGATCTTGCCGTTCGAAGCGGATCGTCCACCCCAACCTCGCATAGTCTCCAGACGATTTCCTCAGTGCAATCTGTTGACGCACGTCCACTCGCTTCAGTTTTTGTGTAACATTCTATTTATCTCATTTATATGACCACCCACGCCCGCCTAGTTTCATCATACTTCAATGTACAATACCAAGCAAAATATTCCTGCCTCTGTATAATAGTTCACCTAAAGTATCTACACGTCTTTTAGTCATACCACCTACCCCCTCGTCCATACTTCCGCCTTTTCGTTATTTCCTTGGGTTTGTACGAGATTGGAAACTGTCTCGTCATTTATTCATTATCTACGTATCACCCTTGTACTTTTAGCAATTCACGCGCATAACGATGTTCCCGACAGCACAATGTTCGTCATGACAGTAATTAAACGCGGCATACAGGCACCTGAATTCCAGAGCCCAACGTTCAACACATTCTGCTCAGTATTTGAGGCATTTCATAAACGATATAGGTGTAGTAATACAATAAGGGTAAACTAGTATCTTCCACCTCCACCTCCACGACTACGTCCTCCCCACCTGCCACCACGGCCTTGACGGTTTCTGCCCGGGCCTTCACCAGACCAATCGTCGTTGTCCCTCCCACCGCCGCCTCTTCCACCACCTCCACCATCGCGATTCCAGTCTGAACCTCCTTGGTTGTATGAATCACGGTCATGTTGTCCATATCCACGGGAATTCGAAGGACCGTCTGGCTGGGCACCAAGGAGTAGTCAATTTCTCGACCACCACCACCACCCTCCACCAGCGCCTCCGCCCCCTCCAAAGCCAGGGAAATCATCCACTGGCGCTGAACTTGAGGCATTCCCGAAGCCTCCTTCCGGTTTCCTGTCATCGTAGCCTCCTCCGGCCCCGTTGATAGCGGCACCGGCACTGCCAACACCAAATCCTGGGATGTCACCATTCGCAGTGTCGTCCTCCTTGCCCCACCAGTTTGTAGCCTCTGGTCCGTTCCCGCTGAAACCGAACCCAGGAACCATATTATCGTCATCATCATCCTGGCCACCTCCATCTGCCACCTCGGGAGGCTTCTCACCACCTCCAGAGAATACAGACGTAGAATCTCCAGGTCGTTCTCTAGACCAGAATCGTGTGGTGTGGTCGTTCGATCCGGAGACGAGGATGTGGCCGAGGGGGTGGTATGTTAGTGACCAGACGTTGGAGTCGTGTGCTTGGGAGAGTGTGGCTCGTGGGGCTGTGACGGAGGTTGGCGAGAGGGAGGATGCGGGTTCAGTCGTGCTTGATAGGTCCCAGTGTAGAATTGACCCTTCGGATCCGCCAGAGGCGACTATTGGGTGGAAGGGGTGCCAGGTTACAGCTGTGACATAGTAAATACCTTGTAGTGTGGATAGGAAGGGAAAAAAAACTTACAGTTAACTTCCTTTTGTGGCCCTTGAGAACGGAGAATTCTTTCATGGCGCGGATGTCGAAGACTCGGCAAGTTTGGTCTCGGGAAGCACTGGCGACCATGTTTCCATTCGGTGACCAAGCTAATGCTGATATCGTGTTTTTATGATAATGTCTTCAGAGCATAATAAGATTACTGGACCCATTGGTTGAGTAGAATAACGCACAAGGTTGAGAGCGTTGTCCCTGTTCGGGGATCCCAGAATTTTATCTGGTTGTCTTTACTACCTGAGACGAGAAGTCCCTTTGTTGGATGCCACTCTACACATTTGACATCCCAGCCGTGTCCTAGAAAACATTTAGCGTCGCAAGAAATTACGCGCGAATAGGACTCACCAGATAGGACACTTTCTTCACGACCGTCTTCAAATGACCAAATTCTCACACTTGAATCGTCGCTCGCAGTCGCAAACCTTCGATCGTCTGGACTCCAGCTGAGCCCTCCTATGCCTTCTCGTGAACCAGAGCCGGGAAAGGCAGCCAAGTTGTTCATGTTGGGTTCGAAGTACTTGATCACACCGTTCTTGTCAGCGGAGGCTAGGAAGGAGCCAGAGTGGTTGAATCGCATGGCAGAGATTGCAGTATCATGGGCTTGGAGAATTGTTTCGAAGTTGAAGGTGAGGCCATTCCATAGTGTGAATTCCCCGCTTTGGGAGCCTGTCAGTATTCGTCGCGCCTCTGGTGTCCACTATAATGAGATTCAGCCGAGTTCAACCTATGTACGCAAAAATAGCAAAAGGGTGCTGACTGTTACAACTTTGACTGGACAGCGCAGCTTGTTGGTCGATGTATGTACAAACTTGGTGCACAATGAAGTTGAGGGATTATCGGGATAGGCCTTTGGAGGCAACAGCTGAAGATTATGAATTTCGCATTGAATATGGTTCTATTGTGCATTCTATCTGTACCACATACGTCAATGATATATGGTGGACTCGGCCGCAAGTATGGTACATAGGAAGGGTTTGGTCTCGTCTTCTTCAACTATTGAAATAGGTTAGGTTCCCTTTGCGACGAACAATCACAAGGCGGTGAAACTCACTATAGACCATCTCCCTAGACCTCCATTGTAGTCGACTGTCCGCCGAGGACGCGTCTTCTTAATGAGCTTGCCATCCAGCGCCAGTTTGGCATTGGCCGTCTCAAGATCTTTGCCGTCATCTACCGGCGGCGGTTGAGGTGCACTCTTGAATTTTTTGGGAGTCCATTCAAAGGGTGAGGTATGGGAAAAGCTTGAATTATCGGCCGGAAGCAATACAGGAAGCGTTGTGGCCATTCTGTTGTGTACACTGGCCATTCACTGTCAAATGGTAGAAGCTCACTGCGGTACTCGGATATGGCTTCCGATCATATTCCCACAGTTTCGACCACGACTCTGAGCAGTGAGCACCCTCTAAACTTTGTCCCAACTCCTCAAGGCCTAACGACCGTCGACACCGACTTTAGAATTCACGCTTCGAGGCCTAGGAAGAAATCTGCCCTAATAGAGCTCCCATGGAGGGTCTGATCTTGTGATTGGCCAACAGACTCAGCTGGGTAACCCATGGGGTTGATCATCCAGAATACACAGGCAACAAGGACTGGACAATACTCTGGTGTGGGATTTACTCAGATTTCCGGCTTGTATGGGAAGTGTTATCATGGAAGTGGGGTCTTCTTGATCATGAGGCGTCTTAAAATATGGTATGCATCACAAGTATCATATACTGGTATCCTGCGGGCGAATACAGTACTGTTTTTGCAACTCTGACTGCGGTCTTGGGGCTTCCACCAAAAGGAGATTGCTTTAAGCTGTGCTATAGGGCGCTATTAAAATATCTGAAAAGGTAAAATCAACGCAAAAGTGGTATGTAAGAATACTTGATCCTAGGATCAGCTTGAGGAAATTGATTCTCTTGGTATCAACGAAATACTCAGGCTTATCCTTGACTCGGAGCGTAGCGCTCAGCAGAGCTTCTAGCTCGGTTTGAAGATCCCCGATGGCTCGATGGTTTACATGTGTGATGATTAATTATGCCCATATCGCATTCAGAATAACCAACTTTGTCTGCCTGTATTCTTCTTCTATTGTCACTGTGAGAAGGGTTCCTGACGCCCAAGCGGTGAATGGGAACCGCCATGTTGAATGGGAAACACCTAGACACAGCGGACCAAAAACGAACAGCGCGTCGAGCTCAGTTCTAGTCGATCAAACAGGTATCTGAAAGTCTCTGAATGCAAGCCAAAGCGGCCATAATATTATTCGTTGTCCCACATCAGTATAATCGTTCTACAGAGTAGTATTACATGGTCATGCCAGCGAGCTTGGCTCTCTCGTGAATGCTGTAGTTTTTCATGAATCTGAAATCATTCAGCCTGTGACCTGAGGAAATGGGATCATCCAGAATACTCACAGAGTCGAAAGGCTCGCGAGAATCGAGGCGACGACGCCAACCAAGAATACGGGGTCGAGACTATGAATGTACGCACGTGTAACCTGCTCTCTTTGATCGGGAGGGAGGTACGAGATCGCTGTGATGCTTTGCTGGACGGCTTTTGCCAATTCCGGGGGAAGGTTTGGTGCGTATCGTGGGAGTAATACCGTCAACCTATTCAAGAATATCGTTGCTGCAATCCTGATCCGATATCTCAGCGCGCCACCAACGACAATAGAAAGGCGTCAACTTACGACAGACCGACCACACCGCCCAGAAGCTGCGTGAAAGCCTGAACAGAGCATAGTGCCTGGATTAAGCGCTGGTAGAAAGGCTTCTGATTTCTGATCAACTCACCACCACGGACGAGGCTTTGAAAAGCTGACTTTCGTCATCTTGATATTCAGCCTACCAACAGATCAGTCAGAACAATTTCAAGGTACTGAGAAAAGGCACTTCACTTGAGACGCAACGTATGTATTTTGCAGCCCTCCTCCTTGATGAATCGAAGGTGAGATCGCATGGATCAGCAATCATCTATCAAATCCAACTGACCGATGCCTGCCTGCTCAGCCACCAGTTAGTAAATCATGGAAAGATCGTCAGAAAATGCGAACGTTCGCAACATACCCCAAACAAGATTTGATACCCGATCAACTTTGGTGTCGGCGTGGTCTCGTCGATGGTATATAGGAGACCTGCCCCGATTGCAGAGATCATCGGTGAAACCAGCAGCCAGATCCAATAACGCCCGGTAACCTATGCCATGTGTTACCAGGAGAATTAAATTGAAGTCAGGAATCTATTCACCTTAATGACAGCCCCAGATACGAAGCATGCTGACCATTCATCCACATCAGTCGACGAACATCATTGTGATAAAGTTCAACCCGCACCTACTACCAGAGAGATCATGAATGGAAGGATGTCCAATCCAGAACGAGTTGGCTCCCTCCCTTGAGCTTGATACCTGATGACCGCAGTTGAATAAACATCAAAGAACTGAGTTAATGGAACTCACCATAGGGGTAGATAATACTATCCATGCCGTCATTAGCTGTTAATTTCACAGTACGATATCTGGGATACACACCACCCCGACCAAAAGGGACAACATATTCCAGAACTATTCTGGTCAACGCCGCTTTCAGGTGCATCAATGATGAAGATACTCACCACTTGTAGCATCGCACCCACCTGGGTACCCCGACGGAACATGTCCATGGGGAACATCGCTTTCTCAGAGCCAAGCCACCACTCATACAGCAAGAAAATGATGAGAGCTACTCCTGCGGAGACGAACGAGACGATCACGCTGTAGTGACCCCAGGGTTTTTCATTTCCTCCCCATTGAAGAGCGAGGAGCAGAGAGACGACCGCGGCAAAGCATAGGAATGTTCCGATCCAATCAGACCTACACCAGTATCCAGTTAGGGCTTGCGGTGTTAGATAGCGGCGAGGCAACTTACTTAACAACCCTTTTCCCAGTTGATAGGCTCTTGAGGTGATTGGGAATGGGTGGCTCACGCGAGTGAAGGAAGAGAGTAACAAGGGCAATCGAGACAGCTCCGAACTGTCAAGAATTAGCGAATGCGGCCCATCTGGTGGACGTCACCCACCGGCAAATTGACTAGAAACTCGACAATTGAGCACACCATATGGCAAAACTCTACTATTCAACTCACTGTAGAAACACCATCTCCAGCTGACGTGCTCTAATCTCAAGCTTTAGCAGTGGCTTATGCCAAATCATGCATAGAACATACCTGTGAAGCCACCCCCTTCCACACTCAGGTTAGGTTTGCGAATTAAATGGGATAACAATTCGAACTCACCAATCAAAGGGCCCGTGACGCTTGCAACAGCGAAGGTTGCCCCGATACAAGCAAAGAGGAACGGACGATCTTGAAAGCGCGTTGACTATGTCAAATCAGAATAATCCTGAGCTGAGAAATGTCGAGCTCTTTACCTGTGAAATCGCGGCAATAACCGACACAATAATTCTGACACCTTCTGTGAGCATCTTAGTGGCGTTTCTGGCACGGGAAATCATACCCTGACGCGCCACAGCCAGCCACAGCTCGTCCAAAAATCAAGACAGCAAGGGAAGGAGCCTGAATAAATTATCAACATCCTTCCGTCAATTTTGTAAAGTCGGTCCACGTACCACAGCACAAATTAAGCTACCGATCTCGAATATGACGATCATACCGAGGAAGACCCATTTCGTTGGGATGACAAGGAGTAGCTGGCTCGCCGCTAAGAGGAGGCCGGATTCGGTAAGAAAATCTAGAGTGGTGCGTTTAAGCAAAAGTTCTCGACGATGCCATTGGTACTACAGTACATACAAACAGATGCAACCCACGAAACCTGGTTCAGCGCATTGAACTGAGATATAATTCGCGGAAGTGCAGTGGAAATCTGTTTTTACTTGTCAAGGGAGTAGAATCGAATCTCATAATTGAACAACATACAATAGTCTGGTCAAGATTGACAAGGAACACGGAGGAGATAAATCCACTAAAAGGAAATGAGTTACTATCAGTCTGCGGGTACTTGAGACAGTAAACGCTCGTACGTGAAAATTAGGACCAAATCCCGGCCGGTTATTAAGCCCTTCTCACCCGAGCCTTCACTTTCCGTCTGGTGGTCACCGATTCTTTTCTCCTCATCGCTTGTCCTGCTTTCTTCATTCATCGGTCGATGGATCCCGTATTATGATACGAGCTTGAAGAAGAACTTTTGGACCATCTTCTAAGGCCATATATATCCAAGCCATGGAGCTAGGGAGTTCATCAGGCGCCTGAATTGGAACATTCTCAGGCCAGTTGAACGAAATGGTGGCATAAACAAACCTCCTCCGTTAGTCCATCATGCATCACTTCTAAAGAGAAGTGGTATGATCCTAAGAATTAGCTTCTTCCTTGCGTGTCACAGAATACGAAATACCGAGTCTGTTGAGATCTACACCCCAGCTTCTGCGTGGTGTTCGGGCTAGATGCTTTGCCTCACCTTAACCTTACCTCGATCGTTATGATCAAACTGTAACACGAGCCCCGATATCAAACACCGCCCATAAGAATATCTTGGGGCAAAGAGAACCCAGAAGAACCCAGCTGAGAATGTCTCTGTCGAGTTCGATTGAGCGCTCCTAGTCACCTAATTGCCGCCGTAGCAATGCAGATGACATGTTCTCAGCAGCACAGTCACTTTCATTCGTAGAAGACGGAGATTTGATAGAGTTCCGTTGCGGCTTTAGTGCTCCGTCGATACAATGGCGTTCACCAGAAGAGTCTTGGTGCTTCTTCGTGCGCATGGTCGCAATGATAGTGGCGGTCAACGGCGATTTCACCGAAGAAACTCAAACGAGGCAAGATCGCGATGGACGATCCGTTTGCCCCATTCACGCCAGCAGAAGGACCCTTTCTCACGAACGATCAACATCAGATTCGACATGGCCTCCAAGGCCTTTTCTTGGACCGACCACTCATAAGCATGCCGATATCTTCAAGTGGGCGCAGTTATAGGTGTACAGCGTTTCAACGAGCCCGTTTACAACCACCACCAGCATCGTTTGACGTCTTCCATGTGGCCATTCAGTTCGCCATACCCTGCCTTGTCACCAGCTGAAGTTGGACTGCAAGCGGACTCCCCAAGGACAACTAATGATCAGGTATACGACTACGTTGTCGTCGGAGGTACGGATAGTGATTTAGTCTGGTTCTCAGGTTGTCACCGAACATGATCATTAGGCGGAACTGCTGGCTGCGCTCTTGCTGCACGACTGAGTGAAGACTCTAATGTGACCGTGCTGCTGCTGGAACGCGGCGACGTCCGCGATACATGGGCCAACCGTGTCCCTCTATTATCCGGAGACATGTTCAAGAAGGATGGAATTGCAAAGCCTTTCCCCTCAAAGCCTCTTCCGGGTGCAAACAACCGCCAGGTCACCATGTTACAAGGCGAAGCGCTTGGAGGAGGGTCGAGAGTCAACGCCATGATTTATACACGCGGAGTACCCGGAGAATATCAACTCTGGGAGGAAATGGGCCACCCTACCTGGAACTACGAAAGCATGAAATCTTACTTCGTCAAATCCGAAAATTCCCTCAGCCAACCTGCTTCTGATTATCGGGGTAAAGATGGTATGATTGCATTCCTCAGAACAAACGAATTTGCACTAACGACTCTTTGTTTGACTAGGGCCTTGGGAGAACCAAACTTTCATGGACTGGCCTGGACGTTCTTAAGATAGTAGGTTCTTCATACTACCACACTGATGACTGCTAACCTAGTTTGTGAAGCATCAAAGAAGCTTCTGGATCCTTGGGAATCCCTTTTGTTCAAGACTACAATTCTCCAACCGTTCCTTCGGTTAGCTGCGCGGCTCTAGATATTGCAACAGACCGTTACATGCAACGCTCCTCGACATACTCTGCATTCCTTCCGCTATCTGTGGCAACTGCTCGGAAAGCTCATTTGAAAATATGTACCGGAGCAGTTGCGACCAGAGTCATTTTCGATGAGATCACTGGGAAACGCCCCCGTGCTAGTGGCGTCGAGTTCCAGGATCGCAATGCCGGCCAGGGCAGTGCAACCTTCATTGCAAAGGCCAAGAAAGAGGTCATTATCTGCTGCGGTGCTCTTGCCAGCCCTCAACTGCTGATGCTCAGGTACATCCGTCAATGTTTTTGATTTCGAGCCTCGACTGACAATAATCTAGTGGCATTGGTCCGGCGGCTCACCTACAAGAGCATAAAGATCCCGATCGTTGTCGACAATGCGGGTGTTGGCGAAAGCCTTGTATGTTATCCTATAAGCAATCATTTCCTTCACATTCTGACTGGCTCTCTAGAAAGATCACGTAGATCTACCAGTCATGTGGCATAGTCCTCTGGAAGACTCTATGTATGTCCTCATGAAACGACCACTCCGAGCGATGTGGGAGCTTGCGAAATATGTCACCGCTGGAAAGGGTCTATTCCGCGATCCATACGTGCACTTCGCCATATTCCTCCCTACGAGACTCCTCAACGAGAACTCGGAGGTCACTACGACGGATCCTATGGACCTCGATTCTAGCCTATCCAGGAACCGGCCTGATATCGAAGTCAAGCCACTTGCTGTACAGGGCAAGGATCCTGACCCAAACTTCGTCGTCCCGACGGTGCCTTCACACTCCTCGTGTCGCTTCTTAGACCCAATCATCCGGACGTGTCCGCCTCCCTTCTGCCTCTGCATGGGATCGACCGGAATGCTACCTCAATCTACTCGCTGAGTACGATGATATCACCGCCCTGACAAAAGGTGTTCACCTTGCCCTTCGTCTCGTCGACCAAGCCCGCGCTCAAGGATACCCTTTCCGTGACTTCGTCCTCCCGGAATCCGAGAGCGACAAGGATATTGAAGCATACATTCGCGAAAACGCTCGTACGGTGTACCACTACTCCTCCACCTGTAGGATGGCGCCATTCGAGGACGAGATTCCGGGAGTCGTAGATGATGAACTCCAAGTCTATGGGGTAGATGGGTTGAGGGTCTGTGACGCCTCCGTTTTCCCGGAAGTGCCTGCCGGTCATACCATGGCACCTGTTGTGGCAGCAGCAGAGAAGTGTGCGGACATGATCAAAGCGAAGTACGGAACAAAGATATGATCTACTTTGATCGCCTTCAACATACCCATACTGTTTTACCTCTGTACCTAGACCCCCGTTATCCCCCGTTATCCCTTACTTTTCGGCCTTTATTCCAAACACATGTGCGACTACTCAGCAAATCGGAGCAACTCATCTGTAGATCTCGTCTGGGATCCCTCTAAACGGAGTTAAACCGATGCTCGAAATCCGGACGAGCAACTGACCCATACTTGCCAAAGCCTTGGCCGCATGCATTGGTTTATGACTGATGAAACCCAATGCATACCGATCTTCACACCACCCATATGTTCACGCCGTGGTCCTAACAGGTACGATCTCACCTCAGATAGCCAGATGTGCCGCGCTCATGAACGTTTTGATTAGAATCGGCCCCTTTTTGAGTCGGGGAATTGGAGAATCATTGGACGCTCAGATAACCCAACGAGGCAGCTGACGCTTGATCCATTCTGAACACAGCTGTTGAAGGAGGGACTTGGTATCTTTTTTAATACATAAAGATGATGCTCCCCCTGCCTACAACTTGCGGATGATCCCCGTGGCAGATTCACTCGGCATCTACGACCTTAATCTCCTATCCACTACAGCCCTTGAACGGATGGATATACTGGCGATCCTCCTGACAGACGGGCTCTATCTAGATGCTAGGATAGCGGCTCTTCTCCTGGCCTTTGCACTAGTTCTAGGAATTGCTGTTCATACACTTCTATCTCCCAACCCCCTCAACTCAGTGCGTGTCAGTGAGCATCATGAAGTAGCATACTGATGATTCTCTACAGCTTCCGACAGCAGGCTCGTCTTTACCCATTGTGTCTCTATTCCATACTATCACTCGAACACAAGGCTGCTTGCACGAAGGCTACGAACGAGTTCGTTTTCAATACTGCTATCAAGTTGGTGGGACCTTCTGACCGTTGCTCGTAGACGAAACACAATGGTGGTCTTTTCAAGCTAGCAAGCCCAACTCGCTGGATTGTTGTTGCGACGAGCCCAGATACTATTCAAGATGTATATCGCGCACCTGACTACGAGCTTTCTGCCTTTTCGGCTATCGAAGAGGTACCCCACGACGTTTACGTTTCGTTAGCCTTGGCTGACCACCGCCTTCCCAGACCTTACAATTCACGCACACCTTGAGTCACGACGTACTTCGTAACCCTTACCACTTCCCCTTATTCACCTCTCTCCTATCGAAACGTCTTGACGAGCTCACGCCCACCATTTTTGATGAGTTGTCCTATGTGTTTGCAAATCATTTTGCTGAGGTCCCTCAACTCGGTAAGTTTTATTCGCTTAGTTTTAATTTCGTTACTGAGTACTGCATCGCCAGCGGCTGGACCATCTCAAGCAATCAGTAGAGGGGCTGGCTTTATTGAAGACCTAATTGCCAGAGCAAGCAACCGTGTGTTTGTGGGAATACCATTATGTGAGTATTATCACCTGCGTGGTTATTGACCATGCTAATGAGACGAAAAGGCCGTGATGATCTATACATCAAATTGGTCTTGGATTATATCCTACAGATGACGTTT
>CALYLX010000022.1:0-141116 GCA_944990035.1 Clitopilus passeckerianus | reverse complement strand
AAGGCAAAGGCAAGGAGAAGGCCGTGGATATTCGCGTCATTATGCACTGCGACTTTGACTCATTCTTCGTTTCGGCCGGATTGGTTACCAGACCACATCTCAAGGGCAAGCCAGTGGTCGTTTGTCATTCTCAAGGGGATCAAGGAGGTGCCTCTAGCACTAGTTCAGTTGCAAGTTGCAGCTACGAAGCCAGGGCGTTTGGGATCAAGAATGGCATGAGGTATATGAGGGCACCTTTTTCTGCGATTACCATCTAACATGAACACCAGCCTGCAGCAGGCGTAAGCTATGCCCAGGGATTATCACGATACCTTACGAATTTGAAAAGTAAGCAGGGTTCAGGAATGCCACTGTGCCAGAAGCTTACCCTGCCCATCCTTCTTTCAGATACAAAACGTTTCTCTCTCCAATTCTACACCATTTTGATGAGCCATGCCGACGACCTGCAAGCCGTTTCTGTGGACGAAGCTCTTATCGATGTCTCCAGTGTTGTCACCCAATCAAGGAACCGAAGTTCACAGGATCCTTCAATCGATCCTGCTAAGGATCTTGCTGAAACTATTCGTGCGCAAGTGCGTAAGGCTACGGGATGTGAAGGTATACACTTCTGATCCTGGCTATAAATGACGCAAACTGATGCCTGATTCACAGTGAGCATTGGAATCTCACACAACATCCTGCTCGCTCGAGTCGCCACCCGTCGGGCAAAACCTGCGGGATCATATCACCTCACTCCAGAACATGTCGAAGAAGTTCTTGCACCGCTCACTATTTCCGACCTCCATGGGTTTGGTTGGGCTGCCAAGCAGAAGGCTCAGGAAAAGCTCGGTACCGTCAATCTAGGCGATTTGAGTCAGAAGAGCAAATCCGTACTATGTGATGCTCTTGGAAGATATACCGGCGAGACACTGTACAATGCCCTCAGAGGTATTGACGAGAAGAAGCTTGAATCCGATAAACCTCGAAAGTCGGTCTCTTGTGATATCAACGTACGTGTTCGTCCCCTACATAAGATCGATTACTGATGCTCAGGGTGGTTTAGTATGGCATCCGGTTCGAGGATAATGAACAAGCTGAAGCATTCATCTACCAAATGGGTACAGAGGTTGCGAGGAGGCTTGACGAAGTCGGGATGGTTGGTCGTTCCATCACGCTGAAGATCATGAAGCGAGATCCTTCTGCGCCTGTCGAACCTCCCAAGGTTAGTGCTCGCGTATTTCTCTTCAACTCACATCTAATAATAATTGTCATAGTTCATGGGACACGGTGCTTGCCACCTGTTCAATAAGCAGATGGCCCTCATTGGGCCTGCTGGAAGAGCCACCAGCGACGCTCGCTTCATCGGGAGCATGCATGGCGCCTCCTGCGTTCTTTCAACTTCGACCCCAAGGAGCTTCGAGGAATCGCCATACAAATTCAAAAATTGGAGAGCCCATCAGCTCAGGCCCCGCAGGCTGGCCAAGCGATGTTGCCGTTCCAGCGCCTGGGACAACCTCAAGGTACTACTTCCAGCCGGCCTGGTACCAAACTAGGCCCGGCTGTTAATCCAGTCATCGAATCCTTGCGCCGAAGCGCATCCCCTACCAAACCAGCCATAGGCGATCACGACCTTCCTTCGTTCTCCCAGGTCGATATGGAGGTGTACAATGCACTTACCGACGTGAAGCAGGAACTGGAAAAGGAATACAAGCGTCGTTCTGAATCTCCCTTTGTTGCTGGAAACATGGGGAGAGCGTCAGCGTCCGTATCTCCAACGAAAAAAGCTTCCATCTTTCCGAAGAAAATCACAGTCAAGGCAATAAACTACAAGAAAGTTGCTTCCGCGCTGCGTCCACGAAACCGACCAACTAGCATGATTGCCATTCGCAAAGATTTTCTCATGTCCAGAGGAGGCTGGAGCATCAAAGCTTTCCGATGCCGCTCTCAAGAGCATGAACATCGAGCCCGAGGTCTTTCGAGCGTTACCGCCTAATGTTCAGCATGAACAGCTGGCAATGATTCGAATCATCAAGGAGAAGGGTTTCATACCTGAACCCCCAACCCAGCGAAAGGTCTTGAAAGCGAAGAAACCAAAGGCAATCCCACCCCATCTCATATACCGCGCGCCCCCACCCAAAGCGAAATTCGTCGTACCTCCAACCTTGCGCCAGCGAAAAACCAAGAAGGAAAAGCTTACATTCAGCGAAACAGGGGACATTATGACGACGCTTGAAAATTGGGTGACTGCCTACCGTAAATGGGCACCCAAGCCCAAGGACATCGAGTTCTTCTCGAAGTACCTGACAAAAGCTGTCGACGGGCGCGCATACTCTGACGTTACCGTTCAGAGGGCGATTGCTGTCATGAAATGGTGGCTCGTCCTTCTCAGGAGGCAGTGGGGTGGTTCTGAATTCTACGACCCCGACGATCCGATTTTGGGAACACCGCTGGATCCTGTAGGTCACGCATGGTGGCAGGCATTTAGGCAGGCGAAGACCGATATGGATGCAATCGCTCGAAAAAATTCGGCGGACGTTTATCACTCAGATGATCCATGTGTACTTTCAGGAGACATTCTGGCACCGCATGAACCAGGGCTGGGTTCTCACAAGGTACTTCATTCGTTCGACAATCATGACAGTTTCAAGTTAATTAAAGGGATCCAGATTATGATTGAAGAGGATAAATATCCAATCAAGACCTTGTGTCCCCTTTCTTTCCGGTGGCTATGAAGAGCTGGACCTTGTGACGAAACTGCAAGGCTGAAAACGCAGGGTCAAACTTCACGGACTCCAGAGCAGCATTTTCAAGGGCTTGGAGGATTTGGGCTTTACGTAGCCCGTTATGGTGGTGCACATGCGCGGTATCTTTGGGTATTACGGTATCACTCCCTCTACATGATGATGCCCATGTTTGTGTTCACCCGGTAGAGGGTTCTCCGCGGCATGTTGACGATCGTGCACCTTATCCTCGCCCTCGGGTTCGTTCAGTTTCTCAAATTCGGGATCCGCTGGGTTTTGCAGATCAATTATGGCGAGTGTCCCCTGGCTTCAGGAAATATGCAAGTACCCGCGTAGTTTCGTCAATGTCTGTAAAGTGGTGATAGGCAGATGCGCACTGAAATACATATTGATGTCGTCAGTTCAGTCGAGTACCCTGGACCATCAAGCGAACTTACCATTATGAGGTCAAACTTCTCATCGCTGAGCTCGCCAGAGACCCCTTTCAGTTCTATGCAAAAAGCTTGCATCTCTTCCGTGGATATGCCTTGGTTGAATACCCGTGCATTGAATTGGTCAACCATTCCTTGGCTCACATCGACTCCAACGACCCGTTTCACATCTGCTATCAGCTCCCTAGAGACCAGGCCTATTTCAGGATAAGCTGACACTTCAAGAGCGGTTATGGGTCAAGCACCTGTTCCACAAGCAAAGTCCATGACAGTGGTAGCCTCCTCATCCAAGATGCATACCTTCTTGATGGCCGCAGCAGTTCTTGGTCGCAATCGTCATAAGCAACGATGTGAGTCGACCAAACTTGAGAGTCACCTTCGAGCACGCTCTATGGCGCGTGGGGATTCATACTTATGAGCAAGGCCATCGAAGAACTCCCTGTTGGCTTTCACGTTCGCTTCGTGGTTCTCGGGAGGACATCAAATAGCAGAGACGATATCAATGGGAAGGAGTCCAACCAACAGTCGTAATCTCTGAGATCGTCGTGGACTCATCGGATGACATTTCGATTCTAAGATTTATCTCCATATGTATGGCACTATTGGAGACTGGTAGGCATATATTTCATAGTAGATATCGATAACTATTACAGCAGAAACAGTAAGTAATGCTCAATTCGATACATTTAACACCAGTAAGGTTGATCATAGGGTCGTCAAAATAAAATCCCTCTAAGCCGCTGACATTGGCTTCACAGCTTTGACAACGAAGAATGGCTGTTTCCGGCCGTCTGGAGAGAAAGAGGTAAAAACATACTTGTACTCAAAATCAACGAGTCCTGCATTGTCGGTAGCGCCATGCATGGCTACCTCTGCAATCCCGTGGATGTGAGGGACTGCGTGTTGGACGTCCTTGTGCTTGGGCATCTTCATCGCTTCCTCAGCGGTGCCGACAAAGATTTCCTCGACATTGATCTTAGCCGTGTCGTGATGGTCCATGAAATCGACAACAAGGAGGGCACCATCTGGTTTGAGGAAAGATGCCAGCATGCGGGTCATATTGTCAATGGATCCAAAGTGGTGGTATGCTTGAGAGCACTAATTTAGGTATTGAGCCGCTAGTTGCAAAAGAAAAGGAAAATGGCTTACAATTATAACATCGAATTTCTGCCCATCGAGTTCCTCTTCTTTTCCAGTGAGCTCAATGCATTGGCCTTGGATCTTGTCACTCGGAATCTTAAACTTCGCCGCATTCTCGTTGAACTTGTCGATGCTTCCAGAGCTTATATCTACGCCAACAATGCGCTTAGTGGAGGGGACAAGCTCTCTGGTGACGAGACCTAGATATATACAGTTCAATACGTCACACTTTAAAGATGGGAACGTGCATACCAGTGCCACAAGCAAATTCCATCGCTACAGTCCTCTCTGGGTCGAATTGGTACGCCTCACGAGCAACACCAGCAATCCTGATAGGTATAAGTCAGCAGAGAGATATCGGAGAAACCACATGTTGAGACTCACGCTCGAGCACGATCATGAGCAAGAGCAAGGTCTTCGTACGTCTGGGCGAAGTTATCGAATAATTCCTTGTTTGCTTCAGCGTATGCGTCGGCATGGGTGTGGGTGTGAGTGTGGGAAGACATTTCACAGAGTAGAATGTGTTAGTTGTTCTGATTTTGAAGGGAAAGGTTGGAAATTGGGATGATAATGAGCTTAGGGTGGGTGGCCCACCCAGTATTTATGCCCGTGGCGCAGGCGGACGAGAGTACCCTCCCGGCACTCATCAAATTATCACGTGACCAGGAGATTTCCTTTTCTGTGAGGAGTACCTTCAAGGTCGTGGGCCTTATGGCTGGAAGCCGTGCAAAGCTTTGCAACACGCCTCCTGGATGTCATCCTTGGTCAGCAGTATTCCGTTCTGACATGAAACGCTCAGTTGACTCCGGAGCCTGATGCGAATCCCAGGAGGTTGCAATCTAACCCAATCAGGAGACTAGGATTCCGCGAGGAACGCATATATCGTAGTCCCAGGACCTTCAATTCACCTAGCTAGGCTAGGCAAGATTGATAAACCACACAGCTTGAGAAAAGGAAAGGCAATCGGAGTGATAAAAGAGTGTCTGTTATTCAGAAAAAGTCCGGGGTATCTTGTCTAGATTACAGGAGTACAAAGAAAACCACATCGAGAACGAAAGCAAGACGGGGACGAAGCGTTGACGTTAAAGCATATCAGCTGAAACATTAGACAGCCTGAGTAAGGGTGCTACCGGCCAAGCCACCGGTAGGAAGGTTGAAATTGAATGTCTTGGAGCGAGAGGTGCTTGCCCAAGGGGCTGTACCGTCTCCAAGAACCAACCGCATTTGAAGGGTGGTTTGTGTCTGGGAAGGCTCAGATACGATGACCTTTCTGTCCTTGACCCTATAGATGACGACGGCATTGCGATTAGAGGTGACAGTGATTGGTGCAGTGGTGGAGACTGGGGTGAAGGTGATGCTGCCTCCAGTACTGGACCAAAAGGTGGCATATAAGACTTCGGATGTCTTGTCGAAGACCGCCGAGATGGATGTGGTAGCGGAGACAGTGGTCAGCTTGAGCTGGCTGCTCTTGGTGGTGAAGGTGGACTGCGTGGTTCCAGGGAAAACGGCGTACGCGAGGGATGTGGCATCCGCGCCTTTGTTCTCTATGTACGCAGCGAAGAGGTCGACGGAGGTAGGAGGCTGCTCGGAAGTGCCAATGGCAGACCAGGCTCCGCTCTTCGTGCCAACATTGACAACCAAAGATGAGCCGGCTGATGAGAAGGTATATCCAACGCTACCGTGCCACAAGGATTTGGCAACTGTAGTTGATTTGCCAGCTTGAGTCTTCGAGACGGCACCGTTGATGTAGATGTTGCCATTGTGCCTGCGTTGGTCCAGGACCGAGTAAACGGGAGCGCCGCTGGTGGATGACAATCCTGATAACATGACATATTGAACATCATTATCGAGGAAGAACCAGGTCTTCTGCCACTTGAGTGCTCCGGTGATTGGGTTCCCGTATCTCATAGCCGCCGCGCCACTCTTCCCATCAGAGGCACCACCGACGAAGGCCTCGGCACCTAGGTTGTGATTGTTGGAGCATGTAAGAGGGGTTGCATTATAGTCGACGGTAATGCCGGGAATTAGATTCCAGTCCCAGGCAGCAGAGATATCTTCATACTCATCACCACGGAGGTAGTTGTAGACGACGCCATCTCCTAGATGGAATCCGAGAGGCTGGGAGGAGAGGTCAGGAGGAGTCGACGCTAAGGTAGAGGGTGAAATCCTACATTCTGAGAGTTCGTACATTCGCTTTGACGTGTGCGGGTGGAGTACATTTTGATAGTGGTAACATAGTTGGAGCCTCGTTGAACCTTATTATCGCCTTAGTATTTTAGTAGAATTATTCAGGTTCAAGACTTACCATGTAGTCATTAGTGAAAAACATCTTGTTGCCGATCAGGTTTCCGGCATTTGCGTTGCCAGACGAACCCATAAGGCTGTTGGCAAAGTTCGTTAAGGACTGGGAGCCCCAAAGCTGCCCAAGTCGACCGACACTGGTGAGGTTCGTGTTGATGCTACCGGACGCTCTGAAAATGATGATTTAACGATAGAGTTTGACTGATGGGGAGATATGACTGACTGAGCATCGATGGCAGGGAAGGTGATGAAGCGACCAATCGCAGACTTGAAGCATGTTATTGAGAGTATGGGAACACTAGCAGGCGAAACTCACGAAGTCCCAATGCAGCACCTGGGTAATCGAGTTGCGGTAAATCATCCATTTGTTCCCGTCGAAGAGGGTTCCAAAGGCAGCTTGAGCCGCCGCGTTGGCTGCGTACTCAGTTCCAGCTGCATCGATCTCAGCACCCAGAATATCATTGGAGCTGTCAGAGACAGTTAACTGGGCCATGGTTGATAGAACAGGAATGTACTTACTAGTCTTTCCCGTAATTGCCGTTATAGAGCATCCCATCGTGTTGGCCGAAAGCACCGTCTGCCCTAATCCCGTCTGCCCTGGGTGCGTTCTGGATCACAAGCTCTTGGTGTGATCGACTGTAGGCGCTTGCAAGGAGCGAGGTGTCAGAAGTCACGAGGGCTTGGTCCATTCCGATTCTGGAGACATCGAGAGCGTTGGCGCCAGTTTGGCCAGGATAGTTGTAGGAGCGAGTGCCCATCGTGACCATGTGTTGTACTTGACCAGAGGTCATCGTATCTCCCAAGAGAACGCCAGTTTGCAATGCAAGTTTTGGGATGAGGATAACCTGGTCGGAAAACGGTAAATTAGAAACCAAGCTGATCGTAAGCGTAGAAAAATGCCAACATTGGAGTACCAGTTCGTATTCCTGGAGGCAAGGATTCAGCATAGAGATGCAGCCTAAAATCAGAGCATAACACACCAGAGCCAATTGTTGGGATTTGAGCAGGGACATGCATCCGTTCCTCCTCCTCCAAGACATCCGGTCCCAGTGAAGTCACGGCTAAACCAGTAATCCATCGCGACGGCGATCTTCGACCTAAGATTGGCATTGCCCGCCCAAGACTCCGCACCGGGAAGCCCTCCGTGCCAAGCTGCGGCCATAACACCTGAAATTCACACTGTTAGGGGTACGCCTATCATCAGAGGAGCGCATGTCATACTGATACGAATCCAATGGTCCTGTGCAGGCCAGTTGGCACGACGAGCATCGCAGCCAGTCGTGTAATCCACCTCGGAATCAGGCCATTTGCCGGTGGGGGAGAGCGTGGCGAGCCTGTAGATATCTGTTACCGATTGCTTGCACGAGTGTCGACTTATGAACCTACCAGGCATCGATGGTCTTGTTCTGACTGTTCAAGCTATCGATAATAGCTTGGACCCTCCTCGCCTTGATTGTGGTCAAGCTATCAGCCTGTGCTTTGGGCTTGGTGGGGGCCCTACTGCCTAAGAGATGGTCGTAGGCATCTTCAACCGACTTGTCCGAACGAGCTTGCATGGCCGGATGAGCCGAGGGTTCTCTCTTGAGTGGAACGTTGGAAGAAGAGCCAGCAAGATCCACATGACGAGCACCGTTTCTCAAACGGGCATACCGACGGCCATGTGACAGTGGGGAGCGAAGAGTCGTCGCGTCTAGTGCAGCGGCAGGAGCGGATAAATACAAAAGAGTGTAGGTTAAGCAAAAGAGTGTGAGCAGTCTGCTAATCGCGGCATTCATTGTGCGCATCTGTGCCAAAGCTCAGAGAGGCGGGGAGAATAGAGGCAACAGCGAGGACCATCTTAGACTGCCAAGGCGGGGAGTTTTATACCTAGCTGACAGACAGCCTAATTCCCAAATTTGTCTGAATCAGGTCGCTGTTAGGAAGCATATTTCCGCGTCATTTTTTTGCGAAACAGCGAGCCGAGAAAGGGGGCTGACCTGGGCGAGCGCTGTCAATGCGCCTGAACGGCTGATGAGCCAAGAGTTTTGCATTTCCATGCGGCAACATCTGTCGTGGGCGGAGATGAAGCGCTCAATTTGCAGCTCCTGTCATGAAGCGGTGGGTTTGAAGACTGTTCATCGCAGAGAACATGGTGGTTGACGAACGGGCCGGGCTGAACTTGCGTCGGCGGAGGACATAACGGGGACTTTGCACATATTTTCACACTCACCTGCTGTCAAAACCACATGGTTGAGCTTAGCATCCAGTCAAACACTTTTCGGTATTTCTCGTATATTCCACCAGTAAGTAAAACTACACAGTAACAAAACAGAAAACTCGAGAGGATCTACCGTCTAAGTCTACCTATATAACCCCGCGCACGAGACCGTCCTTGCAGAAGGAACCACCAGCGAGTCATCCAGACTCGATCCATGTTCCAACGTCATCAAGCAAAGTTACGAGGACCGTACGAATAATTAGCAAAGCTCCAGCGACGCGACGAAATACTGATTCAGAATCTTGTGGTGTCGTTGCTATTGAAGAGGTGCTTCGGAGCGAGGAGGACGAGAACGGGAAGTTCTCAACCTGATCTTCCGAGCACGTCGAACGAAGCAAGGCGACCAGCACTGAGGGAGAAGAGAAAAGACAGAACTATTGATGCAGCGATCCGACGTAGTCGTGAGTGATTGTGGTCGAAAAGAGTGGTACGACGGCGGATTCATGTAAGAATCGTTGTAAAGACGAAATCTTGATGGGATCCGGTACGTTAGTTGGTGACATTGATTCCGATCCTTGAAGGCGTATGTGTTGTGAATGCAGAGGTGTGAGGTGGTAACAA
Source organism: Clitopilus passeckerianus (assembly GCA_944990035.1). Classification (NCBI taxonomy): domain Eukaryota; kingdom Fungi; phylum Basidiomycota; class Agaricomycetes; order Agaricales; family Entolomataceae; genus Clitopilus; species Clitopilus passeckerianus. The sequence goes on along the minus strand of CALYLX010000022.1, from coordinate 131,706 downwards.
TCCAATCATCTAGATGGTTTCGGTAATAGCAACCGAAAAGTCGGAGAAATAGACATCCTGTGCCTTGGGAGTTGCAAACTCGGGATGAGAACCTAAACGCGGAACGAGCTCAGTTTGACATTTTTCAGTGAGAAAATGGTGGTACCAACCTCCGAAGAAAGTTTGCATCTGGAGTCCACGCATTCTTCCAGCAGCACTATCCCTGAGGATGAGCCCTTTGACGTTGATGACGCTCTTGCCGTTAACGAAGAGTTCAAGCTCGCCGTCAGCCTTGCCAGCAGAGTTAAGCTTGACACGCTCGCTGACGGTAGTCCAGGCGCCACGAGCAAAGCGGAATGAACCACGACCGACGGAAGCACCGTACGTGGGGTTACAATCGGATTGAGGAGCGACGCTGCAGAGCTTCTTGTTGGCAGAGAACTTGGAGTTTGTGTAGTCAGGGAGGTAAGTGTAGAACTCTCCTTGCCATCCTCGCGCCACATCAGGCGAGCAGAGAAGCAGCGGAAATCGCGACGTCCGCCAGAGCAAGAAACAGCAACTTCGTCATCATCACCACCGTCTGTTGAAAACAAATTAGATTTGATCCATACCGTTAAAACATGCAGGTACTCACAAATGCCGGGAAGCTTGCCACCGAGCTGGAAGTCGAAGTCCTTGCCGAAGTAGACAGAGTAGCCGAAGGTGGCCTCCTTGGCAGTGCTCAGGTCGACGTTTGAAGGTCCAGGTGCGTAGAATGAGAAGCCACCCATGGGATTGTGACCGAAGTTGTACGATCCCTTGGGGTAGTGGGCCTTCATAGCCTTCTTGCCATCAGGTGCAGAGACGTAGTCGTGAGACAAGCCCTTGAGAACCTTGGTGGGGCGGAAGGTGGAATCGGACAAGGAAAAGGCCTTCTCGGCTGCAGTCGAGGTGGACCAGGACTTGGAGGAACCAGAGACGGGGAACAGGGATCCAAGGAGACCACCTATGGAGTTTCCTTTCGACGATGATGATGAGCTTGACTCGTCAGAAGTAGGCGCCGCGTTGGAGGGCTTGGTGCCGGAAGGTGAAGCGGAGGGTGAAGCGGAAGGCTTCACGTCATCAGCATTGCCTTTGACATTGACATCGTGACCAGCTGTAGCTGCAGCTTTGGGAGGATGAGGCTTGCAACCGCGGCGTGTGGGACGACTGTGGTGACTGGGGAAGGCACGTCCGTGATGTGGCATGGCTTGTGCATAAAGCGCAATTGCGAGCAGGAAAAAAAGTGCTTTTGTCGCGAACATGGTTAATGACAGGATGGGGGAAAGATAGTAGTCGTTGGGCAAGCCTGAAACGAAAGACTAATATCTGGATAACCGAGAAAGAAACGATTGGATTGGAGAGAAGGGCGGAGGAAGGGAAGGAGGAATGAGAATAGTTGACATGGCCGAAAACCATATATAAAACGATTGTTGTCGTTACCCCACAGGGCATATTGCCAGAAATTTTCCGAGGGACATCCTGTAGGCTTGGCATTCCCCCCATCAAGTTTGCACATGAAGGTCAAATCTCTGCCAAAATGGCCGTTGAAGCCGACGGCAGTTGTACAGATCGTTGTTTTCTTCCCCTCAGTCGATTGATTTGGCAGATTGAACCCTATTCAACCCCATTTCGGCTGCATATTTTGACCTCGAGCCTCGAGTTGTTGGTGGGCGATACATATGTGTACATCATGTTATGGATGGACCTGCATGGTTTTCATCAATCGAAGGCTGCTTGATCGCATTCTACAACCTAATGCTGATGCTGAAAACACACAGAGGCTCGAGTATAAGGCCGACAGCTCATTTATTTCGCGTATTCAGGACTTCCATTCTTCTCCACGTCCATGAACGGACGTTTTCCAATGTCGGCACCGGCGTCGGTAAGATATTCTGGCCCTAGAGATAAGCATAGCCCTCGACAAGGAATTGGGAACAATCAACCTGAGCCGTCTGCCCGGCAACAACAGGTTGGCGGAACAAGAGAAAGATGTAGATCACACAAAAAAGGAATAGTCGCACAAAAGGAACAAAAAAACTGACACAAAACGAGGCAAGTTGGCTTAGCAACAGCAAAATTTAACCGGAATCTGGCCCAAAATTCATCAGCTCTAACAGAATTGGTACAAGGATACCCAGACGCCACCTGGCAGTGAACAAAGACAGTTTTGACATCTCAATAAAAGGGCTGGAAAGTTCCAGTGCAACGTGGTGTTTGCAACACTTGGGTTCACCAGGGTGCATTTTACCCTTTGAAACCAGACTACTTTAGATGTCGAAGGTTACACGGCATGGTTTCCAAACCTCAGCGACCGAACCCTCACTTCATTTCATCGTTCATGTATATTCCATCTCTAGAACTTCAAGCAGAGAATATATCCATTCAAGGAGAATGTTCCATAATCAATGTGGAGTGTTCGGAGAAATGTCGACTTTGGAGCGCGAAGAACGCCCTTAGCTTCGCATCCAATCGATGATAACATTTTGGAGCTACACCGAATGTCATGGGTGGATCACCCTTCCAATTGAGTGTTCTCCGTGGTAAGTAAACATTCCGTGTTTGTTAAGTTTCGTACACGTGAATAAATCATGACGAAGTAATCGAAAGTCTCCTGGACCCAAACATATGGAGACTTAAGCACCTTCAAACCGAAATACCTCTTCGAGTTCCTGTTGCAGCGTATTAGCATGAGGAAACCCCAATTAACGGGGGAAGGAAAGGAAAACTGACAGTCCACCATGGCACATCTTTTCCGCTCCCCTCTGCACCCTCGTTGAAACTTTCTTGCATCCCATCGGTAAGCTTCCACCATCTCTGCGTCTCTGGATCTTCCGCGACCTTCTTCATATCTCCTTCGTAATCATCTCCGCCGTACTTGAAGTTGGCGATCAAAAGCTGAAGGGTAAGATAGTGATGTATCGAGTAGTCATATATGTTAGCACGCTCAATTGCTGCCAGGACTCCAGGCCAAACGGCCGCATGGATTTCCTTGTATTCCGCAACCGCGGAAGGCTTCAACTGGGAGGCATGGATCAGCAGATGTGTGGCAGATATCAATGACATGGCAGACATACCTTGATAATCTGACAAACTCGTTTGACCATCAGGTAAAGTTCAGGCTGATACCGTTATGAGCGAAGAGTTTACGCAGAGCAGGATCAGAGGTCCTTGGAGGTGCCTTCCAGCCAGGTCGATTATAAGAAGGCCTGAAGCGGCCCGGAAACCGGATGAGCGGGTTTTAGTTGAGCGGCTGGAGCTGGAAGGTCGCTGAGAATAGAGGTATCGCGTTGGCCAATGGCGGGGTTCGTAGAAATCCATCAGTTATTGGACATTGGCTGGACGCTCCTTGATGTTTCTCATACAAGGTCGAGGTGTTATGGAGGAGACCTCATTGACATAGCGACTGTTTGAAATCAGAGAATAATTGCGAGACTAGCCAGTAGAACCTCCAAGCAGCCCATATCTGATAGCATTTTTGGCACAGCTTTCTGGACCACGAACTGCGAAACTGATATCAATGTCAGCAAGCAAAGAATGTAAACTAGTGTGCTTGAGGATCTTTCAGAGCATTCAGGAGGTGATCAGCGATTGAAACTCCGCATCAGCCCTTACTACACCACTCTTTTGAAACGAACCATCACAGTGAACGTCCTATATATCCTCTAACGCCACCACCTTATACGAACGACAAGACTTTATCATGGCCGAAGGCAGCAACTACGATTATCTTTTCAAGGTACTTTGGCTGCGCGAGAAAAATTGGTGAAAGTCGTGCATAACATGTGTTATTTTTAGGTCGTCCTCATTGGAGACTCTGGTGTCGGCAAATCGTACGTTTTTTGCTTTCTTTTTCTGTTAGAAGCTAAACTAATGGACCTTATACAGAAACTGTGAGTTTTCAGGGAATTCTGCTTTAGCGGGAGCTAGAAAACAGCTATCTCAGTGCTCTCGCGTTTTACACGTAACGAATTCAACCTCGAATCCAAGTCGACAATTGGCGTAGAGTTTGCAACAAGATCGATTAACGTCGACGGAAAGACTGTTAAGGCTCAAATTTGGGATACTGGTGAGTCTTTTTCGCTATAGTGCACTCTGCGATCCGCAGTTACGTTACTGCGAGGGCGCAGTCGCTGATCACTCTTTTCAGCTGGTCAGGAACGGTACCGTGCTATCACATCTGCGTAAGCCTACTAGAAATCCTCGACTTAGCTCAGTGTCTAACGGAACCGAACAGATACTACCGTGGTGCAGTCGGTGCTCTCCTGGTCTATGATATCGCAAAGCATGCAACATACGTCAACGTTACAAGGTGGTTGAAGGAACTACGGGATCATGCCGATTCAAATATCGTCATTATGCTTGTTGGTAACAAGAGCGATTTGAAACACCTGAGGGCAGTACCAACAGATGAGGCCAAGGCCTTTGCTGGTACGTCAACTGCATCTCTATGCCTTGATTGGGCGCTTACAGTTGTTACCCCAGCTGAAAACCAGCTTTTGTTCATTGAGACATCAGCGCTGGACGCTTCGAATGTCGAATCAGCTTTCCAAACGATCTTGACTGGTATGTGCTCTCCTACTATAGTCTAACTACAGCTGTCTCACTTTTGTACTCTCATAGACATCTACCGCATCGTGTCAAGCAAGTCCTTGGAGTCGTCGAACACCAACATCGAGCCTCCTAAGGAGAGCATCAGTGTCGGTCCTACTCTCGATTCCAACGCCAACGCTAACAAGGGCTGCTGTTAATTGCTGCGGTGGTGATAGGTTAATGAGGAGTGTTGGGAAGCTTCGACTTGCTGGATAGGACTGGTGTTCTGTCATCCTGTGCACTCATGTACGCTTTCTTCGTCACATACTGTATCCATTCTTGTTTCTAGTCTCCCCTTATATCCGTTATTGTTCGCCTGTAATTGGCATAGAAAGCACGCCTAGTTCCTTATGAGGTGTTTTGGGTCATTGCACTCGTTTGCGTGTCCAAACCTCCGACTCGGTGTTGACGAATGGCACGACCATTCCGTGACATCAGTGCTCGAATTTTGAGGCGTATCCCCGGTCGCCATCAGGTTCTTCTACAGCATTTTACAGGGGAGCCTTAGAACACCAGCAGAGATCATGGGCCTCCCATACGCGAAATGTTGCGTGACCAGGCCCTAGTGTTGCCGCATAGTCCCTCACCTCGGTATCCATCCATCGTACGGGCTGATTGAAGGAGGACACCACATTCGATCCGAGAAAGCCGGAACAACTTGAACTTTGTCGGCGGGCACTGATGCAAATCCAATTCTCACCTTGTGGTTTGGTCTGTCGAACGCACTGGCAGTCCAAAGCGTCAATTTCGCATTGCAGCGCTCATTCCGTGGCCGAAGATAACAAAGACCCTGAAAAGTCGTGTTTGTTGTGTCTCAATTCAATTAGCGCCTTCGTGATGATCTTGATGGAAGTTTGACATTGGCAACGAAATGGTTCCCATTCTAAGTTGTCTTGACAGACCAAGGACGCTTTGCATGGGAAACCTCCTCCTTTCTACTTTGTATTGAACCTCAGGCCTCAGCGCTCAGCTTTCGCTCCCCTTCCATCCGCGAAGCTTGTGCTCCCACGGCGTTGTCCAACTTGTTGCTGGAGTCAACATGATCCCACCTACTCTACTTGAATGGTGGATACCTTCATTTTTGTGAGTAACAATTCAAATTATCTTACTGCGATTCTCAGAACTAAATGACATGTTAGAATCCTCTCGTTCCTGCCCATCGTCTCCCCTCTTCGATTTGACCCAGTGACCCCGCAAGCTGGGTTGAATGCACCTATCTATCCCGAGAGTCAAATCTATGCCTCATGGACGAAGGAGAGCGGTGACCCTAACACGATTACAATAATGATTTGGTGGCCTACAGACGCCTTGACGTACTTTGCTTCGAACGTCGACATCAACGTTGGGACTGTGAGGGGGAGTGTAGGGAAGATTGATGCTCCAGCGTAGGTGGACTTTTCCCTCCAGACCATGCTTCAAATTAATACTTGCTTTGATAGATCATATAACCTGGCGGTCTTTGTTTCTGGGTCAGTTCTCTGCTTTTGTTCATTCGATCATTCTCACACCCTCGTTATAGAACCGCGATAGGAACAAGTCCTCTCTTCTCTGTGGTTCCTTCTCCGAACGCCCCTGCTCCTTCGTAAGATCCTTTCGCGTTTTTTCTCTGCTTGCTGGAGCTAACTAAGAATAGTCCCACCCAGAAAACAGAAACAACAACGAAACCGGCTACGACCTCAACACCACCCCCAAGCACCCAAGCATCACAGACCACAGAATCCTCGTCTACTGCTACCACAGGGTCTGCTTCATCAAACACTCAAACCTTTACATCGTCCTCGAATACTGCCCTTGTCACGTTTGCGCCGTCCTCTACCGAAAGCAATACTCAGTCAAGTGGGACTGGTGGCGTCACATCTCCAGACCAAAATAACCAGTCTACAAACACTGCTAAGAAAATGCCAACGGGCGCTATAGCAGGAGGTGCTGTTGGTGGTGGCATAGTCCTTATCGCAATTTGCATCATTGTTTTCATCCTCCTTCGACGGCGTAAACGCGTTTCGGAGTCAACATCCTCAGATGCCTTAGCGGACGAGGTCTTCAATCGGCCCATTCAAACAGGCGCCAAACCATTCGAAAAGCAAGGTACTTACTCTCTTTCACAGCTGCACGTGGACATTTTCTAATCTCTCATTTCTCTTCTATAGGCCGTTTGGAGGCTGTTATTCGGGAGAGGGAGGAAGCTCAACGACAACAGGACCTTCTCCAAGCAGACCTACGGAATCAACGTGCTTCTCATCTTCAACAATACGAGGGACCTACGCAGCGTGAAGCATTGCTCATGCAGCAAAATCAACTACTGGCCGAAAGGATTCTGGCTCTCGAGACGCAGCAGAGGGATATCGAAGGAGGACTTGGGGGAGAAGCACCTCCTGATTATGCGACTGCACAATTGCGTCCTGTTTCTCGTTTGCCCTGATCTTGTACTATGTGGCCTGTAGGTTATATTGTAGTGGAGTCCCTGGATCTATATTATACTATTGATAATATGCAATCGTCGTTCGTACCGAAATGCTCGATTCCTCTTTGCATCCTTTGCGAGTAATTGCCTGGAATCGTTGAATCAGAAGGCTCGGAATCCACACACCCTGCAGCTCAGTACCTTCCGCCAGACTTTCATCTCGAAACTTCAAAGTTATGGCAAAACTCAGCAACGTTTCAGGAATCAGCGCGGATACTCTGCGGGCATCTTGTCGAGGGGGATCCATGGGTGGCGTGGTGCCTTCCTCAGTGCCCTGAAACGGTCTGACCAGACTGGTGAACAAGTCAGGGCTTCAAAAGGCATGCAAATGGCCTCCATTATTGAGACCGAGTTGCCCAGCCTTTTTTATCGACGCTTAGGAAGTCTGTTGGGGAAGGGAGTCCAATGCGTCTGCCGCTGGTCCACCTGCACACTTCCGTACTCTTGTGAGTTCAGCTTTCGTCACAATTCATCACCATATACCCGGATTCAGTTTTCTGATCGTGTGTTCAGTAGTCTACTCCTCTTTCCCTTGCAGGCCCTCTCTCTTAAACTAAACCCAGTCGTTTCTAAGTCGAACTCGACGGTCATCCATCCTAATGACGAGATAACGGTCTCCTGGACGAACGAAAGTGGCGACCCGCCAAGATTCGACATTGACCTTCTATGGGCGAATGGCAACTTGACAACCATTGCACCGGACGTCGATGGAAGCTTGACTAGAACTCTTGTCAAACTGGGGAACCTTCCTGCCCCAGCGTGCGTCCTTTATACGTCTCTCTGTATGGACGCCCTCATCGACTCTACGCAATAGTATTTACAACATTGCGGTTTATGTCTTTGGGTACGGAGATTTCTTCTCATTCCCCTGCACAACTGGAGTCTGACTTGAGATTATCAACAGTAACCCCGTGGTGCCCAAAGGACCATCTTTTACCGTGACGCCGGATGGATCATCTGAAACCTCTTCAACCTCGACCTCTGGTTCACCTACGAGTAGGACCATAAACACCCCTGGTGCGACCTCAAGCAGTTCAAGCGGTATCAAGAAGGTTCCTCCTGGCGCTCTCATAGGCGGAATTGTCGGCGGAGTAGGTCTTTTAGTGATTATCAGTGTTTTGGCATTTTGTTTCTTCCGGCGGAGGAAAGCTGGATCTGCCACTCCGGTCTCTGAGGTCTCTCCTTTTCGATGGAGGATCTTCTTCTGTCGGTACGTTGGTACCCTGTTCAATGCTAATGCTTGATCTGACGAGCCATATTGGTATCCAGAGGCTGGTGGTGCAAAATCTAACGACCGCGAAATGTTGATGCAGCAAAACCAACTTCTCAACGAGAGGATTGGGGCACTCGAGCGTGCATTAGAGCCAACACTGAACACCCCACCCGCGTATACACCTCCCACAGAGACCCCAGCTCCTACTAGACCTATCCCAGCAACAAAGAGCCGAACGCATGTGGGAACACCGTCTGTAACTCGGACCGATGGATCAGGGAATATTCCGGTCATAATTAGTGTTGGTTCTCTTTAATTTGGGAATACAAGTGGAACTGGTCAAACTTCAGCTAAAAGTTGCTTTTGGGTGATCTTACTCGATGACAAAGATACATCCCGTTTTTGAGGATTGATGAACTCGGGCAGATCCTTGTCATGCAGTTCTTCCCTCGCATCTCGATGATCAAAGTGCCAACATCTTCATATCAGTTTGAGATTCAGAATTGCTTACAGTTCCGAACAAGCGAATTCAACAAAGTCGCTACCTCCGAAGGGAAGAACTTTTTGAGAAAACCAACTTCAGATTCAAGCTCAGGAAGACGAAATACGTCGAAAAACACGCTTACGAAAGATTTCCCACGTTTTTCGGCTGCGCCAAATTTTTGGCCAAATTCAACGCTTCTCTAGTGGGGGGTCGAGCCAAAAATTGATCAAATGGGGTCAACTTTTGCGACTTTAACAGCAGACTTTCCCAACCAGAAGCCCCTGTGCTTGATTTGAAACGGTTTCAGTGCCAATTTGGGCGTCTTTGGATTTGTGAGGCTGACAAACCATGCCGTGGGAGCTTTTCAGAATTGCACTCAAATATTTTTCTGAAGCCAGAATCAGATTCAGGACAACGAAAGGAGCCCAAAAAAACACATCGCCGAAAGTTCTGGGCCATTTTTTGACAGTACGCCAAAATTTTGGGGTCAAAAATCTGCTATCTTGACAACCAAGCCATTTTAGGATAAGGAATCAGTGCCAATCAAGTCAGCAGATGAAAAGGAGATGATTTTCGGACTTTTCCTCCCCTTTATGGTGGCTAACTATCCTGTCGGAGATAGTTGTTGAGTTCCCTTGTCCGGAACTGTAGTCTCCACAAGAACAGGATCAATCGTTCCGACTGCGGATATCCTCATGATTCTAGTGCAATCTACGATATTTCTCCGAGCTCAATTCGACGGCCACGAAAGCGTTTAGACCAGTCTTTAGTACATAGTGGAAGATGAGGAACATCTCACGGCTGCCAACTCCATGGTTATCAAGAGGAGCTACTGATCAACTTTTCCCATTTTTTGATCCTTACAGCACCCATAAATCGGTTACGCCCTGATTCCAAGCCCAAATGAAGCAGCCGCCGAAGCATCACATGGTGTCAGATAAACCGCTTGGCTCGGCGTTACAAACGCTCTTCTCGCCCCCTTTCGCCGTCTCGCGCGTTATACAGAAGCCTTTCCTTGTTGCAGAGCACATCCCCATGCTCGGGTTCTACTGGAAGGTAGTATGTTACCTGTCGGCCGTGTACGTACCCTTTGTTGGACAGATAACGCGAACGTCCGTACTAATCCCGAGGCTTCTTCAGTTACATCTTTGGATTAATTCCCTCGGGGTGTTCAGCTCTGCAACTGGGACCCGTGGTTAATGCTGACGATGGAAGCAGTAACATATACCCTGATAGCTTTATCAAGTTCACTTGGCAGAAAGAATCCGGAGACCCCTTCGGTTTTGATGTCAGTTTGGTGTGGAAGAACCGGAGCCTCACAGGCCTCAAAGCAAATGTTGATCTTAATTGGGGAAGCTTGACACAGGCTTTGCCTAATGTTCCTCCCGAGTACGTGGATGATGTTCAAAATTAGCCTCTCAGGATTCTAACCTTTTCATAGCCCATACAACATTGCCGTATACCAAGCTGGGTAAGTACAGTTCTTGCAAAAAAGCTCGCATTCACATGAGACTCAACATTCGCTTTGCAGAAAGCCTATCGTTCCACGCGGCCCCGTTTTCACTGTTTTGCCACCACCCGGTTCCTCGTATGTAGCCACTACGATATCAAGGTTGACTGTGCTGAGTCTGGTTCTAGGACCTCTGGGACTGCTTCAACCGTGTATGTTTACACCACCGATGGTCAAGTGCAGACGACTACCATAGCCGTGTCCGCAACACCGTCGACAACCGCTGCGCCCGCTTCTGGTGGTCAGAAGGCACCCGTCGGCGCAATAGTAGGAGGGGTAGTTGGAGGCGTGACATTGCTCGTAATCATAGGGGTAATTCTGTTCCTCCTGCGGCGTCGTAGAAGATCCACGGCAACCACTGAACCCGTAGTGAGCCCTTTTTCACCTACTACGGTTGGGCCACAAACGAGGCACGGTATGCAAACTTACCCTTTCTCTGTTTCCTGTTCTATCTGACCATTGAGTTGATTTAGCTCCTACAGCATCGCAAGTGTCACTCACACACGCGACCATACAAGACTCTGCCACGACAGTTTCGTCCAAGGTTCCATCCGGGCTTGTACGGGAGAATGACGAGCTGAGAGACCGGATACGAGCCCTCGAGGCGCAGCAGCACGCTCTTGAAAACCGCCTTTTGATAAACGGCGTCATGGCGCCTGACTACGATGAAACTGGAGACAGCTTGCACCCAACACTAGACTCGCCTCTGACACCAGACTCGCGCCGGTAGCAGATCGCATCGGACCCATGTTGGACATGTTGTATACTATTATAGTGGGGTTTATTACGCCCAACCGCTAGAGTGCATTACTATACTCCGAAATACCGCAATATAACATTATATGTTCCCCTGGTCGTACTTATCAGGCTCCCAAAAATGAATGGCGAGGTATCAACACATGGTCGGTCCAGGGATCACTTCTGAATCTGGGATTAAAATATTAATGGCGCAATCAAACCTCTTTCCTGACATCCATCTCATGGCTGGTGCACTGGTGTTTCACCCTAGGTCCGTCTCCAGGTCATTCAGAGCTACAAACACATGGCTCTACAGTATGAACCTATGATGTGATTTCATAGGAAAACCTTCACACCTCTTAGCGAGCGGGCTAATCATCAATCTTATCAGAATCATGTTGATTTGGATGAGCGGATCCCCTCTGGTCTTCGTGATGAAGTTTCCAATGGTCTTATGGTCGAGAGGTGAAAGAAACGCTCAGTGCTTGGTTCAAAGGGACGTTACCCGACCTTGTACTGCGTTGGCAGCCAGCGCTAATGAAGTTTGACGTGGGCGTTCGATTTACTGTTCTTTCTGTCTTTCAGGGCGAGGATGCGGTACCGAACGAACTAGAATCTCACAGGACCGCTTCCCCCGGTCATCAATTCTGCGAGTTGTCGCAATTTCTATTGCTTGGTGTCCTTCATCACAACATCAAATTGGGTCCCCAAATCGAAATGGAGGAGATACCCCTGGATTTTCGCTAGTTACGATGCCTTGCGATATAAAGCCATCCGATGTGACATTCACAGACTTTTTCTTTCTCGGTTTCTCCTCGAGGTCATGATTTCCGTCCTCACTAGAATCTTCCTATGCTAGCGCGTATGCCACTGGCCAGCAAACTCTTCGCACTCTCGTGAGTCTCTACAAGATACCGACGAGCAACCATTCACCTCCGCGTTTCAAACAGATTGGCCTTGTTGGCGCCCATTCATTCCTTTGCAATACGGCTCAACCCAACCATTAACGGGGAAGATGGAAGTAACAATATTCAGTCACCCGGCAAAATCAAGGTCTCTTGGGTAGCCGAATCTGGTGATCCAGATAGTTTTGATATAGACCTCGTCCATTTCGATGGCACACATGGACTCCTACGGCCCAATATTGAACTGGCCTGGGGAGAAGTAGTTCTCGATTTGCCTGGTGGTCTCTCCAATGGGTAAGTCTACGAATTCCGCAGAAAACAATACGAGGCTGACCATTTCTATAGCCAGTACGCCAACGGTATCTACGTGAGAGGGTAGGTAGGATTGCTATTACTTTTCTGCGACACCCTTGACATGTTCCATCAGCTTTTCCGTACTTACTCATGGCCCGTACTTTTTTGTTGGTAGTCAACCTACAAGTACCACGAAGTGAGTCTCGACCTTGCCTCCTCTCTAGTCCTTAACGTGCTGAACCCAAGATTCCAGAAATCCTCCCGCCCAGCAGACCGTAACGGTGAAGACAACTGTACCGAATACAAACACACCTGCAACTTCCACGTCTAATAATGCAGGACCAACGACGCAAGTCTCCAATACACACTTCCCTGAAAACGCATCCTCATCTCAGGGTAATAGAAGCCAGTCCCCTGAACCTACTTCCGTCTCAACCACAGCACGAAGCATTGCCAGCGAGGAGCGTACAAGTCCAAGCCCCTCAACGATCGTGTACGCATTTACCAGCAACGGCCAAGTTTACACCACCAGCATTCTATCGACGCCCTCGCCCGGTTCCCAGGACAGTGCCAACAGTAACGGCACTTCAAAGGTTCTAGTTGGCGCTATTGTAGGAGGTGTCCTTGGCGCCTTGGCTCTCATTGCAATTATCATCATCGTCTTCTTCCTCCTGCGTCGACGGAAGGGAGCCTCTGGTGAATCCGCTGTGTCCTTGATTCGAGTCTACTCTCAAACCAAGTCTGGTAAGTGCACCCCGTTCCCGTGCTACTCACAACCTTATCTCATATAATGCTAGAACGCACATTTACGAGTCAGCCTGAACCGCCATCGTCTGGTACCTTTCAAGACTCCTCCGGACTACTGCGCGAAAACCACGAACTTCAAGAGCGTATCCAAGCTCTTGAAAACCAGCAGGAGGCTCTTGTGAGCAGGCTCCTTATTAATGGCGTCATGGCCCCCGACTATGTCGAACCCACGTCAACGTCGAGTCAAACACCACCGAGGGCTGAGGATCCCAACCACCCTCGTATAAGCTTCCACAAGAGCGCTGTTCCATAGTCCATGCACATATACTTTCGATTCCGTTTGTCATTTTATACACGGGCTTATTAGGGTATCTAGATAATGACAAGATAGCGGTCGTTGACCTTCGCAACCCATTCAATTGTCGGGTTCTGTAAAGATGTCCGGCGGTGTTCTATTCGTGGCGTCAGGTAGCGATATCTACTGGGCTTCTGCTAGACCATCATGCCCTATGACCCCTGAGTTGTCAACGTCTCAGCAAATACGAACTTATCCTGTCGGGGATGTTTCCTGCAAACTTTAGCACCCACCTGGCATCTACAAGCACTGTGACCGCCTCGCATTAGTTCCATTCTCTGGTCCACTCTAGGACCTACGGGCAGCTACGGTTGTGTGGGACCCAACTCGCTAGTCCAGTAGGATAAACGCTCGGATCGCTCAAACGGAACTCTGAAGGCATCAATTGAATTACGCGAAGTCGAATCAAGTGATGTTACAGCCCCTTCATCGAACCTTGATGTCAAGAAATCTTTGCCAATCTGTGGGAACTCTCTAAAGTGGGTCAGTGGACCACATAGAGTGCCTTGCTGCACACCCTGGACACCCCGCTCATGGTTGTTGCTGAATCCATTGACCTCTCATAGCAGGATGCGTCCTGCACCTTGGTTTGCTCTGTTCAACCCAAGTACACTCCTGTGAGTTCTGTTTTCATCGTTTTGGGGCCGTTCGTTGACCAAATAAGCGCCTTTTAGTTTCCTATCCTTCCTTTACACCCACTCGTTGGCTGTGGTCATCGTCAACTCGGTTGTCACCCCAAGTGGAAGCAGTGCTATTCGCCAAAATGACCAGATCGTGGTCTCATGGAGCGCCGAAACGAGCGACCCTTCAGCGTTCGACATAAACTTGCGCACTAGCGATGGGAGGCTGATTCTACTCATGCCAAACGTGAGCTCTCAGAGACCCAAAAGGGCCACAATGCCCGTGAATAACGCACCGGCTCCAGCGTACGTATATTCTTTCAGTGTATCGGGAAGCGTTCAGAAGCTGAGGGTCTACACAGAGTCTACACCATTGCTATGAGTGTGAATGGGTGGGATTTAGGCTCCCACTCTCTGGATTGATATAAACTAATTTGCTTTCAGAAAACCCCTCGATACAAGAGGCCCTTCCTTCACCATTGAACCAGGCCCTGATCAGGCTCCAACCACGTACATGTTCCCCAGCCGTTTCCCGTAATTATACAGACATGCTGACTGAAACCGTGTAGGAACTCACCCACCCCAACGAACCAGCCCCCACCTCCCACTGGGTCACCAACCTCGCCTAGTACTTCGACAAGCTCAAACATTATAGTAGTGACGGAACTCACTACCACCATTACGGAAGCCGTTACTGCACCTCTCCCTACAGCTACCTCTAAGAGCATGACAGGAGTATCCCCTACGCCTGTCCAATCTTCGGCGGTTAGCTCTGACATGCCCACTATCGTTTACACTTCGCTTTTCACTAACAGCGATGGCTATGTCGTCACCACAACCATTTTCCCTGGATCCGAGCCTACCTCAAGCACATCCCAGTCCGGAGGTTCCCACAAGTCTTCTGCAGGAGCTGTAGCAGGAGGTGTAATCGGAGCTTTCGTTCTCATTGGCCTCATTGTCGCCGGTGTATTCTGGTACCGTCGAAGACGTCGTAACAGAATGGCACCATCTCAGATGTTTAGGTTCCTATCACGTATGGAAACAATTTTTCACATTGGAATATGCTCTAACATTTCGTAAATAGGCCCCCAAGGGTCTGACATCCAGAATTCCCCTCTCCATATGCATCAAACCACTTATTCAGGTGCCAATAGAACGTATGAGGAGTCGAATGCCAGTAACCCGCCACCACCTCTATATTCTAACATCAACGCATGGCTGGGGAAGGTTAGACCTGCCTGAAGGGTGAACTAGTCACTGCTTTCGACGCTTTCTGTATTTGTAAAGCTGTAATTCAATATACCACGCATATACCCAAAACTTTGACACAGACTGTTCATTGGGTTGTTATTACATTCCACGAAGCAAGTGTTAGAGTGCACTGGTAGTGCAGGTATCAATTTTAGGACAATTTTTAGGCGTCCCTCGGCGGGGCTCTAGCTGCTTCCTTCTCGCCGAGGAGAATGCGTTCTACATTGTCACCCATCTTCTTCCTCTCTTCCAAAGTGAAAGGCTGAGCAGTGCTCGAATACCCAAGTTCTATGGGGACGACTGGTTAGGCGCATAATCCTGGAAACGTAGGCCCACTCACTCAGCGAAGGATATTGGAGAGGAACTTCGGCGGATCTGGTCGGAAGCGTATTCAGATCAAGTGAGAGTGAAGGGCCAATCCAGGCTGCTCGTTGTTCATGGTCCCTACAGAGACGTGAGATGGGACCTATCTACCAGGCTTAGCTGGACTGAACCTACTTTCTCTGAAAGAAAAATCAGTAAAAAGTGATATCGGAGACCTGGGCTAGAGATTACCTGTTCTTTCGTCAATGGATGAACGAGAATGCTGATCAGGTTGTTAATGAGGGGAGTACAATCGTGGGCGGATCTTTCCTAACCTCAATTCTCCACGGTGCATGCACAGATACGAGAACACGCTTGAGAATGTCTCAGAAGGTACCCAGATCTCATAGGACCCTGCGAGTACTCTCAGTCAGACTAGCCAATGAAGCACGATATAGTTACCCACCAATTGGATGAGGGCCAATGGGGTCCGTGTTTACTCTGAAAAGAGGAACTGCCACGAAAGCCCCATCCCTTCGCAGCCTCAGTACTCCATCTCTCAGCTGCAAAGCAGCATGGTGAGAGTCGGCATTGTTCTGGAAGAAATAGATATCTGGAAAACAAAGTGACATTTTAGCGAGACGCGAACAAAGGGACGAGTGCGTATCCTTCGTACGGAAATGCCACTCCCTGTGCTCAGGTCAGTTCGTTTTAACAAGCGTTATTGACACCACTTTACTTGATTTCATTCTTTAATACCGTATCTACGTCGGTAGGAGGTGCCATAGTAAATGGTTGATGCCCAACAAAGGTATGGATGATCTAAGTGGGACTCGGAACTCGGGTGATCGCAACCGTGGAAGCAAATGGCGCGAGTCATTCGCATCTCTGCCTCCTACCACATTCTAGTACACATATCTCAAGAAAGACCTGTCTGAATAAATTTAAAGCAAGCGAACTGGTCCAATGTCCTCGATAAATCTCTCAGGTGAAGGATTCTCTTGCTGAAACCCGGCTTTTTTCATGCAGTGTAGGTTTTATCTCAAGAAGTTGAGGAGATCAATTGAAATGTCTATTGCCTCCAGCGAAACGCTTTCCGAGTAAGCTGATCCCTTT
Organism: Clitopilus passeckerianus; assembly: GCA_944990035.1. NCBI lineage: Eukaryota > Fungi > Basidiomycota > Agaricomycetes > Agaricales > Entolomataceae > Clitopilus > Clitopilus passeckerianus. Next base: position 115,119 of record CALYLX010000022.1, on the reverse strand, counting down.
TGTCCTGGATTCCTGCATGCTAACTCCATCTTCAGCTCACATGAAATTCAAGATCCCACAAACATTCCCTTCGAAATCCTGGAGCCTATCCTCGCTAGAGCTATTGGTAGGTCAATCCACGAATGGATCGTCTCCACTACTTTCCTCAACGCCTCGGCAATGAACGGAGAGATGTTCGGGGAATTCTGGGCACCCCTGGTAGACCTTATGACGGTATCCTCCACCTTCCGAGGTATCGTCATGTCCTTGCTCTGCAAGGCACTTGGGGTACGACCTCGCCTCGAGACGTATCATACCACGGGTTTTACCACCCAACGTGGTTCACCTCACTCCATCTCTCGTCAAATCTTTACCCGGATGAAATCGCTCGTTCTTTTCGGCCGTGCTATAATGAGTGGGGCAGTTCAGGAACCGCCCCCTTCCGCCATGACTGGTGCGCCTTTGTTGGCGGCGTATGGCTACTATATGGTCGCTGAAGGGCGGGTTGACAGGGCGAGGTGGCCACTCGACATCTATTCCAGAGGCTGGCGTTCTGACCTTGCAAGCACTTTCAAGTACAATTGCAGGTGTGTTGCCGTATTGGAATTAGTCGAGGACCTGGAAGTGTCTTTTGAGGCGCTTGAGGCGTCCTACCCTGAGCTTTTGGTTTGAGGGGGGTATGATAGGTTTGTATGAATGTGCATAGTCCAGTTCTCAAAAAAAGTGTTGTTGCTTATTCCTCTAATAAACCTACGACTTACTTCGTTTCTGATAACCCTACAACTGGTATCTACTATCTACACTTTAGCGATATTCAAGAGGAAATTTAAGTAAAGGACTATTAGAGCAGAGCCAAGCAAGCCGCCGTGGATGGAGCGGCTGTCTTTCCCTTGTGGGGTTGTCCTAATTACAAAAGGTTGCCGCCAGCCGGAACAAGCTGGTATTTAATATACCGTTGGTCGAGATTCCCTCGCCACACACTGCGCTCATTCAGAGTAGGTCGTTGTCATGGGATATGCGCATCGTACCGTGATACATCCTATTGAAACGGCCTGAGTATGACTGACGCCGGGTCGTCAACGGTGTGATCGAGTTACACCCCCTTTCAGGAATGATTCTCAGAGACCGAAAGGAATGAGCATTCCATGCAGTGCGTGTTTGGGATTTGTGACTATCCTTGAGATGAATGACAAAGTCGGTGCATTACGATAGTCTCAAGGAAGAAGTCATAGGAATCTGACCGGCTGAGGTTTTTGAAGTCCTATGTGATCAGCGAGGTACGGTCCGTCGAGTGTCAACCCCCTGTTTGGGCTGGTGCTTTTCATGAAGCAACGACATTGCCTTGAGTTGATTAGCAAAATAGACCGATGGTTGGGACTCCCTCGACTCATACCGCCCACATTCCGTTGGTCGTTGCCTATACAAAGGAGCTATGCCTCACGGTTACTTCGACTGGGGCCAGACTCCAGTTTCGAGACCGGTATCTCTCAGTGTCACGGATATCCTCGAGCCTATATAGCCTAACAGTAGAGCAGACAGGTTGAGTACGGCTCAGATATTTAGAGTATAGTGAGATCGCAGAGGGCTTGTAAATCCAGCGCGTTGCGGTCCAGAGCAAACTGAATATGCCTCGAAAGTATGGAATTGCGGTTGCACAGCCTCCCAAAACTCTATTCAAACTATGTCAGTGCAAGGCACCGTACAGCACCTCAGGTGGCCGCAGACCTCAGTCTCACCTTTCCCTCTTTCCCTTCGCCGCTGAATACGTGCTCGTCAAGCGTGAATACCTGGAGCATTCTCGGATATCATGGTACGTGAGCGAACGAGACATCCACAGTCGATGCCCTGCTCAAGTTCTTCGACTAGGATCCCTTCCATTCCGTTTGTGCACAAAATGCACAAGTCAAGGTCGATCTTGGGTTCAAGTCAGAGGTCTTGGCAGTTGTCCCGGATATGAACACGCACAAAGGACTACGCGCTGTCCTCATGGATCTTCCGAACGAGATCCTGCTCGCAGTATGCGAATGTCTCAACGATGAATTATTCACCCTTTCGCAAGTATCTCGGCGTTTGCATTACCTTGCGCTGCCCGTATACTTTGCTCGCAAGGGCATGAACCCATTTACCGGAGAGCTTGTCCTGTTCAACGACTGGTCGATGGACGTCTTGCGTGGCTTGACCATTGCGCTCTTCAAACCAGCCATGAACTCGGTGTACTACTCCTTCGATTCCCACCGACCATATACCGGGCTATACAAGGCTAGGGGCGCCATAGAGGCATTGGGATCCGTCAAAGAGCTGCACCTTGACGCCATTAATATCCAAATATCCTCTCTGCTTACCAAAGGTGGTATCCAACCTCTCCAGTCTCCAACGAGCTCTAATCTCTCATCTCGCTCTGTAGTCATTCACAAGGGGTTCCAAGAATTGATTGAGGCTTCCCTCGACAAAAGCTGTGAGACCCTCACAGTGTGTGTCAAAGGATGGGAGTTACCGTATCCGCCAAACCTGGAAAAGGCTCTCCAAAACCGGCCGATCTCCCTTCCCTCGTTTTTCAGCAAACCAACACACAATCCCCTACAAGACCTGGTCATAGCTTCAGTGAATTACATCAAGAAACAGATGGCTGTCTTAGGATTGTTAGGAACCGCGAAGCGAGCGCCGAAGCTGCAGGTTCTCAACCTTCACTCGCCGATGCTGTTCCAAGAAGGAATCTTTCTATGGACAATTGATTTACTCAATTCCAGTCAAATCGGAACCCTTTCCCTCCGTGATATCGGCTCCGCCTCGAGATTTTGGGGAGTCACCCTACCCGCCATCACTATGCCTTCACTCAGAGATCTCTCCGTGGAGGCATGCCCAATTGCAGACGACGACCTCTTCGATTTCCTCCTTCGTCACCCCAAGATTACACACCTTCGGTTGGGCCGTTACCTCAGATGCACACAATTGCATTCACCAGCACCAGGCCTGTTACCTTCACTTTCCCATCTCGCAGCCACGCCAGCACATGTTTGCGCCTTGTTTAAGCACAGGAGCGTTCTTCAATCCCTCAAGTCCGTTTGCCTAGTCGTGCGTAATTCAATGGGCGATGACCTTGACCTTGTTAAGCTCGGGAATACGCTCCTGTCCGTGCGAAGACGGCTTAGGAAAGTGGAGCTTTCCCTAGAAATCTCCTGCGAATACCCAAATGCTGCCTGGGTCCTTGACATCTCTGAGCGCTTGGAAGCTGGGGATGTTGTAGCAGAACTTGCTCTTCGTCAGAATCCTTTGCTCTACCTGTCAAGTATCCATTTACGACTGGCATTCTACAGCACTCCAGACGCCCTCATCAACACCTGGCCGGAGTGGTTCTCGTTGTTTCCGAAGCTAGCATCCGTACAGTTTACTACTATTTCCAAGGATGGACCAACAGAGCCAGCGCGACGCCTTCATTTTATTACTTCAATATTTGCTACATGTCCCAGTGTACAGCGCGTGCTGATTAACGGTGTAAATGACGAACGAAATTCTTCTTAACATGAACAATGCAACTCTAATAAATATACTGTCTTTAATCGATCTCCTTCGAAACACCCAAGCTTCTACTCGATACTTTGACCGACCTCAGCAGGTCTGGACCGCGATGACGAAAACTCGACCATCCGGGCTTACGGACATTTTTGGCACCGCTCATCACTAGCCGGCACAGCCACATTGTTTAACCATTATTCGGTTCTCCTTTGGCTCTCCTCCTGCCGCCTTGGCCGCAGTAACCGGCTGGACATTCCTTCGATCATTGCCCTTATATAAAAGCAGAACTAGTGTCTGGCTCGCGCTTACGCCTGCCATCTTTCATCCCTTCGTTGCAAGCACTAAAGGCTTTCAACTAGCTGAGGATGCCTACCCTTGATACCCTCGCCCTCGATACCACGACCTATGGACCTCCGGAAACCGTTCATTCGCTTGTTCATTATGCCAGAGACTTCAAAACACAAGTTACCCCAAATGAGACGCAGAAAGTCACCTTGATTGTTGCAGGATGCTATATCGTTGCGATTGGGATTCTATGGTAAGAGTTTCTCGGGATTATTGGGAATGCATTGAATGAACATGAACGAAGGCATGTGCCAGGCTTGCGCTTGATCAGTGAGTGATCACTACCGTAGTCCTTTGAACCTAACGACTTATATCGCTGTTTCCAGTATACCCCTTCAAGTATGTGTTCGGAACCCATTTTATTGAAGTAGACTAACCGAATCGCTAGACTCTTGGTCGTTGGTTTCCACGAAGTACGTTCCATTCCCTCACACCTACACAGTCCTCTAACCCCTGCTGCAGATGAGCCACGCCATAATGGGAGTCCTCACATGCGCCCGGATCCACTCTATAGAGCTCGACCGTGCGTCTCATCTCCCTTCCTTTCTCTCACCAAGAAGAGAAGGGAAGCTTCCCCTCCGGATCCTCGCTAACACGTTTCTTCAGCGGACGAAGGAGGGTCAACGTCCATGTCAGGGGGAATCCCCTGGCTCACATTGCCCGCTGGCTACCTTGGGTCTTCATTCATCGGCGCCTGCTTGATTGCGTGTGGGTTCAACACGAATGCGAGTAAAATCGCGAGCATTGTTTTGGCGGTGTTCTTCTTGTTTACGCTTTGGTGGGCGAGGAGGAATATCCTGTATGTTTCATTTCATTTTATCTGTGGTAAAAGATGCTTACGATTTTGCTGGTTAATAGAACTTGGGTGCTTATACTCGGCATGTCAGGGCTGATCCTATTATTTTGGTTTGTCGCGGGAAGTATTGCTTTGCGCTACTTTGTGAGTGTTATTCTTAACTCTTGTCACTTTCCAGGAGCAGAAATCATTCCCTTTAGGTCCTATTCATCGGTGTCATGTCGTGCATGTACTGCCTGTGGGATATCATCGGTAAGTGTCTGGTATCCTCTTCTACATTGCTCACCTCACTCTACTACGACTAGATGATACCATCGAGCGGAAGACAAACACTTCGGACGCAACTGCGTTTGCGAAATATTGCGGGTGTTTCCCCTCTCAAGGTAGCATTTCATTGCGCCTACCTTATTATACTCTTTACTGACCACTTTCACCAGTATGGGGAGTTATCTGGCTCATCCAAGCCTTCATATTCTTCGGCCTAGGCGTAATCGTCGGCTTAGTATCATTTAAGGTACCTTCTCTTCCTTCCCCGCATCTCATCCTCCAACTCTAATTACCTTTAACCCTCCTCGTAGCAATCGGCCGAGCAACAAGAAGCGGATACCGCACATTTCTTGCCAGTACCAGGAACTCACGGAGCTAATACCAACAGTGCACTGTCAATATCCGACGTACCGAATCTGTTGGCGATGGGCGTGACGTGTTTCGTTTCCGCTCTAGGAGCTGTTGGTATGTGGTGCTGATGCTCGAAGGCTAGAGAGGAATTAAAGAACCGAGACGATTTAACGAACTTTTCTTGGACTGTATGTAATAAATCCGATGAGTGACGAGGAACGCAAGGAAGAAGAGTAACGATATTTACTGTATATTGTATTTATGATTATATCTTGTCGTTGAATGTGTATTGACCGGAGCGGTTGCTCCCCTACCAATGGCCACCACAATCCCTCAAACGACCCTAGCAGGTACAAAGATAATATTAGAGCGCAGCACCCTGACCTGTATCCGGATGTAGCGATCGACATTCACATGGCGAACCCAAATTATCCGATCGACAATCATCTCATCAGCCCCGGTTTTCGTTAGGCATTGGCATTGTGTTGCATATTTACCCAGTTGGAAATAACTCCCTCTTAGCTCAGTTGGTAGAGCGCGTCACTAGTAATGACGAGGTCAGTCGTTCAAGTCGGCTAGAGGGAAGATAGCTTTCCACATCGAGAGAAAACTTTTTGCCTCCAGAGAATCAGATTTTCTTGCGATACTCTGACCAGGTACTCGACAGTTCATGTACACTGAAAGCTTTCGGGCGGAATTAGCGCAGAGGTACATGTTCCCGTCTATTCGCTCTGTTGCTTGTACAGCTGTGGCGCAAATTTATTCACCGAATAGCAAGGATCAATCATTTGCTTTTAGTGTTATCGGCGAAGATGTGACAATACGCCTGATATATGTACCTTGGTTATTTTCCTGAGCAGTATAGGATTGGCTCCTTGACTTGGTGAGTCTCTGAGGGAGTCCTATGGGCGATCACTGTTTATCTCACCGTTGTGACTGGTGAAAAGCACATACTCCTCAGCGGAAGATAAGACACGAAAACCATGAATATGTTATTTTTCTCGGTGATTTGTGGAGTTACTGAGAAAAATCGCTCTCAGCCGTCTCCTCCACAAGGCGTGGCCTGTTCGGTGTTACGATGGGTTTGCGCAGGAAACTGCGCTAGGACTCTGTAAATGAAGTCATCGTGTGCCACCGCCAATTTCGTGATGAACATTATGTGGCGAATAATCGTAATGGCGCCGTAAATCCGACGTGAGTGGTTTATATATGAGCCAAGAGCACGAGTGGTGCCATATCGTGAAGAGGAGGACGCAAGAGAGACCTTGGGGAATAGTGGGTAACAGTCTATTGTTATTAGAAACATCCAGGCGCCCATACCTGGGCGATTTGAAGGAGAGGCGGGTCCTTGGCGGGTCTCCCCATTGCTATCAATTGAAATTTTGGAGAATGAAGATGTGGCTGAAAAATTCGTATCGCGCCATAGGATTTAAGATTTCTGTTGGAAAGTTGTTGACTCTGGGTAGGCATGTGTAGAAAAATATAGAAACCATGGAAATAGAAGCAGCTGCAGCGATAATCTGGCTACACAATGACGACGAATCCTAATAAACGTTGAAGATATACATCGGAATGACATCACCGTGGGGATTGTCGGTAGTTGTGTTGTTGCCTGAAAAGCAAATAAACCTTGTTCGGCCTGATTGCCGATGAAGGCGCAAACGTCTTGACTCTTTCGATTCCCCTTTTCTCGACGCGTCTTATTTATTACATCCGCTCTCCCTGGCTCCCCCTTGACCTCGCCGCCCATCTCGCCGTGCTCATCGTCAGTAACAGCGACGAGCTATTGTCACAATTCGCGCTGTAGACCTCCATTCTAGCCCCAGGTTGTCCTTTCTCCCCCGAAAGCGGCCGCTGGTCCTTGGTACGCTTGACGATCCGGGTAAAACAGCATCAATCTTCAGGGTCTCGTCGTGTACCCGTGAAGGTCGCTAAGGGCCGAAGCATCAGGGTTCGGTCATATTGGCGTCATTGTCGAGGGCAATATATACCATTTGCTTGCAACTTGCTCGGTGTTGTTATCTTTCAACCCAGGCCACCTCCTCCACCAACAAAGGCGCGAGTCCTTGGACTGATTCAGGACTTTTCTGTGCGTGGTTTCTAGAGTGTGCTCGGCGTGGTTCCAGTTTTCTGACTCGGCTCTGATTTCATTTATATAAAGCCTTATCATCTCGAGATAAACCCCCCAATGATAGTGACTCTGGCAACACGTAAAAATGTTTCTGCTATAGAAAACATGTCTCCCAGGCATTCGAATACGGCTGGCGTACCTCTACCGTCAATACCACGGCGGGCTTCGACTGGTTCTCATCCACGCCCTGCGCCACAGTTGCTTGAGAACCTTTCCCCTGTAAAAGTCGTGCTTCAGCAATCCACACCACCCTCGGATTCGACGCCTACCATGACCTCTCCCGTTATCGACTACGACTCGAGTTCCTCTAGTACGAACTCGGATAACTCTCCGCCGACCATTCGGAGACCTAAAAACAAACGCGGGCCCAGTACACCCTCTGTCCGGCCCCCAGAGCAGTCAACACCGATGCCCACGGTTTACCACTCTCACTCTCACCAAGAGAACAGGTCGCCAATACCCTTCCCTTCGGTGGGGAAACATGCGAATGGGGCAGCTCGCCCTGGTCCTCGTCCGTTGATGTATACCCCAGGTATACCACTCCGTCAGCAGGCAGGAAGGCCAAAAGCACGGAACTTCTCGGAGTCTCATGCCTCTCGTTCTTCTCCTGAGGTTCCAACCATTACCACCAGCGCCTCAGCAATCATTTCGCAACCCAACCTCATACGCAAGAAATCCGGCGAGCCGGTGAAGTCTTCTTTGAAGACTTCCAAATCTCTTACGATTATCACTCCGGCGTTCGGCACGAAGAGCGAACCGACGACTCCTACGCATCATAAGGCCGTCCATTTCGATGCACAGCTCGAACATGTCAAGCTCTTCCTCGCCGAGCAGAAGCCTTTGGCTGTTTCGCGCGATGGTAGCCCAACAGATGATAGCTGCACGGACAGTGACTTCCCTTCATTCATCTTTGGCAAATCGGACGAGAAGATATCGAGGAAACCGATCACGATGCAACTTCACAATATGCCCGATCGTGTAAACCTCAAAGTAGACGTGGCCTTGGAAGGGCTTGCACTCGCTTTCGATGGACTCTCAATCACCGGACGCGTTCGAGTTCGCAATATCGCATATTCGAAGGCGATCGCCGTCAGGTTCACTTTCGACAACTGGCAGACCACGAGCGAGGTTGCCGGGAAGTACCTCGAGTCCGTGGACAAGTTGTTCGACAGGTTCACATTCACGATCCGGTTGAATGACCTGCTAACGCGGATCGAAACAAAACAGTTATTCTTGGCTGTGAGATACTCCGTCGCTGGGCAGGAGTTATGGGATAATAATCACGGCATGAATTATCTCGCGGAATTCAAGAAGACCTCCCCTCCACCCAAACTCGCACCTCCGGTAACAGTCACGGCCCCTGCAGTAGCGAACGTGCATATGTCAGTAGTGGTGGATTCTCCGGCATCGAAGGACGATCTGGCTAACCTCAAGTCCCAACTAGAGAAAGTTGTCAAATCTCGAGAACACGGACCGCGAGTGCATTCGCCCAACTCTACCGTTTCTACCCCCACTTCTATTCCTCGACCCGGACCACTTTCCAATTCGAACTCTAGCTCTCTGTCCGCAGGGAATGATGGAGGGTTTGCGGCGCGGTATCGGTTCGACGTGTCAGATGCTACACCATGGCGGCCTTCGGATTTCTCTCCAGCGCGACATTTGCGGACAACGACACACCCTTCATTGACGATTACCCCGCCTACTGTCAGCCCTATTCCGTGGCCGGACAAAGTGAAGGCGCGAGGCGTGCCGATCATCAAGACGATCCCTATTTTGGGATCGCCGAGAGATTTGGACGAAGAAACGTCGTTCACTGGCCCTAGGACTGCTGCCGTTGATGGGGAAATGAGACCCTCGTATTTCAATCGTGGGTTCGTTGGACAGGGGCACGGTTTTCGTAATCACAAGAGGGGAAGTTTCGACGAGACTGCACCAGCTGCGTCAAAGGTCAAGCGGACACCTCCTGGCACGCCATTATCCGAGTCTTACTTGCCATCGCTGGTCACGTTGGATTCGACACCTTTGGCTACTCACGTTAGTGCTTTCCCATCGCGCCCGGCGGAGGAGGAAGAGGCTCCGAGCACAGAGTTTGGATCCGAGTTGCCCTACGGCCTGGGGCTCAGGTCGTCTTATTTTGACCATCAAGACAACTCGAGTGAACTGTCTACGCCGAGTTTTGCTTCACCTTGCTCCAGCTCTTCCCCATCCACGACTTCTTCGCCAACTCAGAGCTTTTTGGAGTATACCTCGGCGGATGTTACCGCTTCTGCTATTGGTGGTATCCCGACTATTAGCCCCAAGACCAGTTACCGCCAGTTCTTGAATAAGTGCGTGCTTTTCTTGTATTTTTGGGAGATATGATTGCTCATACGGATCTTTTATTCTAGATTCTGCTTTTTCACTGGATCGGAAGAGGCACCGCAATTGGATATACCCCATGACCCAATTTCACGCACCCAATCTGCATCTGACATCGAGGATCTACTCTCTACCACTCCTCACTTGCATTCTCTGGAAGCTTACCCTTCCAACACGCCCACCAGGTCACCCAGCCTTGATGATCTTGCCGTTCGAAGTGGATCGTCCACGCCAACCTCGCATAGTCTCCAGATGATCTCCCCTGTGCAGTCTATTGACACACGTCCACTCGCTTCAGTTTTTGTGTAAGATTCTATTTATCTCATTTATATGACCACCCACGCCTGCCTAGTTTCATTATACTTCAATGTACAATACCAAGCAAAATATTCCTGTCTCTGTATAATAGTTCACCTAAAGTATCTACACGTCTTTTAGTCATACCACCTACCCCCCTCCTCCGTATCTTCGTCTTCTGGTTATTCCTTGGGTTTGTAGGAGGTTGGGGGCTGTCTCCTCATTTATTCATTATCTACGTATTACCCTTGTACTTTTAGCAAATCACGCGCATAACGATGTTCTCGCCAGAAAAACGTTCTTCAGTAATTTACACCGCATATAAGCATCTAAATTCTCATCGCTATCGCATTCTGTTCGGTTTTTGGGCCATCTCATAAACAAAGTAGGTGTAGTAGTACAATAAGGGTGAACTAGTATCTTCCACCTCCACCTCCACGACTGCGTCCCCCCCACTTGCCACCACGGCCTTGACGGTTTCTGCCTTCGCCCGACCAATCGTCGTTGTCCCTCCTACCGCCGCCTCTTCCACCACCACCACCATCGCGATTCCAGTCCGAACCTCCTTGGTTGTATGGATCACGGTCATGTTGTCCATATCCACGGGAATTTGAAGGTCCATCTGGCTGGGCACCAATAGAGTAGTCAATTTCTCGACCAGCGCCTCCGCTTCCTCCAAAGCCAGGGAAATCGTCCACTGGCGCTGAACTTGAGGGATTCCCAAAGCCTCCTTCCGGTTTCCTGTCCTCGTAGCCCCCTCCTCCTCCGGCCCCGTTGATAGCAGCACCGCCAACCCCAAATCCTGGAATGTCACCATTGACAGTGTCTTCCTCCTTGCCCCACCAATTGGTGGCCTCAGGTCCGTTCCCACCGAACCCAAACCCTGGAACCATATTATCGTCGTCTTCATCCTGGCCACCCCCATCTGCCACCTCGGGAGGCTTCTCTCCACCTCCAGAGAAAACGGAGGTGGAATCTCCAGGTCGTTCTCTGGACCAGAATCGGGTGGTGTGGTCGTTCGATCCGGAGACGAGGATGTGGCCGAGGGGATGGTATGTTAGTGACCAGACGTTGGAGTCGTGTGCTTGGGAGAGGGTGGCTCGTGGGGCTGTGACGGAGGTTGGCGAGAGTGAGGATGCGGGTTCAGTTGTGCTTGATAGGTCCCAGTGTAGAATTGAGCCTTCTGATCCACCAGACGCGACTATTGGGTGGAAGGGGTGCCAGGTTACAGCTGTGGCATGTTAAATACCTTGTAGTGTGGATAGGAAGGGAAAAAGACATACAGTTAACTTCCTTTTTGTGGCCTTTGAGAATGGAGAATTCTTTCATGGCGCGGATATCGAAGACTCGGCAAGTTTGGTCTCGGGAAGCACTGGCGACCATGTTTCCATTCGGTGACCAAGCTAATGCTGATATCGTGTTTTTGTGATAATGTCTTCAGAGTATAATAAGATTACTGGACCCATTAGTTGAGTAGAAGAACGCACAAGGTTGAGAGCGTTGTCCCTGTTCGGGGATCCCAGAATTTTATCTGGTTGTCTTTACTACCTGAGACGAGGAGTCCCTTTGTTGGATGCCACTCTACACATTTGACATCCCAACCGTGTCCTAGAAAGCATTTAGCGTCGCAAGAAATTACGCGCGAATAGGACTTACCAGACAGGACACTTTCTTCCCGACCGTCTTCAAATGACCAAATCCTCACACTTGAATCATCGCTCGCAGTCGCGAACCTTCGATCGTCTGGGCTCCAACTGAGTCCCCCTATGCCTTCTCGTGAACCAGACCCTGGAAAGGCAGCCAAGTTGTTCATGTTGGGTTCGAAGTACTTGATCACACCGTTCTTGTCTGCTGAGGCTAGGAAGGAGCCAGAGTGGTTGAATCGCATGGCAGAGATTGCAGTATCATGGGCTTGGAGAATCGTCTCGAAGTTGAAGGTGAGGCCATTCCATAGTGTGAATTCCCCGCTTTGGGAGCCTGTCAGTATTCGTCGCGCCTCTGGTGTCCACTATAACGAGATTCAGCCGAGGTCAACCTGTGTACGCGAAAATAGTAAAAAAGGTACTGACTGTTACAACTTTGACTGGACAGCGCAGCTTGTTGGTCGATGTATGTACAAACTTGGTGCACAATGAAGTTGAGGGGTTATCGGGATAGGCCTTTGGAGGCAACAACTGAAGATTATGAATTTCGCATTGAATATCGTTCTATTGTGCATTCTATCTGTACCACATACGTCAATGATATATGGTGGACTCGGCCGCAAGAATGGTACATAGGCAGGGTTTGGCCTCGTCTTCTTCAACTATTGAAACAGGTTAGATTCCCTTTGCGGCGAATAATCACAAGGTGGTCAGACTAACTATGGACCATCTCCCTAGACCTCCATTGTAGTCGACCGTCCGCCGAGGACGCGTCTTCTTGATGAGCTTGCCATCCAGCGCCAGTTTGGCATTGGCCGTTTCAAGATCCTTGCCGTCATCTACTGGCGGCGGCTGAGGTGCACTCTTGTATTTTTTGGGCGTCCATTCAAAGGGTGAAGTCTGAGAAAAACTTGAATTATTGGCCGGAAGCAATACAGGGAGCGTTGTGGCCATTCTGTAATGTACACTGGCTAGCCACTGTTGAATGGTGAGGGGACTGCGGTACTCGGAAATGGCTTCCGATCACATTCCCACGGTGTGAGACTACGATTACTCTGAGCTTTTGCTCTAACTCCTCAAAAGCTGACGAAGTCGCCGTTGGACTTCTCGCTTTGTGGCCTGGGAGGGAAATTGTTCCAGATAGCGCTCTCATGGGTATCTCGGATCTTGTGATTGGCCTACAGACTCAACAAGGTAACTTGTGGGTTGATCATCCGGAAAATACACAGGCAACAAGGACCGGACAATACTCTGGTGTGGGATTTACTCAGAGTTTCGGCCTGTGTGGGAACTGTTATCATGGAAGTGGGGTCCGCTAGATCATGAGGCATCTTAAAATATGGTATGCGTCACAAGTATCGTATACTGATATCCTGCGGGCGTATACAGTACTGCTTTTGCAACTCTGAATAATTAGGGCCTCGGAAGCTTCTGCCGAAAGGAGATTACATAGAGCTGTGCTATAGCGCGCTATTAAAAATATCTGAAAAGGTAAAATCAAAGCAAAAGTGGTATGTAAAAACACTTGATCCTAGGATCAGCTTGAGGAGGTTGATTCTCTTGGTATCGACGAAATACTCAGGCTTATCCCCTGACTCGGGGCATAGTAGCGCTCAGCAGAGCTTCTAGCTCGGTTTGACGATCCCCGATGGTTCGATGGTTCACCTGTGTGATGATTAACTATGCCCATATCGCATTCAGAATAACCAACTTTGTCCCCCTGTATTCTTCTTCCATCGTCACTGTGAGAAGGGTTCCTGACGCCCGAGCGGTGAATGGGAAATACCACGTTGAACGGAAACGACAAAACACTCCAGACCAAAGACGAACAGCGCGTCGGGCTCAGTTCTAGTCGATCAAACAGGTATCCGAAAGTCTCTGAATCCAAGCCAAATTTGCCATAAATATTATCCGTTGTTCCGCATCGGTATAATCGTTCTACTCGAGTATTACATGGTCATGCCAGCGAGCTTGGCTCTCTCGTGAATGCTGTAGTTTTTCATGAATCTGAAACAATTCAGCTTGTGACTTGAGGAAATGAGATCACCCAGAATACTCATAGAGTCGAAGGCTCGCGAGAATCGAAGCGACAACGCCAACCAAGAATACGGGGTCGAGGCTGTGAATGTACGCGCGTGTAACCTGCTCCCTTTGATCGGGAGGGAGGTAAGAGATTGCTGTGATGCTTTGCTGGACGGCTTTTGCCAATTCCGGGGGAAGGTTTGGTGCGTATCGCGGGAGGAATACAGTCAATCTATTCAAGAATATCGTCGCTGCAATCCTGATCCGATATCTCAGCGCGCCACCAACGACAATAGAAAGGCGTCAACCTACGACAGACCGACCACACCGCCCAGAAGCTGCGTGAAAGCCTGAACAAAGCATACTGCCTGGAATAAGCGCTGGTAGAAAGGCTTCTGATTGCTGATCAACTCACCACCACGGACGATGCTTTGAAAAGTTGACTTTCGTCATCTTGATATTCAGCCTACCAACAGATCAGTCAGAACAATTTCAAGGTACTGAGAAAAGGCACTTCACTTGAGACGCAACGTATGTATTTTGCAGCCCTCCTCCTTTGATGAATTGAAGGTGAGATCGCATGGATCAGCAATCATCTATCAAACCCAACTGACCGATGCCTGCCTGCTCAGCCACCAGTTAGTCAATCATGGAAAGATCGTCAGAAAATGCGAACGTTCGCAACATACCTCAAACAAGATTTGATATCCGATCAACTTTGGTGTCGGCGTGGTCTCGTCGATGGTATATAGGAGGCCTGCGCCGATTGCAGAGATCATCGGTGAAACCAGCAGCCAGATCCAATAACGCCCGGTAACCTATGCCATGTGTTAGGAGAATTCAATTGAAGTCAGGAATCTATTCACCTTGATGACAGCCCCAGATACGAAGCATGCTGACCATTCATCGGAATCAGTCGACGAACATCATTGTGATAAAGTTCAACCCGCACCTACTACCAGAGAGATCATGAATGGAAGGATGTCCAATCCAGAACGAGTTGGCTCCCTCCCTCGAGCTTGATACCTGAAGACCGCGGTTGAATAAACATCCAAAGAACTGAGTTAAGGGAACTCACCACAGGGGTAGATAATACTATCCATGCCGTCATTAGCTGTTAATTTCACGGTACGATATCTGGGAAACACACCACCCCGACCAAAAGGGACAACATATTCCAGAACTATTCTGGTCAAAGCCGGTTCCAGGTGCATCAATGATGAAGATACTCACCACTTGCAGCATCGCACCCACTTGGGTACCCCGACGGAACATTTCCATGGGGAACATCGCTTTCTCAGAGCCAAGCCACCACACATACAGTAAGAACATGATTAGAGCTACTCCTGCAGAGACAAAAGAGATGATCACGCTGTAGTGGCCCCAGGGTTTCTCATTTCCTCCCCATTGAAGAGCGAGGAGCAGAGAGACCACCGCGGCGAAGCATAGGAAAGTTCCGATCCAATCAGACCTACACCAGTAGCCAGTTAGGGCTTGCGGCGTAGAGATAGCGGCGAGACAAGTTACTTAGCAACTCTTTTCCCAGTTGATAGGCTCTTCAGGTGATTGGGAATGGGTGGTTCGCGCGAGTGAAGGAAGAGAGTAACAAGAGCAATCGAGACAGCTCCGAACTGTCAAGAATTAGCGAATGTAGCCCATCTGGTAGATGCAACTCACCGATAAATTGACTAGAAACTCGAAAATTGAATAAACCGCATGGCGCAACTCTACCATTGAACTCACTGTAGAAACACCATCTCCAGCTGGCATGCTCTAGTCACAAGCTTTAACAATGGTCTATATAAAATAACGGGACGAACGTACCTGTGAAGCCACCCCCTTGACTCAAGTTAGACTTGCGAATTAAATGGGATTACGAATTCAACTCACCAATCAAAGGACCTGTGACACTTGCAATAGCGAAGGTGGCTCCAATACAAGCAAAGACGAACGGACGATCTTGAAGGCGCGTTGACTATGTCAAATCAGAATAATCCTGAGCTGAGAAAGTCGAGCTCTCTACCTGTGAAATTGCAGCAATGACGGAAACAATAATTCTGGCACTTTCCGTGGGCATCTCAGCGGCGTTTCCGGCACGGGAAGACATACCCTGAAGCGCCACAGCCTGCCACAGCTCGTCCAAAAATCAAGACAGCAAGGGAAGGAGCCTGAATAAATTATCAACATCCTTTCGTCAATTTCGTAAAGTCGAGCCACGTACCACCGCACAAATTAAGCTACCAATCTCGAATATGACGATCATACCGAGGAAGACCCATTTCGTTGGGATGACAAGGAGTAGCTGGCTCGCCGCCAAGAGGAGGCCGGATTCGGTAAGAAAATCTGGAGTGGTGCGTTTAAGCGAAAGGTCTCAACGATGCCATTGGTGTTACAGTATATACAAACAGATGCCACCCACGAAACCTGGTTCAGCGCATTGAATTGAGATATGATTCGCGGAAGTGCAGTGGAAATCTGTTTTTACTTGTCAAGGGAGTAAAATCGAATCCCATAATTGAACAACATACAATAGTCTGGTCAAGATTGACAAGGAACACGGAGGAGATAAATCCACTAAAAGGGTTACTATCAGTCTGCGTGTACTTGAGACAGTAAACGCTCGTACGTGAAAATTAGGACCAAATCCCGGCCGGTTATTAAGCCCTTCCGAGTCTCCCTCTCACCCAAGCCTTCACTTTCCGTCTGCTGGTCACCGATTCTTTTCTCCTCATCGCTTGTCCTGCTTTCTTCATTCATCGGTCGATGGATCCCGTGTTATGATACGAGCTTGAAGACCTTTTGGACCATCTTCTAAGGCCATATATATCCAAGCCATGGAGCTAGGGAGTTCATCAGGCGCCTGAATTGGAACATTCTCAGGCCAGTTGAACGAAAAGGTGGCATAAACAAACCTCCTCCGTTAGTCCATCATGCACTACTTCTAAAAAGAAGTGGTATGATCCTAAGAATTAGCTTCTTCCTTGCGTGTCACAGAATACGAAATGCCGAGTCTGTTGGGATCTACACCCCAGCTTCTGCGTGGTGTTCGGGCTAGATGCTTTGCCTCATTTTAACCTCACCTCGATCGTTATGATCAAACTGTAACACAAGCCCCAGATATCAAGCACCGCCCATAAGAATATCTTGGGACAAAGAGAACCCAGCAGAGCCCAGCCGAGAATGACTTTTCCGAGTTCGATTGAGCGCTCCCCTAGTCATCTAATTGCCGCCGTAGCAATGCACTGGCAGATGACACGTTCTCAGCAGCACAGTCACATTCATTCGTAGAAGACGGAGATTTGATAGAGTTCCATTGCGGCTTTAGTGCTCCGTCGATACAATGGCGTTCACCAGAAGAGTCTTGGTGCTTCTTCGTGCGCATGGTCACAATGATAGTGGCGGTCAACGGCGATTTCACCGAAGAAACTCAAACGAGGCAAGATCGCAATGGACGATCCGTTTGCCCCATTCACGCCAGCGAAAGGACCCTTTCTCACAAATGATCAACATCAGATTCGACCTGGCCTCCAAGGCCTTCTCTTGGACCGACCGCTCATAAGCATGCCGATATCTTCGAGTGGGCGCAGTTATACGTGGACAGCGTTTCAACAAGCCAGTTTACAACCACCACCAGCATCGTTTGACGTCTTCCATGTGGCCATTCGGTTCGCCATACCCTGCCTTGTCGCCAGCTGAAGTTGGACTGCAAGCGGACTCCCCAAGGACAACTAATGATCAGGTATACGACTACATTGTCGTTGGAGGTACGGATAGTGATTTAGTCTGGTTCTCAGGTTGTCGCTGAACATGATCATTAGGCGGAACTGCTGGCTGCGCTCTTGCTGCACGACTGAGTGAAGACTCTAATGTGACCGTGCTGCTGCTGGAACGCGGCGACGTCCGCGATACATGGGCCAACCGTGTCCCTCTATTATCCGGGGACATGTTCAAGAAGGATGGAATTGCAAAGCCTTTCCCCTCAATGCCTCTTCCAGGTGCAAACAACCGCCAGGTCACCATGTTACAAGGCGAAGCGCTTGGAGGAGGGTCGAGGGTCAACGCCATGATTTATACACGCGGAGTACCCGGAGAATATCAACTCTGGGAGGAAATGGGCCACCCTGCCTGGAACTTCGAGAGCATGAAATCTTACTTCGTCAAATCCGAAAATTCCCTCAGCCAACCTGCTTCTGATTATCGGGGTAAAGATGGTATGTCTCGCATTCCTTGAACAAACGAAATTGCGCTAACGACTCTTTGTTCGACTAGGCCCCTGGGAGAACCAAACATTCATGGACTGGCCCTGGACGTTCTTGCGATAGTAGGTTCTTCAGACTACCATACTGATGACTGCTAACCAAAATCGTGCAGCATCAAAGAAGCTTCTGGATCCTTGGGTATTCCTTTCGTTCAAGACTACAATTCACCAACGGTTCCTTCGGTCAGCTGCGCAGCCCTAGATATTGCGACAGATCGTTATATGCAACGATCATCAACGTACTCTGCATTCCTTCCCCTATCTGTGGCAACTGCCCGGAAAGCTCATTTGAAAATTTGTACTGGAGCAGTAGCGACCAGAGTCATTTTCGATGATATCACTGGAAAACGTCCTCGTGCTAGTGGCGTCGAGTTCCAGGATCGCAATGCTGGCCAGGGCAGTGCAACTTTCATTGCAAAGGCCAAGAAAGAGGTCATTATCTGCTGCGGTGCCCTTGCTAGCCCTCAGTTGCTGATGCTCAGGTACCTCCGTCAATGTTTTTTTTTTATTCCGAGCCTCGACTGACAGTAATCTAGTGGCATTGGTCCGGCGGCTCACCTTCAAGAGCATAAGGTCCCGATCATCGTTGATAGTGCAGGTGTTGGTGAAAGCCTTGTATGTAATTCTACAGTAATCAGTTCCTTCACATTCTGACTGAGCCCCTAGAAAGATCACGTAGATCTACCAGTCATGTGGCATAGTCCTTTGGAAGACTCTATGTATGTCCTCATGAAACGACCACTCCGAGCGATGTGGGAGCTTGTGAAATATGTCACCGTTGGAAAGGGTCTATTCCGTGATCCATACGTGCACTTCGCCATATTCCTCCCCACGAGACTCCTCAACGAGAATTCGGAGGTCACTACGACGGATCCCTTGGACCTTGATTCTAGCCTATCTAGGAACCGGCCTGACATCGAAGTCAAGCCACTTGCTGTACAGGGCAAGGATCCTGACCCAAACTTCGTCGTTCCCGACGGCGCCTTCACACTCCTCGTGTCGCTTCTTAAACCTCAATCATCCGGACGTATCCGCCTCCCATCTGCCTCTGCATGGGATCGACCGGAATGCTACCTCAATCTACTCGCTGAGTATGCTGACATCACCGCCCTGACGAAAGGTGTTCGCCTTGCTCTTCGTCTCGTCGGCCAAGCCCGCGCTCAAGGATACCCTTTCCGTGACTTCGTCCTCCCGGAATCCGAGAGCGACAAGGACATTGAGGCATACATTCGCGAAAACGCTCGTACGGTGTACCACTACTCCTCCACCTGTAGGATGGCGCCATTCGAAGGCGATATTCCGGGAGTGGTAGATGATGAACTCCAAGTCTATGGGGTGGATGGGTTGAGGGTCTGCGACGCCTCCGTTTTCCCGGAAGTGCCTGCTGGTCATACGATGGCACCTGTTGTAGCAGCAGCAGAGAAGTGTGCGGACATGATCAAAGCGAAATACGGAACAAAGAAGTGTGCGGACATGATCAAAGCGAAATACGGAACAAAGATATGATCTACCTTTGATCGCCTTCAACATACCCATCTTGTTTTACCTCTGTACCTAGACCCCCGTTATCCCCTGTTATCCCTTACTTTTCGGCCTTTATTCCAAACACATGTGCCAATCAAAGCAAATCATCTGTAGATCTCGTCTGGGAACCCTACAAACGGAGTTAAACCGATGCTCGAAATCCGGACGCACGGCTGGGCAACTGACCCCATACTTGCCAAAGCCTTCTTGGCCACATGCATATGTTTATGACTGATGAAACCCAATGTATACCGATCTTCACACCAGCCATGAGAGTTCACGCCGTGGTCCTAACAGGTACGATCTCACCTCAGATAACCAGATGTGCCGCGCTCGTGAACGTTTTGATTAGAATTGGCCCCTTTTTGAGTTGGGGAATTGGAGAATCATTGGACGCTCAAATAACCCAACGAGGTAGCTGACGGTTGATCCATTCTGGACGCAGCTGTAGATGGAGGAACTTGGTGTCTTTTTGAATACATAAGATGATTCTTGCCTTCCTACAACCTACAGATGATCCCCGTGGCAGATTCGCTCGGCATCTACGACCTTGATCTCCCGTCCACTACAACCCTTGAACGGATGGATATACTGGCGATCCTCCTGACAGACAGGCTCTGTCTAGATGCTAGGATAGTGGTTCTTATCCTGGCCTTTGCACTAGTTCTAGGAACTGTTGTTCATAAACTTCTATTTCCCAACCCTCTCAACTCGGTGCGTGTCAGTGAGCATCATGGGACGGCATACTGATGATTCTCTACAGCTTCCGACAGCAGGCTCATCTTTACCCATTGTGTCTCTATTCCATACTATCCTTCGAACACAAGGTTGCTTGCACGAAGGCTATGAACGAGTTCGTTTCCACTACTGCTATCAAGTTGGCGGGACCTTCTGACCGTTGCTCGTAGACGAAGCACAATGGTGGTCTTTTTAAGCTAGCAAGTCCTACTCGCTGGATTGTCGTTGCGACTAGCCCAGACACTATTCAAGATGTATATCGCGCACCTGACCACGAGCTTTCTGCCTTTTCGGCCATCGAAGAGGTACTCAACTACGTTCACGTTTTGTTAGCCTTGGCTAACCACGGCCTTCCCAGAGCTTACAATTCACACACACCTTGAGCCACGACGTACTTCGTGACCCTTACCACTTCCCCTTATTCAGCTCGCTCCTATCGAAACGGCTTGACGAGCTCACGCCCGCCATTTTTGATGAATTGTCCTACGTGTTTGCAAATCATTTTGCTGAGGTTCCTCAAGTTGGTAAGTTTTATTCGTTTCGTCTGGATTTCGCTACTGAGTACTGCATCTCCAGCGGCTGGACCATCTCAAGCAATCAGTCGGGGGGCTGGCTTTATTGAAGACCTAATCGCCAGAGCAAGCAGCCGTGTGTTTGTGGGAATACCATTATGTGAGTATTATCGCCTGCGTGATTATTGACCATGCTAATGAGATGAAAAGGCCGTGATGATCTATACATCAAATTGGTCCTGGATTATATCCTACAGATGACGTTCGTAGGCTTCATTCTCAGCGCAACACCCAGATTCTTGAGAAGGTAAGGAAGAAGTTCGACCATCCTGAATCTTTTGAATAACTCCGATGTCTTCGAAGCTTCCTGGCACGATTCATCTCACCGAAGAGTTCACGAAAAACAGTCGAACGTCTGCTTGAGCCTGTCATTCAAGAACGTGAAAACAGAGAGAAGGGTAACAAGAACCTGCATCCCGTATGTCTCCGCGTTGGTTGTATTTTCTGGTGGCCCTCATCTCTCGTTGCAGCCGGATTTTCTTTCCGACATGATCGGGACCGATGGCGGAAGAAAGAAACCACTTGACGACCTTACTTTGCGGATCTTGCATGTTAACTTTGCAGGCATCTCATCTACAGCAATGGTCGGTGCCTCCTGCATCCTTGTCGGCCTACTCTTGACACTTGTGTGTTTCATAGATCGCAACCTTGCTTATCCAGCACCTCGCGTCTCGTCCGGATTGGCAAGCCCAGATCTATGAAGAGACAAAGGCGGTTATCGACCAAGAAGGGTGGAAGTATGCTGCTCTTCCCCGAATGACGAAATTAGACTCCATGATCAAGGAAGTTATGCGTTACCATCATTTCTCCTCCAGTATGTCAATACTTCTGGCAGCGTGTGCCCGAACCTTTCTAACCTTCGTGCAGTCACTCTTGGAAGGCTTGTCAAGGATCAACCTTTCGCCTTTTCCAACGGCGTCGAGGTCCCGCCAGGTACACTACTCGGCGCCGCATCTCGAGAGGTTGGCCTCGAGCACTTTGGCTCGGAAATTCAACCATTCCGTTTTGCTACCTTCGACGACGACGATGTCCGGCAAGCAACCGCCGTTTGCACAAGCACATCCTCGAAGTTTATGGCATGGGGCCATGGGCGACACACCTGGTAAGACTGGTCTTGTCTTCTGTTCGACATCTGCTAACGGAGATTCCAGTCCCGGCCGATATTTTGCCGTCTGTTTGGTTAAATCTCTCGTTTCTTACACTATTTACAACTACCAACTTTCTATTGCGGGCGATCGGGTTTGCACACCAAAATGGTCGTTCGTTATGTCGGCTCCAGACAAAAGGATTCAAATCATATACAAACAGAGAGACGTACTGTAGGTTAGAAATACTCGTGCAATACAAGATACACATGCGACGGCCCCGCAGCAAGTTCCACCGCCAAGTCAAGGGCATGGGAGCCTCAGGGGAACGAAAAACATGAAGCGTTTCCATCTTTCGGACGCCCATGTCCAGAAAAGTCATGCGCTGGAATCAGCTTCACCACGATGGCATCAAACGTGGTTTAAAGTTCCCTCCGTTCGGACCTTCAAGGCGACTTTTGCGGGAGAAGCATCTCAGATCCCCCTCCAAATCCATATTCAGTGGTCGAGTAGCAGTAAATACTCACCATGCATCTGATTCGCCAGTAGCTACGCGACCGGTGTGCCTTTCAGAGATATCGACGATCCCAGGAGAGGAGGATCCCATTAACCACAAGTGAACTGGGCAGAGGACAGAAAACGACGCCCGTCGTCGTCGGTGTGCGATATAGTCTTCCTTCGGAGACTGTAATCAGCATGTGACGGATTGCCCGTCACCTTTGGAAACCAAAGTTTCTGGAATTTGAAAGGTGTCAGGAGGTGACTCCAAGAATACAATCCATGTAACATCCTCAATGGAGCTGGGGCCAAATCAGTGAGCTTAATATGACTATAATGGAAGTAATGCGGGGTCCGTTTCTATCGAGTGAGCAGTGCTCCTCAATTCCCCTGCTTATCGGTATCAAACCTGCCTCGGATGGCAACTTCGACCTATCGCGGCGCGTTGAGGCAAAGGTGACTGGTGATAGAGAAACCTCTAGATTCGGTGCATGATAGCCGGTGATGGGGAATCCATGTAGATCCATGAGAAAAGGTCGTTTGTTAATGTGTTAATGTTTCAATCATGATAATCCGTCTTGGTGGCCCATCTGCGTCAGCACCGCAGTCATCAAAGATTCGGGGAGTGCACGCATACTTCGTACTACCTCTCGGGGAGATTGTTTGGACCTGACTAGATGAGATACTTGTAATCCCGAGTACTTGATTTCGGGGTTCGTCATCTGGATTTCTACTTATCTGGGCCGGATATAAGAGTTAAGTGACCCTGCCTCGAGGTGTTCCGCTCTCTGCTAGTGCTCACCCGTGATGTCTCTTAACGACACGGGCATTGTCCCGATTGCTCCTCCCCCGGGCCTCAACTTCATCGAGGCCATTCGTCCATCCCTCACCTTACTGCTGATTGGCGCGACATGGTCTTCAGCCCTAGTTCCATTATTTTTCGCCCTCTTCCTGTTTTCAACGAAGTCATTGAGAAGAACGCCAATCTTCCTCCTCAACCTATTAGGAATCTTATTGGGTATTGCGCTGGGGATATTGAACTATGTGATCGAGGTGAGTTTCGAGACGGTGCAAGTATTGTGGTTACTTACCAATGCTCAGGTAGGGGCTATTCTGGACCCCCTTCACCCTGGCCCTACATCGTATCTCATCGCGTTCGGCGTATTGATCTGTGTCGTCCCCTTCTTGGTCGAATCTATCCTGATTATCAGAGTGTTTGCCGTATATCCTCCGCGAACGCTGCCCAAGATCCAAGTTGTGGCAATTTATGGTACTATCATTGCGTTCAAGATAGCGAGGCTCATCAACTATGCCCTCTTCTGGCACACATGGTTCCCATTACTCGGACAACCTGGAAACCCTGTTATGCTCTCACAAGAAGCTTGGAACCGTCCATATCAGAAGATCGAGTGGTTCCTGCAAGTCTTCGATTGTGGGTGAGTGGACAGTTCCAAATCATTCGAGGAGAAACTGACCCAATCAACTACTCAGTTTTGTCTCAATGCTCTTCCTATGGCGCCTTCACGCAGGTAGAAAAGTAGCTGGGACCAATCATAGAGTTCGAAAGTCGAAAGGTCAGTGTTGGCGCCACAAATTTGAGCGTTGTGAAACTCACTATCAAGTCAATAGCATCGTATTATTCCATGATCAATTCTCTGTTCTGGATTGCAATATCAAATTTCGTCTTCCCGGTCTTGCTCTCAATGGCCCAATTGGTCTTCGCTTTCGTCGACTCGAGTTATTTGGACGGCGCCTATGTCCTCCTGTGTAACCTCTATGTATCAATCATTGGTGTCCTCCTTGCAACAATCTGGTCGGCAGGCTCCAAATGGGCAAGCTCCCCCGCCGGAACGCAAGTAGACTCCGGAATGAACTTGTCAACATTCCGGATGGCCCCTGTATCGGTCAATGTATCCCAGTTCACCGAGGTTCACTCTGGCACCGACGCATCGGAGACTAGGGTGTCAGAAGCTGAGAAGTGGAAAGGATCCGCTGTGTAGCCAGATAGTTGTGTATCCATATAACAGAGAGCAGACTCATATACTAAAGTAGCACAGATCCTGGCCCACTCGACATGCTAGAGGGGAGCCAAAGTTACGGATGACTAGCAGGCACTGTAGTCGGGGCAGGCTGGGGCAAGAAATTGACAAATAGAGAACATAATTTATTATTTTTCTTACTGAATGCATTATCGAGCAGTTGGAGCGTTAGTCTGAATGGTTGGCAAGCTTTCGCAAGAATTTTCATAGAAATGTCAAGAGTGTTCGAAGTGGGAAGGGCTCTGATCAGATGCTGGGCAAAGTCGGAGTTGGGATGGCAGTTCGCCGCCCGATATTTGGATCCAATCACTTTGCCAAACAACCGCAGCTCACAGTCATTGTCGTCGTCGCCTTCCTCCACCCACAACTATCCTTTATCGACATCATTCATTGGCTGGGTCAATGGGCGACGAATACCCTAATCCGCTCCGTAAGCAGTATTTGCGGCCGTGTCTATCCGTCTGTGCTGATACATATATGCTCAGGTTCGGAGCAAATGAGCTTAGTGCAGCTCTTCGTACCGACCGAAGTAGCTCATGATACTGTGGCAGAACTTGGAGAATTGGGCAATGTGCAATTCAAAGATGTATGTGATATTCTCCGTAGACTTATGCGGGCGACTGACCTCGGTGACCAAACTTACAGTTGAATCCTAGTGTCAACCCTTTCCAACGCTCTTTCGTCGGAGAGATTCGACGTGTCGACGAGATGGCGCGTCGTGTCCGTTTCTTCTCTGGCCAGATCGAGAAAGAGAAGGACGTGGTCCCGATTCGCCCACTCTACGACTCAGCTCCGTTGATTACTGTTGGCCCTCGTGCTGCGCAGACCATGGACGAACTTGATGTCACTTTGGCAGAGCATGAATTTCGTCTCTCCAGGATGAATGAGAGTTACCAAACTCTGAACGAAAGAACAAAGGAGTTGGTTGAAGCAAGACACGTCTTGAGGGAGACTGCTCAGTTTTTCGAGAAGGCATGACACCCTTTCACTCCAATACCAGCACACAATAACTAACACGTTTACCCAGGCTCATGGACATCAGGGCGAAATCCGCACCTCCTTCGACGATAGCGCTACTCCTTTACTGTCTGGTGACGACCGAGAGAATCAATACGGAGGTGGCAATATTTCCTTTGACCTAGAGTCAGTCTGCAGTTTTTGTCCACATTCTATTAAACGCTAACAGCCATTCCCCAGATTTGTAGCAGGAACTCTTGACCGTGCCCGCATCCCCACCTTTGAACGAGTCCTTTGGCGTGTTCTGCGAGGAAATCTCTATATGAACCACACCGACATTGTGGAGCCCTTTGTGGATCCCAAGACGGGCGAGGAGACTCGCAAGAACGTTTTCATCATCTTCGCTCACGGAGAGGTTCTACTGGCGAAGATTCGTAAAGTCGCCGAATCAATGGGTGCTACATTATATCCTATTGATGCCAATGCCGATAAACGCTCAGACTCTCTTCGCGAGGTCACCGCCAGACTTGAGGATCTGCAGACGGTGCTTTACAACACCGGCGTTAATCGTCGTGAGGAGCTTGTTAGACTCGGCGAGAGCCTCCGTAGTTGGCAAGACGTGGTTCGCAAGGAGAAGCTCATTTACGAGACTCTTAACAAATTTAACTACGACGTCCGAAGGAAGACACTCATCGCCGAAGCCTGGGTTCCTACCCGTGATATTACGCAGATTCAACTTGCATTAAGGCATGCAACTGTGAGTCGTCTCGCTAATAATCATGAAACGGGACGCGTTCTGACAATGCCCTTAGGAGGAATCCGGCACCAATGTTCCGCCTATTCTGCATGAGTTGCGCACCAGCAAGACTCCTCCGACTTTCATTCGCACCAACAAATTTACGGAGGGCTTCCAGACTATTATGGACAGCTACGGTACCGCAGCGTACCAGGAAATCAATCCCGGTCTCTTTGCAATCTCCACCTTCCCTATTCTTTTCGCTGTCATGTTCGGTGATATCGGACATGGCTTCCTCATTTTCTTATGCGCTCTTTATATGATATTGGCTGAAAGGAAGCTCGCTAGAATGGACCTTGGCGAGGTATGATTTCATTCAAGGTTGATTTTGATTAACCGATACTGACGTTCATTTCCGTAGATTATCGGACAATTCTTCTTGTGAGTTTGAGGGTTATGAATGTCTCGTTTCCAGCGACTAATCACATCCTTATGCAGCGGTCGTTACATTATCCTGTTGATGGGCCTCTTCTCGATGTACACGGGACTACTCTACAACGACATCTTCTCCAAGTCCCTTCATCTCTTCCAGTCCGGATGGACGTTTACCAACAGTTCAGGAGGTCGAGAGCTCGGCCAATCAACCGGGACAGTTTACGCATTTGGTCTTGACCCTGGCTGGCACGGTTCTGACAACGCCCTCGTTTTCACCAATTCGTACAAGATGAAAATGTCGATCGTTGTGGGTGTGATTCATGTAAGTGCGCAGTTTTTCCGTATTCGGACATATCGCTCAATTTTTTCTCGCTAGATGACGTTTGCGTTATTCCTCCAGCTCCCGAATCACCTGAAATTCAAGCGACGATTGGATATCTGGGCCAATTTCATTCCTCAAATGATTTTCCTCCAATCGATCTTCGGCTATCTCGCCGTCTGCATCCTGTACAAGTGGTCCATCGATTGGTCGAAGGCTTCCACGCAGCCGCCATCTCTCCTGAACATGCTTATCAACATGTTTTTGTCTCCGGGTCAAGTTCCCAAAGAAAGTCAACTCTACCCTGGTCAGGGTGTTGTTCAGGCAGTCCTCCTCCTCATTGCATTCATTTGCGTTCCATGGCTTTTGATCGCGAAGCCTTACGTGCTTTGGAAGGAAATGAAGAGGACGCATGCACAGGGATATCAAGGAATTGCGGATACTGCTCGTGAAGAACCTGATGAAGTCCTCGAGGCTGAGGAGGAGGGTAATGGAAGAGCTATTGTTGAAGAGGCCGATGAAGAACATGTGAGTCACCCTGAACGTGGATTGTATTATTTTTGCACGTTCCTGATGAATTATGTCTTAGGAGGAGCACGACTTTGGCGAGGTCGTAATTCATCAGATCATTCATACGATTGAATTCTGCCTCGGTTGTATTTCCCATACGGCGTCGTATCTGCGTCTCTGGGCCCTTTCCCTGGCCCACGCCCAGCTTTCCGAGGTTTTGTGGTCCATGACAATTGAGGGTTACTTGCATCCCAGTGGAATTGGTGGATGGATTGGCCTGGTCCTGATGGGTGCCTTTTGGTTTGGGGCGACGTTTGGAATTTTGTGTGTCATGGAGGTGCGGGGTTTCCGATCTTATGGGGTAGTCGGTCCGGGTATTGATCGTTTCCCTGGCAGGGCTTATCGGCATTTTTGCACGCGCTGCGTCTCCATTGGGTGGAGGCGAACAGCAAGCACTTTGAGGGCGGCGGACACGTGAGTGACCCACGTTTGTTCAACGATTAATTTGACGTACTAAATGCTTCTGTCATATCAGGCTTTCACTCCTCTTACCTTTGTTGATGACGAGATTAAAGAGTAGGAGTAATAGGCTACCCTTAGTGCGTTCCAGGTAGATACAGTCTGAATGATATGTGAAACTGATTTATCCGTGACACTGGAACTTTGGGCACCCCATCGGAGGGCCCCATTGCGAGATAACTCCACCCCGCGCGCACAAAAAAATTGATAACAGCGGCTAGCAGGGTCGCCTAGTCTGGAAGGCTGTGTGATGGCTGCGACTGTGGCAATGATCGCCGGCTGTCACACTGTGACAACCCTAGCCGCGCGGCGCGCATAAATTTTTTTTCGGCAAATCACGATTTAGATGATTTTATAAAGGGTAGGTTTGTCCATTATCAGGTCTTTTCTTCACTACCACTTAGTCCCTCGTTTCTGCTTTAGAGGTTCGTCTTCATCGTTTTCAACGTCGACAACGCCTTGTAACTAACCCACCACATTTTTTTCTAGGCATTTCGTTGCCATCCATAGATTTTTAGAGCTAGAGCGTACACTTGGCTTCACATTTTCTATCGTCTACTCTTTTTACGCATAGAACGTACCATACCATCATCTTAGAAGGTACGTTCGACCTGGTCGTTGCTACTGAAATTTTTACTAACGATATCATCCAGATACCAGATTTTAAAATGCCCGCCGTTACCGCCGCCCCCGTTGCTACCCCTACCGCCCCTCTCAAGGCCGCCGTCGTCCCCGCTGATGGTCAATTCGATCTCACTGGACTCTTTGTCGCTGACAAAAATGCCCGCGAGGCTTCAGCAACCCAGCTTGCTGCCCTCGCCCAAAAGGAAGGCCCCTCCGCCATCCAATCCACCGGCTTTGCTGAGGCCGTCGTAAAGGCTCTCGCCGACAAAAAATCCCCTGCTGTTCGTGAAGGAGCTGCCCAAGCTGTTCAGATTCTCTCCAAGTCAGGTGCCGTCAAGGCCCTTGAACCTACCTTCATCTCCTCGGGCATCTATGCCGCCCTCCTCGAGACTTTTGCCGATAAGATGCCCGCTGTCAGGACAGCTGCCATCAACGCTGTTCGTGCATTCGTCGCCAACATGAACGCTTGGGGTGCTACCAACATCCTCCCAGCTCTTCTTCACGAGATCAAGACCGCTGGCAAATGGCAAGTCAAGACTGGTTCTCTTGACATCCTCGACCAACTCGTTAAGAGCGCTCCCCTTCAAATGGCTCGTCTCATGCCTGACATGGTTCCCGTCCTCTCTGAGGCCATCTGGGACACCAAGGCTGATGTCAAGAAGGGTGCTCGCGCCTCTCTCGGGAAGGCCACCGCTCTGGTATCCAACAAGGATATTGAGAAGTTCATTCCCGCTCTTATCAAGGCTCTCATCAATCCAGTAGAAGAGGTTCCCAACACAATCTCCCTCCTTGCGGCCACTACATTCGTTTCGGAAGTAGACTCGGCCACCCTCTCCCTCATGGTCCCTCTTCTGTCTCGTGGTCTCACCGAGAAGCTCACTGCTATCAAGCGTAAGGTCGCCGTGTATGTCATTTCTCTTATCTCTTGCCGAAAACATCTGCTTACCTATCTCCGTTAGTATCGTCGATAACATGGCTAAGCTCGTTGACTCCGCTGTCACCGTCCGACCCTTCGTTCCTAAACTCCTCCCTGGTCTCTTGAAGGTCGAGTCCGCCATCGGTGACCCTGAGGCCCGTACCGTTGTTGGCAGGGCAATTGCTACCCTCCGCCAGGTCGGTGAAGTCCCCTCCGGCGACGGATCAGATCTCCCCCCTCTCAAGGTCCACGAGAGCGGTGCTCTTGGCCACTCTCTGGTCGCTATCTACAAGAAGCTTGGTGCTACTGTTTCCCCCGCCAGCGAGTCCGCCATCTATGCCTCCACCCTCGCTGCCAATCTTTGCAACGCCAAGAACTTTGACGTTCCCGAATGGGACTCCCTTGCCCCCTTCCTCAACTTCATCGCCTCTTCCCCTGACGGCGTTGCTGTTGCTCGTGAGTGGGTCGTCCGCTCTGCTACTGAGGGCGAGGAGGAGGAAGTCCCCGAGGATGAGGAGGAAGGCGAAGACCTTTGCAACTGCCAGTTTTCCCTCGCCTACGGTGCCAAGATCCTGCTCAACACCGCTACCCTCCGCCTCAAGCGTGGCCACCGCTACGGTCTTTGCGGTAAGAACGGTACCGGAAAGTCCACCCTCATGAGGGCTATCACCAACGGCCAGGTTGAAGGCTTCCCCTCCCCCGATGAGGTCCGCACCTTCTACGTTGAGCACGACATTGACGGCAGCGAGGAGGACACCTCTGTTCTACAGTTCATCCTTGACGACAAGCGTGTCCTCGCTGAGAAGGCTGAGGTCATTGAGACTCTTGCATCCGTCGGATTCTCCGATGAGCGCCAGGCCCAGGCCATTGCCTCTCTCTCCGGTGGTTGGAAGATGAAGCTCGCCCTTGCCCGCGCTATGCTCTTCAAGGCCGACATCCTCCTGCTCGATGAGCCCACTAACCATTTGGATGTTGTCAACATCGCCTGGTTGGAGAACTACCTCACCAGCCTCACCCACTGCACTTCCATCATCGTCTCTCACGACTCCTCCTTCTTGAACAACACCATCACCGACGTCCTCCACCTCAACCGCTTCAAGCTCCGTCGTTACCGCGGTAACCTCGAGAAGTTCGTTGCTGCCGTTCCTGAGGCCAAGTCCTACTACTCTCTCGAGGCTCTTGAGGACTACAAGTTCAAGCTCCCCGACCCACCTCTCCTTGAGGGTGTCAAGACCAAGGAGAAGTCCCTCCTCAAGATGCGCTCTGTCGGCTTCCAGTACCCCACTCAGCCCGTCCAGCAGCTCTACGACATCACCCTCCAAGTCTCCCTCTCTTCCCGTGTTGCCGTTCTCGGTCCCAACGGTTCCGGCAAGTCCACCCTCGTCAAGCTCCTCATTGGCGACATGGAGCCCAACAAGGGTGGTGAGATCTGGAAGCACCCCAACTTGGTCATCGGTTACGTTGCCCAGCACGCCTTCCACCACATCGATAACCACCTCGATAAGACTCCTCTCGAGTACATGCTCTGGCGTTACCAGACTGGCGAGGATCTCGAGGAGCTCGGCAAGGCCAGCCGACAGATCTCCGAGGAGGAGGCACAGAAGATGAAGGATGGTTCCCTCATCGTCATTGAGGGCCAGAAGAGGACCATCGAAGAGATCGTCAACAGGAAGAAGCTCAAGCAGTCTTACGAGTACGAGGTTTCCTTCAAGAACCTCAGCTCCTCTGAGAACGTCTGGCTCCCTCGTGATGACCTTATCAAGCGCGGCTTCGAGAAGGTTAGCATCCGTCTTATGTTCTTCATCTGCGCATTTACTGACTGCTCCTACAGAAAGTCCTCGAGGTTGACACTCGTGAGGCTCAGCGCCTCGGTCTCCTCCGTCCTCTCGTTCGTCGCGAGATCGAGAAGCACTTCGCCGACTTCGGTCTCGAGCCCGAGTTCGTCTCCCACAACACCATGAGGGGTCTCTCTGGTGGTCAGAAGGTCAAGATCGTCCTCGGTGCTGCCACTTGGCGCCGCCCTCACGTCATCTGCTTGGATGAGCCTACCAACTACCTCGATCGTGAATCCCTCGCCGCCCTCATTGAGGCACTCAAGGTGTTCGAGGGTGGTGTCCTCGTCATCACCCACAACAGGGACTTCTCCGAGTCTCTGTGCAAGGAAGTCTGGGCCATGCGCGATGGTCGTCTTGAGGCTTCCGGCCACAACTGGGTTGAGGGACAGGGCTCTGGTCCTCGCATCGACAAGAAGGAGGATGACGATGCTCAGTACGACGCTATGGGCAACAAGATCGACCTCAAGAAGAACAAGAAGCTCACATCTGCTGAAGCAAGGAAGCTCAAGAAGGAGCGTATGGCAAGGAAGAAGAGGGGTGAGGAGGTCACTGATGATGAGCTGTAAAGCTTGGATTCGTGGTTTCTTTGATTCTGTCCCTCTTCATACACGACTGTCATGCCAACATACCTTACTTGTCTACTAGATTTTTCCTTCTCTCCCTATGTGTACTACTTGTACTTCTATGTAATTCTCACGTCTCACATTCATGCCAATTCTATGACATTTCTATCATCTCTTCACGTTGTGTTTGTATCTTGTCTGAATCAATTTGAGTTACTTACGGGTAAGCCCTGTGATTAAATCTGAGAGCAACACGAAGGCCTCAGGCGATGGCCATTCATTCAATGATTATGGCCAGCTTGCGAGACACGTGCAGTGACCGTAACAGCTGAAGCGCTGAACGCGAAATGCCAACTTGACGCCAACCCGGACCCACGGCTGACTTCGAGACACGACCATCTTTCAATCCTTAAAAAATATTTTACAAAGCAAATATCCTGTTTGGCCTGTCAAGCCACCTTGCAAAATCGTTCCAAAGCTCCTATGCCTTCAACCCCTCTTTATGAAGCGGTGAGTCGAGGTGGTCATACTATGCTACATTAACCTGATCTTCGACGCGTTCTTCACGCGTTCATCCACCCCTAGAGCCGACAAAGCCCCACACCATTCCTTAGAACGCGTTTAAAACTCCTAGCTGACTCCGGGGCACCCGATTCGGACGCGACTTTGGGTTCTCTGAGGAGCATTGGCAATCTGCCTCATCCAAGGTCCCTGCTCAACTTCCTGAACATGATCGATGAGGATGAGAAGGGCGGATTAGCATCGTCTGCAAGCCCAATAATGGAGGACGAGATAACAATAGCTAGCATCAGGAAGAAGGCGCGTAGGTCGAAGCAAGGTTTGTACCCCCGATCCGGGTCTCAGCCACATCTTTGATTCATCTTTCTGGCTTTGCAGGCAGTCCGCCTCCTCCTTTGGGGCCCGTTGAATATCAATCTGTATTTCTCCTTGACTTACCGACGGAACTACTAGAGCAGATCGCCACCTACATCCGCTATCCGCCGCTGTCCTCTACTACGGCCGATAATACGATCGATTTACCTCTCCCTCCTACGCCTTATGAAGCTTTCAATCCCCTAGACTCCCATCTAGAAGAACCTCGACAATTTCTCTCCCACCGCTACTCTGCATTCTCTTTGACGCGTTTCCCCTTAAGTAACTTCTCTAAAAGTTGCAAAACACTCCGACCTCTCGCGGAGCGGCTACTCTACAGGGACATCACACTCGACTTCCAAGGCTGGGCAGGGCGTAAGCATACACGCTATCCAGCTGCCAGTCTCAAACTGCTTCTCCGGACACTCCAGGATCGCCCCGTTCTCAAGAACCATATCGCATACGTTTACATCGATTACTTCTCGCAATCCGGGGAGAAGGCCAGAATAGTGGAGCAAGGCTTGACACAATTCCTACAACATCTGCCAAACCTGACAACTTTGGTAATTTCCCCTTGTCCCGTCGAAATGTGGTCGATCCAAGGATTGGATAATATCAAGACATTCGGGACGATGTACGCTCCAGACATTCTGCCCACTATCCTCGATCGCTTTCCCAATTTGCGCCACCTGCATTTGCAAGGCAATATCCCCATGACCTTCATCAGAAATAACTTGCTCTCCGCACGGATCCCGAAACACGGATTGAAGGCACTTAGTATCTCAAGCGACAACGGCGATGCAGTTTCCCATTTTATTCACATGATGCAAATCTGCGGCGAGTCAGTCGAATCACTCAACTACAACTTCATGGGAAGCATGATTCGTCCCTCCCCTTTACTGCCTCACCTCCCAAGTCCAGCCTTTCCTGGAACCAGACTTCTGAAGCTTAGGATTGATAATATCTCGATCTTAACCAAAACCGACAGCGCTTTGACATCGATTCTTCAATCTATGACCTCCCTTCACGAACTCCACCTCAGCCATCACAATCCGCTAGCAGACAACGCATTCTCCTGTCTCCCTCCCAACCTCGAAAAATTGATGATTACGGAGTACTTTGCCAGGTGGGAGCAGCCGGCAGAGTGGGAAAGGGAATTAAAGGAGATAAACTTCGGAGAGGCTCTTGGTAGATGTATTTTGTTTGCACCAGAGAGCGTGGGGATGAAGCGCCTGACGATCCACGTCAAAACCCTGGATACTTCCAACCTCGGGGTTCTGGCAGAAGCGGAGGACGATGGGGAGGTCACCAGCACCTTAATGAGAGTGTGTCAAAACAGGGGTGTCAACTATCAACTTGCAACTGGGAAGACGAAATCGGGAGTGGAAATTGATTGTGAGAAAATACTGTTCCTCATATGTGGCGAATGAGGATTCCAGATTGATTGTTACTCGTCAGTTGATCAAGCAACCTAACGGAATAATATCACCAGGGTACAGCTACCTTATCACTCGCATGTTCTCACTGTTAAAGGCTTTGTGGTTTGTTAAAATATTACACGCATCCTCGTGATCAGATCTCCCATCTTTAAGGTATTGGACTTCGTTTCTATCAAAGATATAATTCCAGAACCTATCGGGCTTCTGGAAGGTATGTCCATCCAAAATCCCAGCTTGCATGGCCGCGACATACTCGAGATTATCACGTCGCCGGACCATGTCCTTCTTCCAACACAAGCGATCGCTCCAACCACTCCCCTCACTCCGTTCAATAGCTTCCTCGTAAGCCAGTCGAGCTGCCTCCCAATCACCTGCCTTCACATAAATCTCCCCAAGCTCATCCAAGGCCCGGCCCTGTGCTCCCTGGTAACCCAGAACATCCCCCCAAATGCGAAGGGAGGTTTCCATCGCCGCCGTCGGCTCCCCGTCGTCCCAACAATGAGGGCTTTGAGAATTCTACCCTTGATGAGATTGGCGAATGCGATATCATGAGCTATCCCTGATTCCCAAAATGCCACCGCTTAGTAGCATGTGAGAGCCTCTTGGATTGCCTGTAACGCTCCAGTAGGGTCCCCTGAGGAACTCAGCCCCCGAGCAATAACCGTTGAATATTCTCCTACATGATACTGCTTTCCGAGGCAGGCATAAGGTCCTGTGCTTGCCGAAGCGCTACAAGGAACTCAGGAGGCCGTTTGTTCTCCAGAAGGCCCCATTTGGTGTGACCATTCCAGAACAGGACTGTCGCTTGTATATCTTTGTCCTGCATAGACCTCTCGTCTTCAATACGCGTCCGGCAGGAGGGGCAGTCAAACTGATTGCATTCGTTAGGTTCACCACAAATATATAGAATTTAGTACTTAGTAAATGTATACAGTGTGAGAGTCAACAAGTGTGGTATTTCTCCAATCCATTTTGCGCAACACCCCACCACCGAGTTCACTGGCATGTCCGAACGTCAAGCCCATCATCGGCCCCTCTCATATCCCCTGTCAGCCCTCTCCCTCTGTCTATAGCCGCCATCCCTTTCCCTCTCCTTCCCCCGCCTATCATCTCTAGAATACCCATACCCATCCCTCTCGTCCCCCCTCCTCCTGTCCCTATCCCTAGGATCAGAACTCATATCA
Source organism: Clitopilus passeckerianus (assembly GCA_944990035.1). Classification (NCBI taxonomy): domain Eukaryota; kingdom Fungi; phylum Basidiomycota; class Agaricomycetes; order Agaricales; family Entolomataceae; genus Clitopilus; species Clitopilus passeckerianus. The sequence goes on along the minus strand of CALYLX010000022.1, from coordinate 79,793 downwards.
ACATCCCTCTCCTTATACCCTCCTCCACCCGCCCTTCTTCCTCCTCTCACATCTCCCCTCTCCCTCTCGCGGTCGCGATCATCATACCTCCCCTTCGCAGGAGGAGGCGAGCCCCGTCGCCTATCATCCCTATCATCATACCGGGAGGACTTCGGTGGAGGTGGCGTAGCAAAGGGTGACCTTGCCCGTCTCGCAGGGGGAGGTGGAGATCGTGACCTCGTAGGACTCCTCGAGTCATCCCTTCCCCTCCTCCTCGCAGGTGGGGGAGACCTGGGAGACCTCGACCTGGAGGAATATCTATCCCTGCCAACAGCACGGCTAGATGGGCTCTCCGACCTTCTCCTGTATCTCCTCTCGTCGTCAGAGTCGCTATCGGAGTCGCTGCTGCTGAGATCGCTATCCGAATCAGACGAATCCGAATCTGAAGAGTCAGACTCAGAGGACTCTTCTTCAAGCATCGCGCGGCGTTGTTCCATGATGAGCCTTGGTGCATTCTAGTTCATCATAACCATGAGTACCTCATTCTGTGCATGCGAATATGAAGAGTGTAAACATACCTTGAGATACTCCCTCATATCCTCCGTGATAGCTCCCAACCCAATACTCGTGAAGTAATTAATTGAAAACCTCGTATTCTTCGGATTATCCATCGGGAACATCCCCTCACACGCCCTCTTCACCTCCTCATCCCTAAACCTCTCAGTAAGCACCTTCAGCCCCATACTCTCCATCATTTCATTCATCAAAATCTTGATGAAAATACGACTGCTGCTTGTCGTATCTTCTTCGTTAATCTTAACGCAGTCGAATACGACCCAGGAGATGGCGTCGTTCGCGAATTGGTGCCCGAAGAAACGAGCGATGTTACGTAGGCGGTTCGTCTCGTAGCGATGGATGGTGGTGTAGTAGTTCTGGAAGGCTTGTTCAAAGGATTCCGTCCAGACGCGGTTGAGCTTGCAGAAGCGCTCGCCGATGAGGCCGTAGAAAGTGGAGTAAGAGCGTTCTTGGGAGCAACATTCAATTATCATGTTGGCCATTTCAATCTGCGCAAGAGGTCAGTATGGGAGGTGAGGGTGGGGAGGATTAAACGAACCTCTTGGCCCTCTTGTGTTTGCACCTTAAGCAGCTTGTGCACCGCTTCTTCGTAGTTGAGAGCATTCATGATGGTGAGGTAGATGATACGGCGCAGGTTGACAAGGTTAGTCTCTGTGCGATCTTCGATGCCTTCTTTTTCGGGGGCGACTGCAATGGCGTTTAGAAAGTTGTTTACGAGAGGACAAGTCTGAGATATTCACCTTCTTCGTTGTCGTCTTCATCCTCGTCACTGGATTCGTCAGAACCAGACTCTTCATCAGAATCCTCGCCAAGAATCTCAGCCTTGATCTGCTTATACTTCTCCTCATTCTCCAAGTAATTCGGGTCGAACTTGAACACGTCTGCTCAACGGTGTCAGTTCTGCCCTCAACATCCGGAAAAAAAGACAAAACTCACTCAACCCCTCCTGGACCTGCAATTCCCCTTCCAACTGAACCTGATGCGTAATCTGGTCATCCTCCTCGACCAAATCCAATCCCTCAGGGAGGATTGGGTTGTCCTTGAATTTGTCTTTCCTGACCTGCATCAACACCTCAATCATGTATTGCACCCTCTGGCTGATGGATCCCTCGTTTAACACGGCTCGGAACCGCTCAAACACAATGATGGAGGCTTCTGGAGAGTTCTCAGTGAGGAATGCACCGACTTCGCGCATGAACCCGACGGCAATTTCGATTGAATCGTCGGTGGGGTGTTCGAGTAGGAGCATGAGAATTTGGAGGGCAACAAATTCGGAGGCAACGGTTTGGTTGACCAAGTGGGCTAGGAAGGTCGTTGTGGAATGGCAAACAATCTAGTTGAGCAATATCAGAAATTTGCCCAAAGTCAAAGTAAGGCAAGAAGAGTAAACACACCTTGTCATTCCTCTTGAACGACCTTCTAAACTGGCTTATCAACCTGGTCAACACGAGCTCTCCAACCTGTGGGAGCTTGGTATTGAGGATAGCTACAAGCGCGGCGAACACAGGAGTGAAAGGCAAACTCGCAGCCTGCGCCTTCATAATACTCCTCGCGAACAACCCTCTTCCCCGAATCAAGTTCTCCGCAAAAAGTTCCGGTACAACTTGCTTGATGTTAACAATATTAACCCTGTTAACAATACCCGTAATGCTCTTCCTCAAAGCATCCCACGAAAGCCTCTGATACTCCGGTGACGACTTGTCATTCCCCGCAGCCGCTTGCAGAGCCCTCAGCCTCGCAGGGGGCATATACACACCCCCACTTCTCGAAGAGACGAGTTTGGCGAATTCAGCTTGGGAATCAAAGTCTTTTGCTTTCTCCTTGTCGGCTGATGATGGTTTTTCGGATTTCTCGAGCTCAACGGCTGCGAGGCGGGCGGCAAGCTGACGCTCTCGCTCGGCACGTCTGACGGGGTCAACATCGTCAACGCGGGGCATGTCGACGAGACGGTCACGGTCACGACGGGATGAAGCAGGAGGCGAATTGGATCGCCTTCGTGTTGGGGGAGGTGCACCGTCATTTTTGGGTGAAGGTGAACGGGACCTTTATTGGTATTAATAAATAGATATTTTTGAGATAAAATTGTATAAATACCTCTTCCGTTTATGATGAGACTCTTCTGAGTGAGAGATTGGGGTCATTACTGCTGCCGACATGTTCAAGTTGGCAGAGAGAGCTGACCTGCGGTGTTGTTTGGCTTTGTTTATTCCGTCCTTCTCTGCACTTGATCACGTCTACGGCTGAGCTGTGGAGGAGTCAGGACCTTGAAGATAACTCTGACCATGTGGAACGTCTCTGAGCGCTTAGGGTTAAGGGTTTATCTAGTTCATGAGATTTAACGTTCACGTTGAAAAACAGCTTATTTTGATACCGTATTGCACAATGGCCTACTTGTTTCACTCACTGAAGATTCGGAGGATAGGCATGGACCCCGCTGTTGAATTAGCAAGCACTGTCCACGAGAAATGAGATCTTCCTCGTCTGATAAATTTTGAGGGTGGATTGGACAATCTTTGAACCGCACATTTACTTGATATTCGCCATCTAGTTTTCTATATAGCATCAACTACGGATTTACCAGTCCGGTCAGATCGAAGGTTCGTAAAAACGCCGGTAATCTTCCTCCAATGCAGACAGCTCTTCGCCGAACGAAATGTTCACCTGTTCAGTGACTAGGTTATTCCGTTCCGAATCCGACTCTGTGTAGTCACCATAGACATTCATCTTTTGGACCTTACTGAATTGCACACGAGCGAACTGTCCTGGATAACCTAGCTGTTTTCCAATCTCCTCCCGTGTGTGAAAGAGACAAACCGAGGTATCCCAGCCAAGCTTCATCGATTCCTCCAATGTAGGTGGTTCAGCACGCCTGACGAGGTCACAATAACCTGATCGAAGCCATTCGGGTATTCTGTGCTCTCTGGCCATTTCGACCTTGGTGACAGGGCTCGTGAGAGAGGATACAAAATATTTCTTTATTTTCTTGACGAGTTCGTGATGTATCCCATGGAACATCCATGTACGACAGAGCGAAAGTAGGGCTGCCTCCTGTACGAGATCAACTTCAACCATATTCTGGGATGGTTCTCCCGGATGATGACGATATGGGCTGTGGATTTTCAACTTCAGTACCGTCACTCATCAATGAAGAAAACACGTTTTCTCACTCAGGATATATGTATCCAAGTAGCTTCTCAAAGTCGGTACTTCTTATGCCTTCGAGGAAAAGAGGGTTCTCATCGCTTGAGCCCTCCTTTCCTCTGTCGTTTTGAGGCAAGGCAAACATATCCCGAAAAATGGCAGAGCGTTCTACGAAGTAGGTTTTCGGTACTTGATAGAGGGTATCCTCTACCTTCCAAGGAAATCAACCTTCAATCCTCGAGGAAATAGGCAAACCATACCCTGAATATGACATTCTCCATGTAGAAGTTTTGACTTCGTTTGTAAGGTGTGGCCATTGAGGATTTCGCTAGCAGAGGCTGCGTCAAGCGCATGGGAGTTGTGCTCGGACGCAAGGCATCAAAGTGGGCACACCATATGACATGTATATATGACACACTGGGGGGAACTGTTGCAAAGCTCATCCGCGGAGCGCTATTTTCGCGTCTAGATTTACCGGACCTTGGCTCCCGAAAACGAGTTCCCTGACTTAATGAGAGAGCACGCCGGAATAGGCCATAGGCAACTTATATCATGATACGAAATAAAGTACGGAATACATCATTTTACTTTCGATTTGTCCAATTATTAAACGAAGAGGAACCAGGAAATGCGTTCGAATCGAAGAAAAGTCCAGCGCGAGTAAAGTACGGCTGATGTCAAGTTCGTAGCAATCAGAGCCCGACGAAGCGAGGAAATAGAAGAAAGAAAAAGTACATCAACCAGACAGCCACAAATACGACAACCTTGGAAAGAAACGAAGAGTTCTCGCTCAACTCCAAACGATGGCCTAGTACTTAGGCTTGCAGTAGGGGCAGCAATGTCCGTTCTTCGGGTCCGCAGGAGCAAGAACTTGACCCTTTGGGCATTTCAAGTGTTCGTCGCAATGCTTATCCTTGCAGGGGCTGTCAAAGTCACGGCATAAGTCGAAGTATCGTGGTAAGGATATGACAGTGGCTTACTTGGGCTTGGGCTTGCATGTCGGGCAGCACTTCCCATTCTTGGGGTCTGCAGGCTCTTCACCGTAGGGGCAGTGACGCTTGTCGCAGTGCTTATCCTTGCATGGGCTATCAAACGTCGTCCATCAATGACAGTGTCGTTGGCGAGGACATGACGAAGACTTACTCGGGCTTAGGCTTGCAGGTTGGGCAACACTTTCCGTTCTTGGGATCTGCAGGCTCTGTACCCCACTGGCAATGAAGTGGCTTGCAGTCCTTACCCTTGCAGGGGCTGTCCAAGTTACACCATCAGTCAAAGTATCGTAGATGAGGGCAGGAAGAAGGCTTACTCGGGCTTAGGCTTGCATGTCGGGCAGCATTTACCATTCTTTGGATCGGCAGGCTCTGTACCCCACGGGCAGTGAAGGGGCTTGCAGTACTTTCCCTTGCATGGGCTATCGAAGTTCGGACATCAATGACGGTTTCGTAGATGAGGACATGACAATGGCTTACTCGGGCTTAGGCTTACATGTCGGGCAACATTTGCCATTCTTCGGGTCGGCAGGGTCTGTACCGTACTTGCAATGCAGCGGCTTACAGTACTTTCCCTTACAGGGGCTATCGAATTCACAGCATTAATCAAAGTATCGACGGTGAGGGAACGAGATAACTTACTCTGGCTTGGGCTTACAGGTCGGGCAACATTTGCCATTCTTTGGATCAGCAGGCTCTGAACCCCATGGACAGTGCAGGGGCTTGCAGTACCTTCCCTTGCAGGGACTACCAAAGGTCGTACATCAGTGACTATATCGTGGGTGAGGAGGATACGACGATGACTTACTCTGGCTTAGGCTTGCACCATGGGCAACACTTGCCGTTCTTCGGGTCGGCGGGTTGCTTGATAGTTCCCGGAGGACAGTAGAACTTGTCGTAGGGAACACACTTGACTTTGACCTGCGAGCAGTCAATTTTAGCCGCCAGGACAGGGAGGGTGTTCGACAGGAAAAGTAGAACGAGGGCGAAAAGAGAGGTGTGTGCGTGCTTCATGACTGCAGCGGTGTGTGCAGTGAGGTAAGAGCGGGCAGAAGTTGCTGGTCTGTCCTCAGTCAAGTCCTCACCCTTCTTATACGACATATTGGAGTCTCAGGCCCAGCCCCGCACATCGTCAAGAATTGGCCTCGATCTTCCGAGTGAAACTGAAGGTTTCTCGTGAGGCGAGCCAAGCCTCAAGCCAAGCCCAATGTTTCTGCTCATAGAAAGGTACGGTAGCTGGAATGGACCTCATGGGGGATCTGGTGACTTTCGAGGGCGCTTCTTTGCGCGATTAAGCAGGTAAGTAAGCGGGTAAGACACATACAATTATGGCCTCGAGCAACATGTATGAGCGGGTGGTGGTGATATCGGAATGAAAACCTTTCCAATTTGAATTCCAAGTTGATTGTTTAGCAGTGCGAAAGGTCTGGGCGATACTCCTGAAAATCTCGGGTAATTATCACCGTTACGCACAGAACGAAGACGCATCACCGCGCGGAAAGGACGGTCAGCCATGAGCATATTGAATTGGGTGCATTGACTACGTCATCCCAATAGCATTCTGTCCCGCCGTGAACTGCATATGCAGCATAATGTATGAGTCTAACGTCGGCCGCAAGAGATTTGTCGACTATACATCGGCGGTCCAAGACTGTCTCCATAGAGCAACGAGCGTCTAGAAGTGTGACCCGTCCATAGTATCTCATGGAGGGTCTACCAGTGCAGAGTATTTCTTAGAAGTTTTACCAGGACATAGTATCATAGAGAATCTGCGAGAAGGTTATCATGAAAGACGGAAAGCAACAGCTGCTCATACATCTCTAGTCACGTCCCATAGAATTCTTGTGAATGCCATAGAATTCGTCGAGGTTGGACGTTGCAATGATTGCAAACAACGAAACTCTCTGTCACGCCGTGGCGGAGATTAGCACGGCCGAAGCGTGAGAATCTCCCCGTTGTTTGCCGACTGTTGGCTCAACTCGCCACCGACATTGGGGCTCACTAGCAGATAGCCATTGGGACGATATTGCTGCCGTCTACAACGGTGCTTATACCAATCACATCTTGTTTTGCACCTCCAGTTGTACGAAGTGATTTCTATGGGGTAGAGTAGGGAACAGCACCGTATCCGGCTACTTCAACTCTCTGTCTCCGGGAATTGGGAGTCAAGCAAAGTCACATGGGTAAGCATGATTGCGTCTTTATTCAATCCAATCCAGAGGTTGGGGCTACGTCCAGCTTGTTGTTTCTCACCGTTTCTCAGAAGATTGCATACGTTGAATGACTTGATGGCGCAGTTGGAACCTCTACCAAACGTTGCTCGAGTAAGGAATTGGACTCGGTGATCTCAGGCTCGAAGTTCTGACCGTTTGAATGTAGGTCAGTGATAATGTTGTTCGAGTTTTAGGGCAGGTATGTACTCGGTGGTCGTAATTTCGAGCTATGCTAAACCTCCGCCAGAACCCAGGCAAATTCACCCTCCAAGGTTCTTACCCTCATTTACAAGGCTCTTCCGCCCCGCTTAACCATCCTTTCCAAAGGCACAAACACTTACATACTTGGCAATGCCAACCCATTCACCCTAATCGACACAGGGGAAGGCCGTGCGGAATACATCCCAATCCTCAAATCCGCCCTAACCACAGCCGCTCTCCCATCCAACCCCACTTTTCCAGACGTCTCTGACATCATAATCTCCCACTGGCACCACGACCATGTCGATGGCCTCCCCAGCGTTCTCGCGCTCCTCAAACAGCTCTTTGAAGAACGTAATCCCGGCGGGACATATACTCCTCCCAGACTACACAAATTCCCTTACGACCACGCAACTTCCGGGAAAGAGAAGAACTTTGGAGGAGGATGGACCGTCCCAGATATCATATCCAAGCTCCCATTAGACTCCTACCTCCCCTCACCCAAGGGAGAGGTATTCCACCCTTTGCACGATAACCAAATCCTCCTCCACGCCGGCCTCCGGATCTTACACACCCCAGGACACACAGCCGACTCGATCTGCATCCACGTCCCGCAAGACAAAGCCCTTTACACTGCTGACACCATTCTTGGGGAGGGCACAGCCGTGTTCGAAGATCTTGGAGAATACCTCGAGAGTTTACAGAAGATGCTCAATTTCGATAATGGCTCTTCCTCTGGGGAGACTGAGTACATCTCGCTCTACCCTGGCCATGGACCTGTCGTGAAGGACGGGAAAGAATTGATCAAGACGTACATCCAGCATCGACTAGATAGGGAAGCTCAGATTCTGAAGGTAATACAAGGGACTCCCCCAGGGGGTGCGGATGATCCTGACTCCACACCTGAGCCGGCGAGCTATTGGACGACTTGGACTGTTGTCGGTGTGATATACGCTGCGTATCCGGAGAGCTTGTGGCTTCCTGCCGCGCATTCGGTGCAATTGCATTTGAGGAAGCTGGAGAGGGATGGGGTTGTCAGGAGGATTGGCGGGGAGCATCCGCATGTTCAGTGGGAGGTGTTGGGGGAGAAGGTCGTTGAGGAGATGCCGGTTGATAGGTTGAGGTTGTAGGTGCTATATACTTGGGTTATGACTTATGGTGTTTATTTCCTGAAATGGAATACGGATTTTTCGTCGAATATTTCACGAAAATTGTGACAAGGAGGCTTCCGGGTTGGGTGACTCTGGTGAGATGATACTCGGTATTTCTTGCATCCTCGATCGGTTATTCCTTGTTCTCCTGCGGAAGCAATTTCTCCACCTACTTTCCCGGCGCTCGGATCGCCCAACGACGCATGGCTGATTCTTGGGACAAGAACCAATTTACGCCACGTTCTCCAAATATGGCATGCATTCTTTTCCTTACACCGCCACCCTTAGACTCATTGCCGACCCGACTCAACCGTTCCGATGTCATTCCCAGTTACTACCAGCATCTTCCTCCGACAACTCACGTTTGTTGTCGACAAAATCTAGTGTTGTTGGTCCTTGTATAACCCTATGTATCCATGTCTGTTGACGACTTGCCGCCTGGTTTCGAGGCAAATGCTGCCGTAACCTGTCATCTCTCGGGAGCTTGGGATGACAACTGAATACTGGATATGATAGCCTGCCCTTCAGGTCCTTTATCACTGGGCTCGCGGCTACATCCAGTAGTTGTTCTTTGTATTCAAGGATCGTCGGTGACCCAGAAAGGTGAAAAGCTGTCAGAGCTTGGGGGAGCTATAAGCTGTTGTTGAAGGATGCGCTGTCAATTTCACCGAATTTCTATCTTTCTCTCAAGGCTGGGCCTTTGGAAAAATTATGGGCTTTAGAACTACGTTTCGTGGATGGTTACATGTGAGTGGGATACCCCCCTTGGAAATACGCTGCTGACAAGTTATACACCGTCAGAGCCCTGATGACAAGAAGCCGGGTGCGGGTGCACGATTGGGAACGAAGGATGTAAACAAGCCGGCTACAGCTACCCCAGCGAAAGAGAACAACAAAAATCCCATTGGAGACACACCATCAGCGAAGGAGTACGCCATAGAAGGAACGAAGCAGACACTCGAGATTCTTGCAACTGCAGCGAGCTTAACCCCTGTGCCACTCCTGAAAGAGGTTCTTGAGCTCGGCGTCTCTATTATCAAGATATGCCAGGTAAATCCATTGATAGTATCTGGTGATAGAGGCAACTAACATCCGTCTATTGAATCATAGGGAATCACGGAGGTGGGTTCAAAGATACGGGACTTGAGGAACCGTATCACAGAATTTCTATTGGTGATTGCCAAAGTCTCGAAAGAGAATACCAATGATACGCCTCATGTGCCGAAGGCCCTATCCCCCGAGCTGCAAGAAGACTTGCGCGATCTCCGAGAGTACGTACCTCACCTTGCCAAATCACATTATTTCTCATCTTCCATTCCAGTCGATTCGCCACGATTACCGAAAGGTTGAACAAGATTAGCAGCCAGAATGGCTTCCTCGCTGGAGTTTTATCCGCGCCAAACCAGCAAGTGATCGAAGAATGTGTCGTTTCGTTTCAGGACGGCATAGATCAATTCCAGGTTAGCAACTTCACCCTGAAGCAGGTAATTCAGCACTAATGACTTGCCCCTTTGGCAGACTCTACAAGGCCTTCGAGCTTCCCAGGACCTGGCCAGCTTACAAAGCCAGCTCGCAGACACCCACGGGCTATCAACAGGGATTGCGAAAGGAATGCAAGCGATGCAGAATGATGTACATGAGATCAAAGCCTCTGTACAAGTTCTTGTGGCAGCCAGGCCCAAACAAACCCAGAACCCTTCGAGCTTCCCCATAATGAAGATGCCACCGATGCCCCGAAATTTCCTTGGGCGTTTTGATGTTGCCGGCCAGTTGGCCCAGCAGCTGGCAGAATATTCGGCTAGGATCTGTATATTGGGTCCTGGAGGAATGGGGAAAACATCAACTGCAGTTGCAGTTATGAATCATTCGCTCATTAAGGAAGCATTCCCTCCAACACGCCGACATTGGATTCCATGCATTAGTGCATACTCTCCCAATGCATTCCTCACACTTCTCGCCCGTTCTTTGGGGATAAAAAACGATGACGCCGATATATTCCAGTCTATAACGATGGTACTAGAAGAAGACGATAAGCCTCGCATCCTTGTTCTCGACAATTTCGAGACGGCATGGCACCCGATTGAAGGGGATCAAAGTCTAGTCAAGCTGATCCTGGAAACGCTCGACCTATTACCGCACATCTCAGTTCTCGTCACCATGAGATCGGAATTTGCTCCCCTTGACCATTGGGCTTCTGAGAAGCTCTCTCCCCTCAACTCAGAGCATTCTTGCCAACTCTATGCATCCATTGACACCCGAACATTCACTGAAGCGCCGGACCTAAAGGAGCTTGTGATGGAAATCGGACACTTACCCTACGCCATAGAGCTCATGGCGAAGCGAGCCAAACGATCCCTCTCTACGCCCACAGAGCTGCTAATGGAGTGGAAGAAAGTCGGCCCATCCATGATTTCACGGCCAGAAGAGGGTATGGAACGTTCCATCGAACTCTCGATACAAAGCAAGTTCGTCCAAGGCTCACCTGGTGCTATCCAGCTTCTCCAGGTCCTATCTATGCTACCATCGGGTGTTGACCGCAGCGACTTGTCGATTTGGGTCGATCTGGGTCGCCGAGTATCCAGTTCGGAGGCCCTTGAAACTCTCCGAGAGGCCGCGCTTGTGGTCACTCGAGATCTTCATGGCGATGAGGGTACAAGCACACATCTCTATGTGCTGCCAGTAGTCCAGTCATACATGAATCAACGTGACCGAATACCCTCCGACATTCGTGACGGCTTTCACGACCGACTCTATCAATTCTTAATCCAGCACAAACCGGCCGTGGAATCACCCAACAACACTGGGTTCGGGACCAGCTTATACGCAATCGCCTCTCAAGAAGCCAATTTATCCAATATCATCACCAAGATCCTTGTTGACGCAGTGTTCGACACTGGTGCCGACTTTCCTCCAAGTATCAATGAAGACAAGCCTCCGGAATACACTTACGAGGGACCCACAGCCTCGTATTCCAGAATGCTGAGCGCACTGGTGGGATACGCCTGGTATCAGTTCTGGACCAAGCCACAGTTCGGGCAACTCAAAGGCGCCATGGCCGTCGCCAAGCAGATCGGAGATGTTGAAGCCGAGGCCGAACTTCTGCTGACGGTCAACACAATATGCGGGTCACCTATCTCGAGATATGATGGGTTGACGTGGGCAAGTGAGCTCTTCCAATTAGCAGGAAACTGGGAGAAATCCGCGCAAGCGGAATTTGAAGCTCTTATCAACCTTCGTTCTGCCATGGATGAGCCAAACTATTATGAGGAGATCGCCAACACCCGCCCGGATCTGAAGACTCTGGAATCCCCTACCACCTTCATATCTTCCCTCCTTTCTCAAACCCGTCAACGACTTGGAGCTCGAATGGAAGAAAGTAATATTCGGGCTTTATTCCTCAATGCCACTGCTTACATGAAGCAAGAGGAAGTCGATCATTCTGGAGCCGTGCAAGACCTTCAGCAAGCTAGAGATATTTACGCGCAGTCAGGAAAGTCTTGGGAAGCCGCTGCATGCACCTATACCATCTCGAGGTTGTTGGGGGCTATGGGCAAGCAGAAGGAGGGCCTGGATGCTGTGGAAGAAACGCTGCGATACTACGCTTCCTTCGAGAACACTCAGCAATCACTAGTCGGCCTACGCCCCGTTGGTACAGAGATTTCGACCTCCTCCCTCATGAAGGCACGATACATGAAAGCCCTGTCCATGTGGGGCGACGAGTTAGCGGAGACACTGTCCACCTCACTCGAGATATCTAAGGACCTTGGATTCGATATGCAAGTGGCGCTCGTGTTGGAAGAGATTGGTGAAGTCTACGTAATGGGGAGGAATCTGGAGGCCGCGAAGGAAGTGTATGAGGAGGCTATTGTTAGATGCGAGGAGCAAAGGGATTCCGAGCAGGTTGTTGGCCTCAGGAAGCGGTGCAGAAATAATCTGCTGTACATCTTGGCTCTACAAGGGATGAGTGCCTACGCGGATTTGGTGTTCATGACCCCAGCTAGATGCTGACCATTACCCAGGACGATTTATCGTACCCACTATAATACAGAGCTTGTAAAATATTTCAAGTACTTATCTTGATACTGTAATGAACGCCAGTGGTCCAGGTGATACGAGTGCTGAACGTTACCGATACGAATACGAACGCATACCTTCAAACGATTATGAGCGTATATCTTCGAGTCTTTAAGTCATGTAAAATGGATGGTTTACGGGTTTGGGATGAATTACAGCCAAACATACGTGTTTGATTATAGCAAATGTATCGTGGAGAACAGGGACGAACAATGCACTCCTACAAAACTTCTAACATATTTTGCTGGTGTTTTATAGTGATGAGGTCATAATCGATAGCTTGAGATGTATTCCGCACTGCGCTAGACAGGTGTAGAGGATATCTTGCGTCCTCAGTCTCATGGCATACCCAGTCAAAGTCAATGAGACGAATCCGTTCCCCAAGTGGCCCATCACCTGATTGGAGCATAATATTTTGCCTGCGCAAATCCGGGAAAATGAATCCTTTCTGATTCAAAATGGTCATAGCTCGAGTGACGCTGCTGATAACCTCTGGAGGTAGAGGTGAACCCCCATATATCTCAGAGAGAATTTTACCCTCGACATAGCCCATGATGACGAGAAAGAGGCCATCGTAGGAGTCGCCTAAGTCCGAGTGGCAGATTAATTCAGGAGCAAACTGATTCTGAGCCATCAAGCGATGGCCTTCAGCACTATAACGCTTGACGAATTTGACGACAATCTTGGAGGAGGTATTTTTGCGGGTAGCGAGATAAGTTACGCAGGTGGGATCAGATTCTAAGGGACAATCATATTCGAAATGAATGCATTTCCCAGAATCATCGGTGAAAGAGTTGATGTGGGGGCAGAAGCGAGGGTGGATGCGGCCATCCTCCACAGTGGGAGGGGTTAATTCCTGGTAATAGGTTGATAGATCCTGAAGCGAAAGCCGAAGTGCGTACAGACGCCGAGCAAGTGCTATCACTTGCTGATCGTCAAGAGTTCGGCTGCAAGCAACCCATTCATATGGTGTCAAGCGTTGAATAATTGTTTTAGAGATCATGACAGCGCCCATGATAACAATCTATGGGCCCATTAGGCCGATAAGGAATGCCGGACAGGAGCAGGCTTGAGTAACTGGCGTTCTCTAAATTTCGGAAATGAGAAAGTATACAGTAGCAAGATGAGACACACTGACTTCATCAAGGGTAAAATGCCTTGTATAAGAAAAAGAAGCTTGAACGGAAGGATCCGATCCACCTTCTCCTTTTAGTTCTGCAATCATATAGGCAATGCTAACTGAATCCCACGAGCAACAGGTAGCTGCCCAATCGGGTGACGTCCGATCCTGGTTTGATATCCTGTTGATGCCGACCTGGAGAATACGCGCCAGAATTGTACGTGCGTCCTCGTCTCGAGGTTTCTCGGAGAGTGAGATTGTAGATAATGTCCGCATTAACCGGGCGGTTTCACGAACAATATCCTCAGGTATATCTGGGTGATTGTCACGACAGCGCTGATTGAAAGTAGCAAAGACAGGGTGGTATAGAGTAATGGGAGGCGCCGAGTTAGGGCCACCACAGGTAGCATTCACGCGTCCGTCGAGGATGGCACGATTAGATCCTTGTTGCTCGTTATACGAAGTAGATTTTGCAGCGGCCGATGGTGTCTTGTTGCCCCCCGATTCTTTCACAAAGGTGTCAAATTCTGGCGCTTAGTCAGTATAATGCACACTGCGCAGAAAGTGAAGACCATGAACATACCTTTAGTCATCCGAGTTAGAACATCATCCTCCGCTTCGTTTGGCAATGAATCCACAGGCAGAGAGGGCGCGGTGCCTTTGATTGTATTGATCGCAACAAACGTTTGGCGAGGAAATCGCGGAGAAGGATCGTTTTCTACACCATAGAGCTCCAGCAATGGGGTATCAGTAGGGAAAGCCGCAGCGAAATTGTCCAAGGACCCCTTTGTCTGCATCATTTGTGTAAAGTGTGATGGAGCTATCGAAGCTCTATCCTTGAGCTGCGACATCGTTAGCTAGAACATACAGCTGTGATAACATCTGTCCCATACCTTCCAAATTTCAACCCCATTCACGCCTTCTTTGTCCATGATATATTCAACGACATCTATAAGACATTTATTCTCCACATTCTTGATATGAAGGCGGTGGGGGAATATGGAGATATGATGTACATTTTCAGGTGTCGGGTATATTGCAAAGAATAGGTAGTGAAAGTCGATATCCATTGGTGCGAGACGTTGAATGTTTGACTTTGGCTCTATTGAGGCGCGCATGTTATGTAAGCTTGAGGTTTGCCGCCGGTGCCCTTGTGTCGCCAATTTACGCAGAGTATCGAGCTCCTCGGACTGGGGTTGAGGCCCAGTTCACCTGGGAATATTCACAAAACGGGGCAGCCATGGCCCGTATCGAAGACGTGCATTATGCAAAACGAGAGATGCGGGTGAGGTAAGACAAGGGTATGAAGAGGCGGTGAAGAACCGGAGGCTGCATGTCAAGTATATCCGGATGATAACGTATGCATGTTCAAGATGGGGAATTGGGAAGGGAATCTCAAATATATTATTGGAATGGAGACGACGGGAGAGTGCCACGATGAGGAGGGGCATGCTGTCATTTTATGAGGAGCTCGAAGAGGATGTAGGAGTCTTCTTGATGTAGTTCTAAGGAGTTGTCATGACCCTGTTCGTGACATAGAAAAGCTGTATTTTTCACTTCCTCGATCTCGAAAGGCCTTTGTGTTGGTAATAACCGACCGCATATTGCTGAACCCCTTTTGATGGATATAAGAAAGGTAGGTTCGCGGGTTTGCATTTCGCTCGTCAAAATTTTCTCTGGCCCCTAAATGGACACGCTGAGCTGGAGCCAAGTTCACACCGGAATACAGGTTAATATATGGGTGGGTATAATCAGATTTGACAATACAAGACCAAAGGATAATGCAAAAATTACAGCAACTACAATGCTACAACGCATGAAAAAAAGTATCACATAATGTACAAGGTGGTGCTAATTCGACAAATGATTGACCAAAACCCATAAATAAACCAGGGACTAGAAGTACATTGAGGACAGAGAGACCCTCGATGACCTAGATAGTATCGAGATGATATAACTAGCGGAGAAACACGAGAGGGAGAAGAAAGTGGTATCTGCATCAAATATATCAAAACCAACAACATCGGGGACGACGGGACCAAGAAAATAAGAATAATAACAACTGGCCGTTCGAAATGACATAGCTCGCCTTTCCATCCAGGCAACCCCAATAGTTCAAGCTTTCACCGTTCTTAAACCACCTCTCTCCTCGCAACATCATCGATATTATCCTCCTCAACCAACCACCCCCTCGTCTGCTGTCTGCCCTTCAAACTCTTCAAACTCCCGCCTCTCGACACCGTTCTTCCTTCTCCTCCCTCACCACTCCCGTTCCCATTCTGATCCTGTCCATTCTGCTGCTGATGTTGTTGGTGGAACCCATACCCAACTATCCCACCCTCCTCAAGCATATCCACCCAATCTTGCACAAGGTGCCGATGTTTATGATACGGCAGCCTGGGTTGATCACCGGGATGCGTAGACGCCGAAGTCGCAGATACAGATTCGTCCGCTAGCTCCAGTTCGTCCTCGAGCTGTTCCATGAGCCGGAGTTCTTCTTCAACAGAGAGATCGTCCATTCCTTGTAGAATTTCAACGACACCATCGTCTCTGAGGTCGCGCATGATTTGATCCTCATCGTCGTGCCCATCATCACCCTTCATACTCTCATCGTCGTCTTCAATGATGATTTTGACCTCTTCCTCCACCTCCTTCTCCCCAACCAGGTCCTCGACCTCCCCACTCCCGCCCATCCAAACATCACTCCACAAACTCCCAACCCTCGCCCTCCGCCTCGGATCCCTAACCAAAAGCTTCCCGACAACCCTCCGCGCACCCTCACTCTCCACCAACCTCGGCCCCATCAACTCCTCGTTCACTTCCCAAGGATGTGCATGGGCCTGCCCATTCGTATTTGTATGTGGCGAAGGCAACGGCGCCTCAGGCCACTCATACTCCCCCCTCGCAATCCTCATCAACCACGCCCTTCTCGCAGACCTCATCTGCTGCGGGGTCATCCTCACCCCTCCTCCCTCTCCCTCCCTCCCAATGCCGCCTCCCATCCCTGCTCCTCCTCCCACAGCACCCTCCCCAAACGGCAATCTCCTCGTCATTAATGCATAAAGCACAACACCACACGCCCAACTATCCGTCTCCCTCCCGTCATACGCTCCCGCCGGCCTCACCTCCTCCACTTGGCCCTTATTATGGGAGCGAGAAACGAACGATGAAGAAGGCGCCATGATCAACTCGGGCGCAGCGTACGCCTCCGACCCACAGCGAGTTGTCAACCACGGTCCTTCGCCTTCCTCGTCTCCTTGGTCTTCATCTAGGTCTAGGTCTTCGTCTAGTCCATCTCCAGTATGCTTGACACCATTGCCACGATCCACCGACACACCCGCCCGCTGCCTCTCCCTCCGTTTCCTCAAACACCTATCCCTCCTCCTCTCCCCCGGTGTCCTAATATCCACAAACCGCGATAGCCCGAAATCCGTCACCTTAATTACTGGCAACGGGTCCTCGGGTAGATCGCCCACCGTCGGCGCTTGCGATGTTTGCGTCAGTGAGGTGAAGAGGGAAGTTGTGAGGAGGATGTCTGTAAGCCCGAGGTTAGTATAAATGGCTGGGTCGATGGAAGAGGTGAGAAAACAAGACGCACTCTCCAACTTGACATCCCTATGAACGATCCCCACACTATGCATCCACCCAACAGCGCCAACGAGCTCGGTCCATATCCGCTTAACCACGCTTTCCCTTAGTCGTTCCCATGCAGTATCGCTGTTGACGAGCGAGAGGAGGTCTCCACCTGGTAAATATGGCAAGACGAGGAGGTGGTGCGTGGGTGTTGAGAGAAAGGAGAGGAGGGGTGTTATTGAGGGGTGAGAGATGTGCTAAAGGCGGGGAGGGAGGGTTAGCATTGAATATTGAAAACATATGGTCAAAATCGAAGGGTGAACAAATCAAAGATAAGATGCAAGTCCAACAGAGGAAAACAAACACCACCACCACTACCACAACACCCACACCCGTCCACAACCCAACTGGGCACGTCACCTGCCCAGACTGCCCAGCCCATGTACCAAACCCAGTGGGGGCTGGTGAAGGTTATGTGGCTCAGAACCTTCGTCATCGCGCCAGATCTTTCCCTCATTGGTCATTGGTCATGGAAACACAACAACGCAACGCAACACATCCCTCCCTGTTCCAATCCACTCGTCTCCTACTCTGCCCTGCCCTGCCCTGCTGCGGCGGCTAATCCAACGTCTAAACCCTCTCCCGCCCTCTTCTTTCATCACCTCGAGGATTTAGAGGACATGAAATAGGCGCCGGCAACGTTGCGTTCCTGTGGCACGAGGCCACCCTCGAATGTCGGCCCGCCGGCAACTGAGAAAGGGTTCGTAGGGTGAGGAGAGGGGGGGGGAGGCGTTCGGCATCGTACTGGGCAGGACGTATATATAATGCATGGGAAGTGGCACACGACCTCTTCCTTTCCACTCTCCCCAGATCCGAAATTTGAAACCAACATGTACGGGCCAGGGTGTGTGGTTTAGGTTTACGTCGAGGCTTGGGTATGAGGATTTGCAGGAGATCTGAGTAAGAGGCATTCGGCATCCCACTAGGCGTGGAGAGTGGGCAGGGATAGGCCATATATATAAGAGATGCAAGGTGGCACCCGATTCTTTCGTTTCCATCACCTGGGGAGGATAACCAGCGAGGATAGAGGAGGCGGGGAAGACAAAGCAGAGACAAGGAGTCGAGAATTGGATCTCATGCCCAAGGTGTGTAGATCATCCCGGATCCAGACCGTGAATTTGACTCTGCGGGAATGAAGCTGTGGATGTAGTGAAGAAAAGCCTGGGATGGGAGGGGTTAAACTCGGCGACGAAGAAAGGAGAGGAAATCCTGGTGCTATTCCGAGTCCTTGACTGAAAGTCATGAGCTGTAGCGCCAGCGGGCGCAGATTCCTCCTCCCTATCCTCATCCAGGACATAAATCGCCTGCACATAGAGGGAGGGCATGCAGCTGTGGTCGCGGTGACCTCGTCCTCGACCGATGAGGCGATGCGAGTTGTCTGCGTTACTCGTGCCGTCTCGCTTCCGTCCCCATGGGTTTTCGTGGGTTCGGCCCCCTATTCCTCCCTGTTCGTCGGCCGAATGCGATGTGCGACATGCCAGCTCAATTCTTCCTTCCTTCACTGTCTCTTCCTCGCCCCCTCCCCCTCGCACCTCCAAACATCAATGAAATATAATCGAACCCAAATGCAAAAATCCAAAGAATGTCATCAATACTTACCCTCAACACTTCAACCTCCCTAACAAACGCCACCCTCGTTCTCTCCTCATCCGGTCCAGAACCTACATACGCCGCACCCCTCACAGTCATCTTGACAGCCACAAGCCTCCCCCCTCTCGGCGTCCGACTTCCACTCGTGTTGGTACCAATTGATGACACACTAGAGCTCGACGTAGACCCCCGCCTTTCCCTTGAGGGAGGAGGAAGATGGAGCATCTGGCTCTCAGCCTCCTCCACGGAAATACGTAGTTCCTTCCTCCTCCCACTAGCTGTGCTCCCTCTCCTCTGGCCGCCGGGTCTTAGAGACTCCGGCACCGGCACTGGCACCTCTCCCTCAACCTTGATTACGGGCATACTATACGCAGTAGCAGCCGTCTCCTCCGAGCGCCCAGAGTTGAACGAAGACAAAGACGAAGCGAGCGAGTTCCTAGAGGAAGTCGTAGACGCAGAGGCGGTTGAGGAGACGGAGGATGCGCGGGATAGTGCTGGATCGTCCTCTTGAGAGGGGGAGTGTGGATTTGGGAGACTCTTCGTATGTTCAATCGACCCAGGCATCGGCAGCGGTAGTGGGGAAGAAGGCGAAGCGGGACTGAACACCTCCCGCACATCCACAATGGGCCTAACACCCGGCACCCTATCCCTCAACCTCTTCAACGAATCCACACGGCTTAGGGAGAATGACTTGTTCAAGGACGGGAGCTCGGGGTGGTCTTTCCCTTCCTTCCCATCTTTCCTAGGCCTTGATTTCGACCTCCCACTGGGTCGGATTTTGAGAGAAGCCTTCCGCCTCAAGTCGCGTAGTGATCTCCTCGAACGCAAGACGAGAGGGAGCGGTGAGAGGTCCTCTGCGAGCCATACGCTTGAGAAGGCGCCGTGGCCGAGGGGGGAGATGAGTTTGAGGGTTGTATTTGGGGGTTTCTTCGTGTTCCCGTGGTTCGTATGGTTCGCGTGATTCAGATGCGCATGCGAGTGGGCATGTGGAGAATGGGAGTACGGCTCCGGATGATGGCCCGCCTGCTGATGGTGATGAAGTGGCTCCTCCTCCCCCGGAGGCGAACTACCGCTAGGCGAGGGAAAGTGGTGTTGATGAAGCGGGCTCTTGGGGCGTTGGATGTGTTGGTGCGGGTGGTAGAGGTGTCTCTCCTGGTGATTGACACTGCTAGGTGGTGGCCATAAAGAGTCCGTCGATATGATCGTGCCTTCCCTCGGTTCCTCGTGCGCGGGTGCGGGTGCAGTCAGCGGAGGCGAGAGAATATCAGCAGGTGAGGAGAGGTGGTAGACTGGTCTGGGCGTGAGGGGTGTGGGTGTTGGTGTTTTCACTTCTGGCGGAGGAGTGTTGGATATGTTCGTCTTCTCTTCAACTGGGTGTGTGGATGGCCATGGACTTGAGAAGAACGCGTGTGTCTTCTTTCCTCCTGACGATGTTGGTGGCGGTGAGGGCAATGAAGAGACGGATGATAACATTAGAGAAGAGAGTTGAGTGAGTTGAGTTGATATTTTACTGATCATAGCCCTGTAATGATCCGACACGTGCGTACACTTTATCTCCGGTCCGATATGCCCATACTCTCCGCCACACATGCCAGGGAGAGTGATAACCACTACACCGGTTTGCTATCCATCGGACCCGCTGTAAAACTTTGGTGCTGAAAATATATCGAGTAACAGGACCTCGACGTTCAACGTTATCATAAAGCCACATGAAATAAAGGGGATGCAGGAGGCGGCTCTCAGAAACACAGTACCCAGATCGCCATGCTCAAAACCCTTACAAGTCTGTCACACAAGATGATTTTGTACAGAGCCTGAGCCTTACTCGCCCTAGCCAGAGGAAACGGACAAAAAATAAGAATATTTGAAGATGGCACTCCCAACCCCTTCTCCTTCCCCTCGACGTACACCAAATTCCTCTTCCATCTCCCGAGCACGATCTTCCCCAGGTCGCCACCCTTCCTCATCATTCCCATTCCGCCCCTCTTGATCGCCTCAGAATACGCCACTCTCGCCTCTCCCCATGCCTGCCTCCTGACATACACCTCTCCAAGCTCGTCCAGGACAAAAGCAATCGGTAGTTCGTAGCCCAACACCTCCCTATACACCTTCAGGCTCAACTGCAGTCAGTCTTCGATGTAACCCATCTCATGAGATCCACATGTTGCAAACGCTCTCTTGAATCCTGGATGATCTGGTGACTCAATCGCCGCCTTGTGTAAATCCAGGAATCTACGACAAGCAGAAACCGTCTTTCCACGAATAGTAGCAGGTATCCGATCCGCACTGACCTGGTTCATATACGATTGAACCACTGGAAGGACGAACAGGTGGTATCGTCTCACGCCATCCACGAGGTAACTGCTAGTCTGTACTAGAGCAGCATTGCGCAGCATATCGAGCGCTTCCGAGCGCCATCTCTGGTCGATATAGATGGACAGGTCGTTACGGTCAACTCCCCCCCGGGTGCATCGACAAGACCTGTAGCAAATAGACCGCGCCAGCGCAATCAGTCACAAATTTGCTCTCAATTGAAAGTCGGATAGAGTAATTCATACCAGCTTCGGGAGTGGAAAGCATAGTTGGACCCGATTCTTGCCATTCAGCGAGTAGTTGCTTTGGGGAAGACATAGACACCTTGGCTCTCGTCGCCATTCGTACAACAGCGTACGGTAGGTGGCCAAGAGTTGTTAATAACTGGTCGAGTTCCTCATCTCGGACTCTGCTGAAAACGCGTCCGGGTTGATTGAGTCGTAAATTTGACGAGACTCCTCTATCTGAAGGGCTGGCAGCACCTCAGCTGTGGGAGTTTTGATCCCATTGTCACCAATATAGCAACATTATCAATGGAATCAAGAAAGTCGAGAATGTCTCGAATGGACCGTTGTTCACCCTCGATAGGATGCCAGGTGGTCTCGAAGTTGGCCAGCACAAGAAGATGGGGCTCAAGCGTATCCTCTAGAGCCTTCACGACGCCTTGCAAGAGCTCGCCTGCTCGTCCCTTTAGACCGAAGGATAGGGCAAGAAGAGATACGAAGGCTGAACGTGAGGTCGCTGTTATACACGAGGCCCAATGTCGATTGTGCGCCGAAAACCTCTTCTTGATTCCTGGGTGGCCAAGCATTGCGGCGGCCGTTGACGTCTTGCCCATCCCACCAGGCCCGAGGATACAGAGTCGACAGGAAGACATGTGAGTTGGCTGACTACCCTGTTTATGAAAGCATCTCTCCCCACGAACTGCCTGGGCACTCGGGGAGCCTTGACATTGGTCTCATGAAGTGTCTTCCTATCCAGCAATAAGCGGATTCCGTCGACCGAGCGCTGAACTTCCGAAAGGCCGTGTTTCATGATCTTGACATCATCGGCTATCCCATCCGTCGCATTGTGTTGTTTTTCAAGTAGATTTTGAATGTTGTTCAGGTCTTGGGCTGTATGAAGGGTACGAAGTATCTTACACGCAAATGAGAGTGAGTTGGAGTGATCAGCAACAAAAACGAAGAATGCTCCATTACCTCAAATCGACAAATGCCATCCTGCAGCATAGTCGTACATTCGTCGATCACTCTCAGGCTACCTTGGGGCAGGAGTACCAGGAAACCACTTCCTTGCGAGCATATATCTCACGGAGTTTCTCCAGAATTGACGTGAAGCATCTAGTCGCAGTGGTGAGCGAGATTGTTGGTTCGTAGACAATACCATCTTCCTCCTTGAGTTGATGCAGATCCTTAACCAGAGGTTCGGGGAGAGGAGTAGAATTCCGTTGGCTATCTTGAGCTGCATGTGCAATCACCAAGAGGAAGCCCCGAAATACGGTGGCTCAATTCTGTACTCCTCTCTTTGACTTCATGGATCGCCTAAAGCTGATCAGGATGAAAGCGCCCACAAAGTGAAGAATTTTCTCACCTCACAGAGGTTAGCAATGGATATCCCAAGTTCAATTGCTTCCTTGATAAGAGGTATGGGGGCCAAAGCGGCGACAGCTTTCGCGATTTCAAGGGTTCTCTTCGTTGCCTCTAAGGCGTACTCAGTTTTGGAGGGGGCAGCCACTGCGCGTGGAGCGCTGGCCTGTATTGAGCGTTAATATCGGGTAAGACGAGAAATAAATGGAAAGACATGCCTCTTGCTTTCTTGGTGCAATCTTGACCAGGTCACGAAGCTTTGCCCGAAAACTTTGCTTCTGAGGTGCTAGTATAGGGTTCATCGAACCTCCGACGGGGTGGGCAATTTAGAGGGCATCGTATTCGTACAAGACTTAAATGTCAGCATGTTTTGACAGCTTCCTTCCGCTCTCGAGAGGGACGATCCCCGGCTACGGAGAAGAACAACAGTAATGAGGCATCTTCATGGATGCAATGTGCCAGGGCTTGAGCGGTTGTGATAGCTTTGGGATCGTTGGTAGGAGATAGCAAGTTACGGCATGCCTTGTTATAGGTCCCAGTTTTACTTAGTCGAGAATACACAAGGTAACATATGGATCAACAGCTTTCGTCGGAAGCAAAACGACTTGAATCGACACGCGACGTCACGATGCAAATATCCGCTTCCCGAACAATGCTCATTTTACGACGCGCCTCTGCGCCAGGGAGGCCACGTAAAGCTCCTACCAGAAACAAACCGACAGCATTTGAGATCATCCTTTCTGCATACTCAATATCCAGTCAAATTCAACGTCGTAGGTGGATGGTCTGCATCGAATTCGATAAATTAAGGTTTTTGCAAGCATTTTGCTACCATAAGAGGTTCTACGCTGCCGAAGGTTGACAGACCGTCGTGCCATAGAAACTACTACTCTGCCTTGCGGCCCTTGTTGCTCTTCTTTTCTCTCGGGTCACCGCCGAGCCACAAAGCGGAAAAGACGACAAAGCCAACGCTTGTGCTGAAAGCTCCCCAATAGTAAGGCCATGCAGCACTGATGAAGCGAGGATAACCGTCATGTCGCGGAGGCACAACGGCGACAGTCGTCGATGTTTCAAGGAAGGTCATTCTGCAGTGAACATAGATGAGTCGGCTGATTTCCCAAAGCAGCTCGGACGGCTTACCCTTTGCGTTTGTGATTGATAACGAACTTGAAAACACCATGTCTATCAGGAGCCCTGAACGTAACGGAGTACTTGCCGGGAGAGCTTGGGACAGCTTTCATCGCAGTTCGGACATGGGGATCGAGCATGGTAAATTCAAACTGAAGGTCCCTGAGGCAGGAACAGGGGTTCCACTGGCCAGTGGTCCCGTCGAATTTAGAAAGGTATGCACTGTATTCCTTTAGGATTGTTAGAGAGGCGTCGTGGGAACAAACAAATGACGAACAATTTCATCGTTGGTTGTGTAGTGTTCCGATGATTCCGTTGCATTGACGAGGTAGTGTTCAGTCCTGTCTATCCGATAGACGGAAGATTCCTTGAAAGTCCATGCAGCAACATCTCGTGCAAATTGTGCATTGCCTGATTGAACACCTCTGAGTACGGGCGTTAGCCGAGTTCGAGGAAGATAGACGAGACCTGGATCATTAACATACTTTGAGACTTCCTTGTGGGCATATTCGTCACTGAAAACCTCGACGCCACCAACCCAGGTGATTCGAGCATTGTTTCGGGTCTGGAAGCCGGTGACTAAACCCAGCTGGGATCCGGCCCAAAGTCCCTCGCCGCCTTTGTCCGCTGCTTCGACAAGCGCATCAGCGGAACCACCGTCGATGTCGGAAGCAAAACTTTCGGCAGGTGCTTTCAGGATGGGGACGAGTAGTGGGTTGTTCCCCAAAGTATGAGGGACTCCGGAGAACCAGATTGGATTGAGGTTCGGAGAAAGAATGGAGTGCGTCTTGGGAGCAGGAACTGGGATCAGGGTAGCTGGTTCACTTCGCTCGGGGAAGTATGACACGAGTGGGGTTCCAGGGGGAGGGAGGACGAGTGAGAACTCGGATGCCAAGGAATAGAGTGGTGTCTGTTTTGAAGAGAGGGCGACGAGAAGGTTGGTATCCTTACCCAATAGTCCGACCAAGGATTGTGGGGTAATGTCACTCGCGTATGCTAAAGGGAGCAGAGCAGATGAGACACATGGTTATAATTCAGAGATGTGATACTTACTTTTTGCGTCTGACGAGAAAAGGATGACATGAGCGAACGATGGAACGTCAAATTCCACCAACAGAGGTGCGTCTGCCTTCGGTGCACGGAATGTCAGGTCAAACCCTTGTTCTATGGAATGCTTGTATGTCAGACGGGCCTAGTAGCAGTAGATACATTCTTGCTCACCCTTAAGACCACTGAAGAACAATGAATAATCGTCTTGCCTCTCAGGCTCAACAATGACAAGTACCGAGTCACCTGAGCTGGACTTTGCACAGATGCTGCTCGCAAGTCCGGCAGCAAGGAGCAATAAAGAGCGTAGAGACACCATGTTGTACCACGGTAGCAGCCTTCCTCAGACGTACAAAGTACCTTCAGCTGGCTGTATGTGAATTTGTTGAAGCTACCTACACGACGCTTGGTGAGGTTACACGTCGCGCTGTCTATTTTTGGAAGTTGATTGACAAAGGCTTTCGGACCAAACAATGGCTCGGATGTGACCGTGTTGCGAAGTCCGACGCTTGGTTTACTCTGCAAAAGCCGACAGTCTTAAGCTCGACGTTCAATCCGTTCCGCCCTCCTACACCACTCCCCTCAATCCGACAAAATGACAGTCAACGATGAGCTTGAATACCTCAAAGGCCTGGTCTCTCAGCTGAACGACAAAATCGCGTCAATTGAGGCCAAGGCCAAAATGGCTGTCACTCCCACTCCTGCTGAGCAACTCAGGATGATCCTGATTGGGCCTCCTGGAGCAGGTAAGTCACAGTCTCTTGTAGCCTAGGTGGCTCTGGGCTTACTACCTTTTCTTTCAGGCAAGGGGACACAGGCCCCCAAGATTCGGGATGAGTTCTGTGTGTGCCACCTGGCAACTGGTGACATGCTTCGCGAGCAAGTAGCTCAGAAAACACCTCTTGGTGTCGAGGCTAAGAAGGTTATGGATGCAGGCCTTCTCGTTCCCGATGAAATCATGGTTGGCATGATCAAACACGAACTTGAGAACAATAAGGCTTGCAAGAACGGGTATGTCATTTGAGGTCGCTTGAAAATATGTTCTAACGCGTTTAATTAGGTTTGTTTTGGATGGTTTCCCCCGAACTGTTCCCCAGGCCGAAAAGCTTGACGGAATGTTGGCACAGCGCAAGGAGAAGCTCGACTCTGTTGTCCAGCTCGAAATTGACGATTCACTTCTTATTTCTCGTATAACGGGCCGGCTGATCCACCCTGCCAGTGGTAGGACCTACCATAAGGAGTTCAAGTAAGTCCACGAACCTGCATCTGTTGTCGCGACATCTCAACATCCTTTCATTAAGTCCCCCAAAGAAGCCCATGATGGACGATGTATCTGGTGAACCGCTTATCCAGCGTTCTGATGATAACGTCGAGACCCTTCGCAAGCGCTTGAATACCTACCATACTCAGACTGGCCCTGTTGTTGATTACTACAGGAAGAAGGGTCTGTGGACGGGCATAGATGCTGCCCAATCCCCCAGCGTGGTTTGGGATCACCTGCGTAAGGCCTTCACCGCTCAGAAGAAATAACTTAGACCATAGATTATTCGTAATACTACGTGCACGTCGCAATAGAATCCGTGCGGTTCGCCTTCATCGTCTGATCCATTACTCTCTCTCGGCCACCCGCCTGTTTTTTTCTCCAAAGAGAACAAGAGCGAACATTTTCAGTCAATCACTCCTTCAACGCCTACCTATTCTTGTCGCCAACTTCTTGGGGCTGATTGGCGCCCTTGATAACGCCTCTAATCCAGTCTTTCGAGTTTCACAAAACTTTCCCCAGCAATCCAGAGTTAAATTTCATTCTCGTACTACTCTCCTAAACCAATTACCACCGCTCGGGTGCCCTCTAAACGTGTGTGCACCGGATTACTTGTTGGCCAACGAACCCGAGGGCCCAAAGCGGATGTAAATTATGTTCTGATCGGGATCTCCAACGCTGGTGTTGTGACACTTTTTCGTGGCTATGTTCAGGACCCTCGCTCGTGGGTGGACCATGGTCGCTTTTTAACTCTATGTTGTCTAACCAGACTCCAACTTCTATCTTTTTCAACTGATTCCAACATAGAAAACTCGTACCCGTTGCTGGGACCTTTTCTCCTTTCTTTGTTCTATACTATCCGGACTCGGGACGGTACTTCCACAAGGTTCTGCTGGCACTGCTTCCACCGTAACCCTCGGAGAAACATGACAATGAGAAAAGATAACCACATTTGGGACTTTTCTCTCTGCCTCGGCGATTTGTCAACCGAGTTTGTAACGCTAAATTCAGGGTGAGTCAGGGACTACATCGGCTTCTGTCTGGACCGACTTCAACCGACTTGAGGTCCGTATCTTCTAGTCGCATAGAGACAATTCTATCATTCCTTGTATGCGTAAGACATCGTAAGCCGAATTATGTTTCTGTTCATCTGCAATTTCGTTGTTGATAGCACTTGAAGAGCCCACAGTATGTCGTTGGTAGTTCGTATCATTCCACAGGTCCTGCAGAATGCTATGAAACTGCCCTTGATGATCTCCAATTCGATCGAAGAGCCTAATATACTCGCAGGCTACCCCCCATCAGTCTACATCAGTATCATCTTTGGTTTCCTTTCCAACACGTGCTGGTCTCTTGCCGTTCGGCAGCCATATGCTTTCATGACTGAGCTGATCGACGCCCCCGGATATCATACTTAAAACCGCACCTGATGAGATGCAAACGCCCTTAATCCTCTGGCGAACGCCTGGAACGTATAATAGCCCTCACCAACAACGCTTAAAATCCACACATGCCTCCATACAAGAACGAGTCCACACTGCGCAGAGGCGCCGCCTGCCTATCCTGTCGGTGAGCTCTTCTGATATTCATCTGGTCCAACCAATCTCTGATCGCTGGGGATCTGCAGGAAAAGGAAACTGGTGAGTAGGGCTTCCCTTCGAATCCGGGCATGACAGCTAAACACCAGATCCCGTCAGAAATGCGATGGAATTCGTCCTGTATGCCATCAATGCACCAAAATGAATCGGGCGCAGACTTGCAAATACGACGACACGCAGCAGAAGAGTAGGACACAGCTGTTGAGAGAGCAATTGAGTGCTCTCGAACGCAAGTTACAAGAGCTGGAATCAAAGTCACGTAAGTCTTTCATTTTTTCCGTACCTGATGGCAACTCACACGTCCACTGTAGAACCAACAACAACACCACTTTTCACATTTGACATGGACTCGAATGATTTGTTCGGGGACTCGTATCTTGGCGCGTCGCCCGACCTTGCACCTTCCAGCCTTGTGTCTTCAAATTCTCCTTCGCCATCAACCTCAAGAAGAACCTCATCTCTTTTCATGTCACAAGATATCCCCCGACCGCGCTCAAAGAGCAGTAGCTCCACCTCTAGCTCCTTACGGAGTTCATCACACGAAGACCCATGCAAAAAGCTCTCTACGGGGACCCGCGGCTATCTGTGAGTAACGACCGATTCCATCGCGCCTAGGTACCTAACCATGCTTGGGCGGTACAGATTGAGTGTGTTCATGCGCCATCGGCATCAGTGTTGGTTCTACGGCAGCATGGATCGTTTTCTAGAGAATGTGCTCAACTTTGGCCTCGAACCTCATCCAGCCCTGACCAATGCGATATTTTTACTATCATGCCACTTCGCTCAATCACCCTACTATGCCGACCTCGAGTCCGCCTTCTTTACTCAAGTCCAGCGGGAGATACATACTGCCCTAGATGCATCGGACCGTCTTGTCGATATTGTGCAAGCGTCTGCGCTTCTGTCTATTTACCTATACAACAAGAATCGCGTATTGGAGGGATACCGACATGCGTTTTCAGCTATCCGGCTCGCAGTTGGGCTTGGCCTCCACCAGATTTTGAGCCCGGACATCAACTCGGTCATGAACTACTACCAACCCGCCCCAGTGATACCTCTCCCCCCTGCGGCAGATGCTACTGAGTTGTCCGACCGGATATTGGCGTTCTGGCAGGTGTTTATGGTCGATAGGTGCTGGTCGGCCTCAAATGGACTCCCACTTGCTCTCCCAGACAAAGAAGACTCCCAGAGTCGCATCCTGACGCCCTGGCCAACCACTGGAAGCTGGATAGTAAGTCCAATAAACATCCGAAGTTACCTCCTTCCTCTGACTCTCCGGCAGGATGACTTTGGGAATTCACAACCGCCTTTGCAATCTCTGCTAGAAGGACAGGACCAGCTGACCTCGGCGGAGCTATACATGCCTGCTCTGAAGGCGAAGGCTGCCACCTTCTACGAATTGACCTCTCGGATTAAAAACGGTAAGTAATCACGCCCGACTTCCCCGCGCTGGCTAACCTCATCTGATTAGATCCGGAAGACTGGAGTTACCATATGGCGGACAGTGCCCTGCAACGCTTCTCAGCAACGATGCCCAACCTTGCTCTTGATCGTGACTACGTTGTGGCGCAGACGATGATCTACACGTCATTCATTCATCTGCACAAACCTGGTCAGCTGGATCGTCGTGCGTGCAAAGCGGGTCATTCGATTGCTGCGCTCATCCAGCAACTCACGGATGCTGATTTTCCATGTCTTGATCCAATTATTGCTGTAAGTTCTCATGGACGCAATCAAACAGGGCCAACATATTGATCAGTTGTTTTAGGTCTGCTGGTCGACCACTGCTGAGATGTTCCTCGACACAATAACGAGCACAGCCCATATACCGGACCTGTACGGTGATATGTCGAGTATCATAGCACCTTGCAACAGTAGCCTCAACACACTACTGAGTGCGCTCAAAGTGCTGACGCCTAGTTCTCCGCTTGCTGGTAAGGACTTTCTTCGAACCTGAAGTAATTCAAAACAAGATCTGACATGATACATCAGGAGAACTGGTACTCAAGATTGAACGTCTGAAGGCTCCAACTAGCATAACCCTCATACAACCAGCTTTCCAAACACAAATGACTTTTCAACCGTCGCTCTTGATACCTCCTGTTTGAGAGGTTCAACCTCGCAACTCTTCCCCTCGCTATCAGTGTTCTTTTTTGATGTACAAACAGTTTTCGGCAACTTTATTAGATGACCTTCCCTCGAACGTGTATCAATAGTTTTCTATGTTTGTTCTTTTTTTGTTTCAAAGTCCGGTATGCTTTCTGGCTCAAGCAGGTCGCAGGAAATCAGGGATTGTAGAATATTTTTAACCTAATAATCGCGCTATCTAAAAATATCCGATTTTCACTATTATTGTATGTACTGCAGAATGGAGTAATTATTGAGGTACGATAGCCTATCCCTGGATTCCTCAGGTTTGCAGCCCACAGCGGGGCCGAGGAGAAAGCCATGGCTGCGAGGACGGTCGTGACAAATCAACGATGGTTGTTGACTAATTCGCGGGGTCGTGATAGGCGTAGGCGCTGGGGATGTCATTGCACTGAATTGGACGGTGACCAAAGGACCTCCTTCCGTCAACAACGGTGTGTGACTCAGCCACTAAGAAAGGGGTGCCCCAGAACCCATAACCATACATGGTCATGAACCCACCACGATTGCCAATGTCAGGTGGAAACCATCCACGCTCACCCTCATCGTTTCGGCGAAACGTATTGTCTTGCCTGACGACTCTATCCCATGTATCGGCTCCATTCTTGACGACTTTCGTATTGATCCACCTGACGGCTCCTACAATTGCAAACCTGGGAGGTTCGTCTTTGGCTTCCCAGACTATGGTAAGTGCTACGTAGATTTTTGACAGCGTGCCACTGAATTGAATAACAAAAATGTAGTTACTAGGCAGAGAGTACTACCAGACCAGCTTCGGAGAAAAGTATTTGCTATTGGCACCTCTGGCGGTTCACTCCGTATCAGGTATCGCAAAGCGGTTATGCTCTCCAAAAAAGTCACCTCCAAGGCGGTTATCCTCGTGGCTTAGTCTCACCGCGTATTCAACTTTCGTGGTTTTCCTTCCGATCCACTTTTTCACCCACCGGCTTGCTCCGATGACTCCAGAACCTCCCATATCCGCAGTTGGCCCCTCCGAATTGGATTACGAGTTCGTCAAAGTTGGCCTCCATAGGTGGCCTCTGACAAGCTGGTTCTTGTACGCTGGTCTTGTTGGTTCCGTTACCGTCCACATGGTCGACGGCATGACAATCTTATACAACAAATACCTTCGTCGTGCCTCAAGGGCGCCAAAGCCGCTGAGTGTGGGCCGACGGCAAAGGATACCCTGGGCCTCCCTTACGATCATCCTTCCTGTCTTATCTGGCCTGTACTTCATTGCAACTGAGCCACCAATGCTGTTCAATTCAGTTGCTCGCCGCTTCGAGGCCGTTTTTCTTCGGTCAAGCGTTTATCTCCCTTAGCATAGAGTTATCCAAAGTAAACGTAATCGTAATCTATTCTTCTATGTACTTACGACATAATTTGTATACAAAATTGTGCGTCAGACTAAGAGCTAACCTGGTGACAGTCCGGTAATTGTCGCGTTATGTGTAAAAGCGAGCGAAGCGATGTACACAATTCATTAATGGCGTGAGCGCATACTCATTGTGCGCATAGTCGGGACTGTACCAATCATACTCGTGTCAGCACAGATCCCCCACATAGAGAATACAGTTACTTACACATCATAAGCCCTTTGATATCCTTCACCCTCGATCCCTCCACGGATTTGCGCAGCAATAATACTCGAACCGACGCCCAAACCAAAATGAGCACGCCGAAAGCCGCGGGAATAAGCCAGTACAGCGGAAGGAGGTGGTACGAGCCCCCGAAGACCACACGTAAAGGTGGTGTGTAGATGATAAATATGGATAGACAAGCACCGCCCAGAATACCGGCAAAGTTGTATGGGTTGTTGATCATATGACGGCCGAACGGGAAGGTCAACTTGGCCTTAACGGCGAAAACCTATGGTAGATGTCAGTCAGGACTGGGTACGGTCATGCCCGCAGCTGCCGATTTCGCCTACATTGAAGCACTGCCCGATGAATATCCCGAGGTAGTAAACAGATTGGGCTTGAGCCAATGCCTCCTTTTGCGCAGTTGCACTGAGAACTTGACCTCGGCTATTTGTGAAGTCAGGAGCGGAGGAAGTGAAGTATGAAGCTGCAAAATTCATCAGCCCATCAGACCTCAGGATTGTCATTATGAAAGGACGGAAGCTCACTTCCGTCCTGTGACTGAAGGAACTTCAGCTCTCTAGGGGAGAACCCATGTTTATAGAAAACAACGAAATAGGCAAGCATGCTAATAGAATCATCAATGATGAGATTAGATCAGACTGAACTGTAGAGTACCCACCATCCCAAAAATTGTATGACACCAGCTTCCAGGTAAGCATAGCTGAGCAACTTCGAGTCGACAAGAATCTCATCATCGGTTTGCTGAAGCTTTTCTTCCCAAAAGGTTCGCGTAAATGGGGCCTTCAATTTGAACATCAGGTTAGAGATTTTGCTCGGCTGGACCCGTTTATGGCCAAGATTTTCCGCATCAGAGCTCAGCGTCATATTGAGCGTTCGAGATCGACGAAGGGCCCGCTTTTTGAGGCGTATGATCGAATTCTCGTTTACTTTGGCGATGAATAATCAGGGATGATATTGCATCGTAAGGAATACACTTACCTGGCTTCCTGGGGGCCATTCGCATAAGACCATCTTCGGTTTCTGGTTTGTCCCATGCAAAAGACAGTGCGATGAATAACTCAAAGCCAAGATCTGGAGGGCATGTCAGCCGTGGCAGGTGAAGTTCGAGCCGTTTGAACATACCGATAACAAGGATGAGAATAGCGGAAAGTGGAAGGGGAACAGGAACAACAACATCTACGAAAAGCTTAGACTACGTCGCATAGTTGGGAGAAATGGCATACAAAGGAGCTGCGCGAGGACTTCTGGTGTACTGTGGCTGATGGTGTACCTGATCAAGCCATGAGAATTGAGTGATTTATTGTTAAAGTAAGCAACCACATAGGACGTACTGGATAGACCGCTTTAAGTTGGCGAAAATGAGCCGACCTTCGGCAACGCCATCTTACGACGAAAGTCAATCTCTACTCTCGAAAAATTACTCATTTGTGGGTATACTCACTGACTGTCGAAGCAAAGTTGTCGTCTATCGACCAATCTTAGTGTACATGCACGGAGATATGAGGAGGGGCCATACCAAGCAAAATCATGTTCGCAGCCTCTTTGGAGACATCCGAGCCCGAAATATTCATAGCAATACCAAGATCTGCCTTCTTGAGTGCGGGTGCATCGTTTACACCGTCTCCAGTTCTGTGTAAATGACGAAAACTTAGTATTTTCAGAACGATCCGAAGAGCGCCATGACATACACTCCAACGATGTGGCCAAGGGCTTGAGCACGTTTCACTGACAGGGATCAGGCGCAATGTAGGGTTGACGGGAAACGTCACATACCTATTTCTAGCTTGTGTTTGGGAGAAGTCCGGGCGAACACAATCTCTGCCTTGCTGAAAACTGATAACAGAGGGTCAGACGGGAGTCGCCGCCAACACCACGCAAAAAAACTCTTACTTTGATCCCATTGCCACCCCTCGAGACTGTCAATGTCGTCTCCGTGTACCACCACAGCACTGATTTCATCTTCGTAGATGTCTTCGACAGGTCTACCGGTCTTTTCGCTCAATGATTGACGAGTATCACCGAGAATCAAATTGATCTTGCGAGCAATAGCCTCCGCCGTCGTCGGGTGGTCACCTACAGGCCTCCAGTCAGAACGCCCACGCAGGCGAGAGCGGAAGTTCGGATCTGACCTGTCACCATCATGACCTTGATTCCTGCCATCCTGAGCTTTCCGATTGCCTCACGGACACCGTGTTTCGGGGGATCTTCGAGCGAGACCAAACCGGCGAAACAATAATCAGAGCTTGGGTACTTCAAATCCTTCTTTGAAAAGGCGTAATTTGATGGATACTGATCTTCAGGAAGGAGTGCTTGTGCGCAAGCGATAACGCGATGACCCCTGGAGGCCATGTACTACAGCATGGTGAGCGTAGGTTCGATGACCGAGGCAAGTCCGCTTACGTTGTAGGCTCTATCGAAGGAAGCTTGGAATTCCTCTGTAATAGGGGCGGGTTGCCCATCCTTGAGGTAGGTGGAGCATTTTGCCAGCACACGTTCGGGTGCACCCTTGAGGTATGAAGAAAGAGTGCCTGTAGCATGCGGTTTGTTTACCTAGTGGCGCAATCAGCCCTGAAATGAAGTGGAGGGAAATCGGTTGTTCTCACGATTACCAGTGCCCATTTGTTAGTTGAATTGAAAGGCACTGTAGCCAACGCATTAGCCTGAGCTCGACGTAATCTTTCAAGAGGATCTCTCGCATACCTTCGAACACTTTCGGATACTTCTTTGGATACTCGTCATATTCGGCTCCGAGATACCGACCAGAAAAGCGCGTGAGACCGGTTTCTGTTGCATCCCCAAGAATTTCACGTTTATCGAACGGTACGTCTGTTCTATCGAACTTGATACGAGAGTTGAGTACAGCGATGTCGACCACCTCTTGCATGCCAGACGCGCTGAGGGAGAACTGGGCAACCTCCTCGTCATCATTATTGGACTAGGGGGATCTTAGTTCGCACGACGATGCACGAAGGTTTTGATAGACCGCGGACCTGGAAAGCTGTGTGCATCTGTCTGCCGCTCCACAGATTGGTTACGGTCATTTGATTCCTTGTCAATGTGCCCGTCTTATCGGTAGCCAAAAGCGTCAACTAGAGACCTATCAGTTACCAGAAGTGTGGAAGATAAGATTAACCAACCGATCCTATGAAAGATGCATGCATTAGTACGTTATTGGTCCAAGGCATGTTCAAGCCGTAATAGTACATACCCAGCGTCTCAACACCTTGCAGATCTTTGACCAGAACATTCTGATTTGCCATCCTCTTTGCGGCGATAGATAGTAATAATGTGACCACCGAAGGAAGGCCTTCCGGCACGAAAGCGACTAAAACCGATACGGCGAAGGTTACCGTTTGGGCGGCCTTGCCCTTATAGACCGTGGTGATACCAACGCAGAAGAAGACAACAGCGAAGACGGTGGCGATAGTGGAGACAATAGCAACGAAACGCCCGCTTTGGAGATGGTTCAGGACTCGAGAATAATCCATTGGAATAAAGTACTTACATTTCGATGGAGAGGGGACTTTTGTTTCCACTCTCACCTCCGGTTAAGCCGGCAATCTGGCCTAAAGCAACCGTCTAAGTATGCATAGCACAGACCAGGTTATCAGAGACTTACCGATGAACGTATGATCGCCGGTACGGAGGACGACTGTTTCTTCTCAGTGATGGTCTAAACTAGCCGGTAAGATTGACTAACCTCCCCACCCTTCACCATTGACGACTAGAGTAGAGTTGAACACCTTTATGGCTACGTCAAGTGAGTGGACTATGGGCTAAGATGTCCAAAACTTACGAGGTTCTCAGCCTCAACTGGACGAGCCGAAGAACCACTCGGTGAGGGGAACCGTTCCTGGGGTTCCGATTCACCTGTGAGACTACTGTTGTCCACCTTGAGATCGGTGGCAGAGAAAAGGAGAAGGTCCGCAGGCGTCTTGTCACCCGTGCGCTATTTTCGCCAGAAGTCGTCAGAAACAGCTCCCTTTGGGAGCGGCAAAAATCACTCACTATTAGCACCACATCTCCCTTCACGAGATCGGAAGCGGCCACCTGCTTGAGGGTGCCATCACGAACCACGCGGCAAGACGGAGGAATCATGGCAAGGAAAGAGGCAAGAATAGCTTCAGATTTTTGGATCTGATAGAAGTCGATCGAAGCATTAATGAAAGCCACGGCGATGAGAATCCCTCCAAGATAGGTATTTTGGAAGTTGTCCTAACGTCGAATCGGCGTCAATCCAGATCCCAATCTTGAGATGTGAGAAGGTATACCTTAAAGTTGATTCCGAGAAGTACATATTCCAAAACACCGGCGATCATCAAGAGAATGTTAAACATGGTGAGGAGTCGATCGAGGAACTGCAGGACAGAAAATGACAGGAAGACTTCGAACAAGCGAGGATTCGCATACCTTTCTCAGAGCGGATTTTTTCTTCGGCGGGGTAAGAACATTCTTGCCATCCCGTTGGAGACGAATCTCAGCTTCTTTTGACGACAGACCATAGGAAGTAGCAGGATCTTTTGTATCAATAGAAGTCTGGAGGGCATCCTGCAGGCTAGAGATGGGGAGCTTATGTTCGGTAATTTCGACGTTTGTGCCTGTAGTCGCCGGGCCAGCTCTAACTCTCTGGGCATCTAGATGTTCATATCCAGCGGCAGCGAGCTCCCTGTCTTCCTGGGTCACTGTGCGGCCCATTTCAACACCTTTGGGGCGAAGCTGGTGATGAACCTTCTCGTCATGAGCGAGAGTAACATCAGGAAAGGCGACTGCTCGGTTCGCGGCGGCGTTTTCTTCACGTGTAAGAGCATCTTTAGCAGGAGAACCACTAGCGTTGGTGACTTGATCCATTGGGGGAGAAACAAGCTGAGTTGAACGCAAATCTATCGACGTCCATTATGTATGTCGGAGCTGAGAACCCCTTTTCCTAGGCGAACCGGAATATGGGCCAACGGGTCCGGAGAACGTTGGAATATTGTCGTAAGTTTTGCAGCACATCCCGATGGGAATCTATTCGTGGGTAGCCCACAAGACGGGATAAATTGAAGTGACAGCACGCCACGCAAATTCTTGGGGCTGAGGAACGTCAGCTCCTGCATGGATTATCGCCGACGAGCAAACGGCCAAAAACCCTCATCGTTGATTGGATTGAAAGGTGACCTTTGATGCTCGCCTGTGGATCGCACGTGTCCTTTATCTCGTTACCATTGTCAAGAATAACAACTCCATTTGAGAAGATAAGGCAAGGCCTCATTCAGTCAAGGTGGATAATAGAGATGTCAGTGTCATGTGTGGCGGGTGGTGAGTGGCGACTCCAAGGATTCTATCTGAAGTGAGGACGGCAAACCGCGAACCAAGGTGCTTTCGCGATGCCAAAGCTCAGCCTCATGGCACTCCATACTCTTTCTGTGTTTCCAGAAGAGTCCCGGAGACTGAGATGTGATTGATCGAGGCCCAAGTGAAGACGCAGAAGCTTGCATGATGGTTATGATCAACCCACTGGCTGCAGTCAAAACCAAACAGTGTACATACTATTCGTAGCCAACAATGATCGGACCGTGCTAAACTTGGTCTTTATCCCGTTCCTGATTGTCCTCGGTGACTCCCTCGACGAATGGCTGAAAATGTATCCTAGTGTATCCTTTGAGGCAGTGAAAAATTGCCCTGGGCAACCGGAACCGATCCGACCCGGTGCGTACGTGCAGCGTTAGCAAAAAGAACGCGAATACTTGGCGTTCGACTCTGAATCCCAGCCTTATTCCGCTCATGGCCCCTGAAATAAACGTCAAACAGTTTCGTCCAATCGTGTTGTACCCCAGAACTGCGGAGTTATAGATAGTGCGAGATGGTCCTGCAACGGTGTAAGTATATCATCTCATGTTGATATATCGAGTTGACAACGGAAGGAGGAGACGTTCCGTATTCAACAAAGGGTACACAAGGGTCTGCAACCAAATCAAACTGTTGTAAGGAGTGGAGAGATTGCCACTCCTTCAATCAAGTTCAACTTGCCTCGTGAAATTCACCGGTCCGACCTTGGACTGTCACCATTTGATATCCGAGCGTTACGGTTGAATCGGAAAAAACACAGTAAAGGCAACAACTTTGGAACTAGCCATTTGCACGAGTGACGTAGGTGCCGAGTTGTTCAGAATCAAACAGTTTCGATCTCGGAACTAGAACCCATGGACTGGCAGCTACATTTATAACTAGCCCGAGCTGGCCTGCCAGGGCGACGGTGCCATTCAGTTGGGCTTGCTCGTCACAGGAGGGGCTAATTCCAACCAGAATATGTAGCGCCATATCTTGACTTGAGGTGGAGTCGCTTTGATGATATCCACGCAGGGGTGTAAAGGGCGCAGCGTTTGAGGGCGAGGTTGTCTATGGACGTGGAGCATGGTAGAACTGACGAAGAGTAGTGGCTTTGAATTATGAGTAGGTAGTATATGCTCTATAGGTGATAGATATAGAAACTTCTAGATGGTTATAGCTTAAAGCCCAGAGCCCGCATACATGCGAGATGGTTTTGAACGACCTCCTTGCACTTGTCATCGGCTTCGGGGCCATATTTCAGGAAACAGTCGTCCCTGACGGACTTCGTTTGAGGGCATGCACAACATCTAATGAGAAAGTAGGCGGAACTTGAATAAAGCCTGCTCGAGAACCATGGCAAAAAGCTACGTACGGTTTCAAGCCGTCCGGGTTCAACGGGTTTTGCCTGGGATCTGTTGGGTCAAAAGGCTTAGCGGGCTGAGAACCAGCACCAGACCACCAAGATGAAATCTGTTTGAGTTCATTCGGTAAGTCTTCACATTCTATGATGACCACATGTAGTGCTAGCACCTTTCCTAGCATTTTGAGTTAGCAACGAGTGTCGATTTCTGAAGGAATGAAAGTTGGATGAATAATCCCGACTTCCGACCCGAAAGTCAAAGGTCACGTGAATATTTTATTTACGGAGATAAAGTTGGCACCGGCGAGCCCCATTTGGCAAAGCACCAAAGGGAGTCAACTGTGAAGGCCTCTTATTCGCCTCACCACCCAGTAAGTGCTATTTTTGACGTCCAGCACGGTCTTTGAATGCTTCATATCCCAAGCTGAACCATACCCACCTGTGATTCGAAGCCCCCAACTCTACTTTGAGATTTGCTTCCGCTGTGGGGAATCAGCAACATGCTTCACCTGGGGTGGTTGCTGCTGCTATCAGCAACTTTCGTTGCAGCGCAAAATTGCGAAAATTATGGAACTGTCAATGGTTCAACTTGCGCTTGTCCCACTGGCTTTGGTGGGCCAAGCTGCTCCCAGCTTGCCTGTGGTGGAGACTTATTCCAAGGAACCCAACGACCTTTAACCCCATCTTCCGATTCCTTCGCCAACCTCACAGCAGCAGGGTGCTCCTGCAAGGATGGTTGGACTGGAACTGGATGCAACGTTTGCCAGACCTCCAATGCGTGTCAAACCGCCTTCTCTGCTTCTGGCAAAGCCTCGACCTCCCTGACAGATACCAGTGGAAATGATATCGGGCAGAATGATACCCTTACCTGCAATGCCACACCCAGAGTTTATGCTGGCAGTCAGATGAGTTGTCGCGTCAATGTTCGTACCATCTACAGTACTATCACAAGCTTTTGGTTAATCTTCCTGACAGAACCCAACCCTCCAAGCTATATATCCACTTGCCTCCACTCTTAACATCATGCGGACCCTCGACCAATCTTTCACACCTATTCCCAACGTCACCACATTCGGCTCTTCTGGGACCGCTTTTGCCCAACTCTTCTATGCAGGAGTAGAGCAGTTCTACTGCCAGGCTGACTCCTGTCAACAAACCCTTCGTAATGACGGCAAGGCTGCGGATTGGGTGTGCCAGAACCTCAAATGCACATGTCGCCCTGGTACCACCTTCTGTGGAGGAGTCAAAGTCAGCGACCTCACCAACACCGTCAACCAGCTTTCCGGAAGCCTCACCATTGAATGTGGTGAAGTTGGCGGATCCGATGATACTGCGACTTGTCAATTCAAGCAAAGCGTTCTGGATAATCTGTTTGGTTCAAACGGCCTCACACTGAACGGATGCTCGTTTGGAGAGTGTGTTGCACAGAACGTCGTCGACAACAATGGGGACAACACGAGTTCCGGAGACGCTGAAGACACCAGCAAATCGCTCAGTCATGGCGTTATTGCTGGGCTTGCTGTCGTTGGGGGCCTGGTCGCCATTGCACTGGCATTCTTGCTCTTTGGCTGTATTATGCAGAGGAAAGCCAGGAGAACCCCTTTCCACGGCGCAGAAGGACCACAGGTTAGAGTTGAATGGGGTCATATCAGTTATACCGTTCCCGACTCGAGCTACTTCTTCCTCACGCCTTCATACCGCAGAGACTCAAACAATGATAAGGTCATTCTGGATCGCGTCTCAGGGAAGGTGAATGCCGGTCAAATGATGGCTATTCTTGGGCCAAGTGGTAAGTTTAAACGTGTTCTTATCCTGGAGATACTAATGATTTGCTCTTTCCAGGTGCTGGGAAAACAACATTAGTTGAAATTCTGGCAGGGAAGACCAAATCCGGGCACCTTGAAGGAAAGGTGGTATTCATGGCTCGTGATGGGTCTGCTCCAACAAATGCGCCCCGTATTGGTTTCGTTCCGCAACAAG
The DNA here is from genome assembly GCA_944990035.1 of Clitopilus passeckerianus. Taxonomy (NCBI): domain Eukaryota; kingdom Fungi; phylum Basidiomycota; class Agaricomycetes; order Agaricales; family Entolomataceae; genus Clitopilus; species Clitopilus passeckerianus. The sequence continues at coordinate 39,791 of CALYLX010000022.1, read as the reverse complement.
ATGTGCTACCCCCGACCCTTACTGTTTATGAGGCACTCCTCTTTGCTGCTCGCCTTCGCCTGCCGGAAAATGTCCAAGACGCCGAGAAACGGCAACTGGTGGAAGAGTTGATGGAGAAACTTGGTATCTCCTCGTTGAAGAATACCAGGATAGGCGATTCATCCGGTAGCAAGAAGAGGGGCATTAGTGGTGGCGAAATGAGGAGGGTTAGCATTGGGCTTGAGCTTGTCGCAAGACCGGATGTTCTAATTTTGGATGAACCTACGTCTGGTACGCGTATCTCTCCAAGTCAATCAGAAGAGGCGTTGACATTTCATTTACTAGGCCTGGACTCTGTTTCTGCTTCGCGAATCGCGAAGGTCTTGAGAGATATTGCCCATGATCCTGTGAACCCAATTCCTGTAATTGCATCCATTCATCAACCGAGGTTCGCATTGCTCCCATAATGATTTGCGGACTCGGATGACGCTCATTCTACCTTGCGCTCTTACAGCTCCCAACTCTATCACTCCTTTGACTCAATAACTCTTCTTTCTCACGGGCATGCCTTGTACTCTGGCCCTGGACAATTTTCTCCTTCCAACTATTTCGAAAGGAACGCGGGAGAAGTTGTGCCACCCTATCCTCAAGGCTACAATGTTGCCGACTACCTCCTCGATATCGCAAGTGATCCGCATGTTTCGCTGTTCCAGCTTACTGGGGGATCAGAAGAGACAGCTACAAAGGCATCAACAGAAGGGTCGACGGAGAAAGCTGAACCAGCCGCATCCAAAGAATTTGACAACAGCCAGGGCGCGCTCGTTACGCCTACAGTCGGCTCCGCGGCAAGGAGGTCAAGATATGCGACGACATTCCTGACGCAGCTTGAAGTCCTTTCAGGCAGGGAGTGGAAGATTCTCCGAAGGTACTCCGGGTTTAATCTTTCTCATGTCGATATCTCTTGGCTGATATGCTTTCAACGCAGGGACAAGACACTGTTCCTTACCCATGTGTGTGTATCAGCGGTGCTGGGTGTCTTCTGTGGTAAGGCTCGGCTCACTTCATGTACGGCATTTCTGATGTCTGAACTTGATGGATAGGTGGTCTCTATTACAAGACAGATACAACGATTGCAGGTTTCCAGTCCAGGGTTGGATGCCTGTTCTTCTTGGTATGTTCTTGATATGATGGAAGAGGAGATGTTTTGATGAATGAAATCGGAATAGGGCGCACTGATCGCATTCTCTTCTCTGAGTGCATTGTTCAATGTTGTTGAGACGCGACCTCTGTTCATGCGAGAAAGATCCAGCTCTTACTACAGGTCGGTCCATCTTATGGGTAATCCCTCGTTCACGTACTAACTAGCATTGTTTAGTCCGACGGCTTGGCTGCTCTCGCGCTTCATCTTTGATGTGGTGCCATTACGGCTCGTCCCAACAATCATCGTGTCCACAATGTACGCGCCTCATCGAACCTTGGATTGCATTTACTGATTGATTCATCACAGAACCTATTGGATGGCTGGGCTAGCGGGTACTGCAGCCAACTTCTTCAAGTTCTTGTTCATCCTTGTCTTGTACACGTTAGCGATTACACTTTGGGTATGATGACCTCCAATTCTCTCATTTGTTGATGCCTGAGCTATCTCTTAGAACTTCCTCTTGGGGACGCTCTTCCAAAACGGCGGCATAGCCATCCTGCTTTCCGCACTCTCTGCCCTTTACCAAATGACTTTCGCTGGATTCTTTGTCCATCTCAACTCCATTCCCCCGGTCTTGAGATGGCTCCAATGGCTCTGCCCTCTGAAATATACTTTGGAGGCTTTGAGTGTCAATGAAGTTGGGTCTGGGCTTCTGATCGAAGATACACTGCAGGGCGTACCTGTCAGTGTTAGTGCAAGTTTGATCATGCAACTGGTAAGCAACTTCGATCAGCGCAGACGCGACCTAACCATTGCGATATACAGCTCTTCGGTTTCGGTGTGAACAATTACTACAGGGATGTCCTCGTCCTGTTCGCCTTCATTGCTGGTTTCGCGGTTGGTGTAATTGGCGTCGTGTGGCTGAGGGTACGAGAAACCCGCTGAAAATACCTGGCACAACATCGGCATGGACCTTGATTCTCTCTTGATGCCTTCGTATATCCTCAATATCCACCGTATTCAATAAGCTTTTTGTACAATATATAATTTCTTGGGCTATTGGTAATAGATATGTGATAATAATGCAACCTTTGGTATTTTAATCCGAGCCGGTGAGATGGGTATGAGTACAGGAGATGCGAGCAAAATGTAACGAATGCAATCCGGAATAGCAGGAGGACAGAGTGATATCATAGTAAAGGAACGAAAAAAAAAAACGACAAGGCGATAGGTCAACAGTGACATAGAATAGCATAACATGGAGCATAGGAGTTAATTCCGGTTAGGCCAATATATAATGTTTTGGGCGATCCATTGAGGGATAAGAGCAGGTCAAGTTCTGAGTAGCTGGCTGATGTTGATATCATCGTGGTCCTCACTGTCATCCCCAGTTTGAATGCCAAGGTCCAAACTTTCAAGATCACCTAGGTGAAGTTCATGTTCGGGCCGTAGTGAAAGGGTGCCTGGGCTTCCGGTGGTGGTAAACATGGAAAAGCTGGCGCTTGATGGTGAGATGCTGGTCAGGCGGCAATCATCCCGTCTCTGAGGCGTTGAGCGAGCGATAGGCATGGGTGCAGTGGAGGAAGTAAGGGGATTGGAGCTGTTTGAAAGCAAAGACTCCTGCTCTGAATCATAGCCTGGAGCTTGATCATGAAGCAGCATGGTCATGTTCGCTGGAACGACTGGGAAAACAGAGGAGGTTGTGCTGAGGCGTCGACGGTGAGTCCCCTTTTGAGTAGACGTCGGGGTCGAAGAGAAGTTGGGAGGAGGGATCTTGCCGGTTAGCAGTGGATTAGAATTGTTGAGGTCCACAGAGGAAAGGTTGAGATTGAAGTCCAGTGAAGCATTGTTGCTCGAAGGCTCTTCGAAATGACGCGCTCGGAGAGGTGTCTTTGCAGTTTGCGTATGTTCCTCTTCTTGTTCGATGGTATCTTGTTCATCATCTTCATCGTCCAACATACCAGCTATTGGCGAAATGGTACCCAGTCCACTCCGTTGTCGTGGGGCGTTCCAAGCCGTAGAGACCGACTTCATCTGGTTTTCGCGAGCACGTGCAAGAAGCATCGAAACCTCCCTTTTGTATAATCCCAGCTGTGCTTCAAGGTCAGCAACCTCCTCTTTCAAGGAGACGTTCTCCCTCTCCAGCCCTTCTACCCTCTCCAGCCTTCCCCTCAACTCGTCGTTTTCTGACCTCAACACCCTTGCCACGCGCTGGGAATCAGAGAGCGCAGAAAGCAGTGCACCGGTCTCGAGCGCATGCCTGTCCTTGAGATCCTGAATTTCCGGAGAGTCGGCCAGCCGATTCCAGCCAGAAATGGAAGTTGGGGCAGTTGACGAAGATCTCGGCGTATCCTGAAGCCTCTCTCTGTCCCTATCCTGGCCACTGCCACTGGAGACAGTGTAGGTCGGACTCTGTTGTAAGTTGTCGCGATAGTTGTAAGTGCTCTTTCGACCGCCACTTTCGGACTCGGAGAAAGCTGCTCTAGACGGTGAGCGCAGCCCATGATCAGACATGCCCCGGAGAGACCCAAGATTGTGCATATGGCTATCCATTGGCATAGATCCTGGAGTGAATCTCTCCTCGTGCTCGCGGTCTCCCATCAATCCCGCTGCCTGGAAGGCTTTGATTGTACGAGGACCAAGCCATTCAGTCTTTATCCTCCCATTGGGACCTAATCGACCGGAAAGACTGCTGCTTGCTCGCTGTATCCCATCGTCTTCGGACCCGGGAGAACGCAATGCGCGCATGGCGGGAGATGTGACCTCTTCTTCATCGCCTCCAGTGCGACTGGAAGCACGGCTGGGACCCCGTCTCCCGTGTCCCAATTGCCTGTATTGCTCCTGAACGCTGCTGCTGCGCTCAATAGCTTGAGGGCCTTCGTCTGTTCTAGCAGAATATCTTCCGCGAGAATCAGATGTTGACACCGTCCCTGAACGCTCCCGGTACCCCCCTGAGACACTCCTTATCATCGCAGGAGCACGATGCTGCTGTTGATGGCGAGGTGTGATTGTCCAGTCCCCTCCACGATCCTTGGACTGAACGATGTCTGATCGAGTGGAATCAATAGATGACCTAGGGGTGCTTTCCCTCAGCGTCGTCGAGAGTCGGGTTGCTCCAGGCCGGGGAAGCGAACCAGTGGGCCGTCGAGAACGTTCGCCAAATTCGGAAGCTTCAGGGGATTGGGGAACGGCGGTTACATTTGAAGCGGAAGTTGATGAACGTTGAAGATGCGGTTTGAAAGGGGAAGAGAGGCGAGGGATGCCTGATATAGAAGCTCGACGGCCGTCTTCTTCCTTCGCCACATGAGAAACTTTTCGCAGCGCCTGAGGCGTAAATTTCCTTGATGTAGACGGGCCGCTGGTGGAAACTGATCGCGAGTGACTATTCCTTAGCAGAGTTTCCCGCTTCTTGTTAGCCTTAGCCAAAGGCGTAGCATCAGCTCGAGTCGAGGTGAAGTGTGTTATAGATGTAGTGGATCCATTGTTGCGAAAAGTGGGTGTGACAGGGGAGTTCGGTGCAGAGGCACCCGTGGAGGATTCGGATGTATTAGTTTTGTGTGTCCGTAGCCGCGGTAGAAGCGATTCGCGGCCTCCAGCGCGAGAACGGGCCATTGTTGGGGGCTGATTACCGGACGAACCAAATCTATCCCGAGCGGCAGGAGGGGTAGTCTCCGCAGACATCGTAGTAGGCGTGTAGTACTGAGAAACGGGGGACGAAGTGGAGGTATGTATGGCTGACGTGGAAGCTGAACTTCCTCGTCGGCCTTGGTCGTCGCATCTATTCGGACTGAGCAAAGCACGAAGGTCGGGGTCCAGGGAGTCAAGGTTGAGGCTATTATTCGAATCCCGTTGACTCTTTCCATTAACTGTACGATTAAGTCCCAAATGTGCAGAGTTTTCTGCGCTGTGTATCAAGACTGTTCCCGTGGATGGGTGATCTTGGTGAAAGGTATATTCTTCGTCGTCCAAGTCTGCGTGACGGCCAACTGCTGGCGAAAAATGGAGGAACGAGTCATGAGGGTCGTTGGGAGATGTCTCATATAAATCTGGCCCTCCTAACTGCGAGGACGGAATTGCAGGAGACATAGACGTGGCCCTGGACGAAGTGGCTGAAAGCAAATCTCGTGATGTATCCGCTTCGAGGATGGTCGATAAATCGGCAGCCGACTGAAGGAGAGGCGATGGAGTGCGTGCTATTTGAAAGCAGAATTACGAAATGTTTCCAGAAAAGTGAGTATCTCCCATACCTGCTTGAATGGTTCGCTGACTGCCTCCCAAAGATTTCGTCTCGTCATCAGGAACAGGTGATACGGCCTTGGTTACAGGTCTTTCGAAGTCAGAATACGACAAAGAACGGCGGATAGGTGGTTCTTCGAGGTATTGTGGTTCTGTTTTGTGTTCTGGCCCAATGGATATTACTGGTACAGGAGGTGTTTCCTGGCTTATAGACGATTTCCTGTCCTTCGATATTGATTTTCTCCTGACGGACCCAAAGCTCGCAGCAAAGGAGTTTTTGAAGACACTTGAAACCGAGTTTTCAGAAGTCGACACATTTGGGGAGATGATTGTTGGTTGCTTGTTGGGTGCGAAAGGCAGTAAGGAGCGCAATGCACGAAAAGCAGGCGTAGAGGTATTGACCGTAACAGAAGGGGTGACACTTGGCGTGGACGAGACGGTGCTGGTTGAGTCGCGTCGCATTGAGGATGTCAACGACGGCATAATCCCTTCTCTGCTCCAAGACACAGAGCACCGACCTCTATGTTGGCATAGAGGTGTTTGGTACCTCGCTGGATGGTCGCAAAGCTTTTGGACAGACCAAAATGAACCAAATTCGGCTTAGCTGTAGATCCTTTTGTCCTAGTTTTCCCAGCCAAAGGCGCATCATTGATGGAGTTGGGCGCTTGTCTTCAGGCGCCTGCGGACACTGTCTTCCTCTTAAAGCTTGAGAAGCCTCGAAATTATGCTCAGTGGGATAATTGTACCGAGGAAAGCCGCATCAAAGTTCGTGAAAGTTTTGCGCCTCGTATGTGCTCGATAATCCCGTCAAATTTCGTCAAACCCAAGGGAAAGCACGCAAAACCCCCTACCATTTGAAGTCGAAGGGCCTTTGGGACTTCGAAGTTTCGACAGCGTTCCGTATCTGAAATACTAGGAAACCATTAGTAGAAACGGAATTTCGTCGAAAGCTAATAGAGTACCTTTCATCATTTCGCCATGTTCAACTTTTATCAGAAATGGCTCAATCATGGATAACCAAGGAAGAAATATTACTTTAACCATCGACAAGAGCATTTGAACTCTTCAGATCGAGCTCAAAAAGGTAGGAAGATGGTTGGTAAAGGTTAGAGTTCAAGCTCGAAGAATTTTCTGGGATGTTGGTTGTTTGTGTTATGAACATTCATGATATCTTTCCATATAGAACAACATCAAGACTACTGCCGCCTTCGCCCCTATCCTCGTTCATCCATTTGTAGAACGAATATATGACGCGCCTCGTCATGTCATGAACGAAAATCTTCGCATACGTTGGCCTTCACTAGACCCCATCTAGCTGAGCTACTAGCAGGGTAGACACAGTCGGGAGTCCAAGGTGAGTACATACGTGCGCCTCTCACTGCAAAGCTGCTTATTATTCAGCAAGAACTTGTGGATAACCAATATCATCATCATGAATGCTTGCACCGGTCCGTCCTTCGGTGATGCGAAGGTGGTTTGTCGGGCATAACTACTCCATGTCCGCACGTCGAGAAGCTTGGAGGTAGACATCACATTTGGCTCACATGTCGAGAAGTATGACCAGCCCTCGAGATCCGGGGATGACAGGGAAGACGGTATTACCGATTTTTGGAGGGGAAGCAAGCGGCAAGTTATTGGTCATCGCTCAGGTTCTGTGTTTCTAAAGAAGAGTCGAATTATCTTACAAAAACCAGCTAAAAGTACACACAGTAAGTACAGGGTTCGTTCAGCAGTCCGCATGTATGTACCGAGTCCGTACAATCGTCCATACAGTGTGTACATGAGAGTCCTTATGAACAGTTGTCCGTGATATTGATTTTACAGAAATCATCTGTCGTAAATGTCATTAAGAACCATCTGCGAAACGGGTCCAATTCAGCCTCTATTAAACAGATAAAAACGCATGGTTCGTACCTCCGCACGCCAAGTAGAATAGCCTTAGAGTCCACACTTGGAAGCAGCGACCTGCTTTGAAGTGACAGTGACCCGACCAAACTCGACAGCATGGCCATTCGTTATGTCGTTCATGGCGGCGAGTGCAACATTGAAGTTGCCCGGATTGGCGTGATCAATAGCGGTCATTGTGATAGTATGCTTCTTGTTTTGACCATCGGTGTAAGTGATCTGCCAGCATGTGCCGCAATTTGGCGAGTTCCAGCCTGCGACGGCACCGGCAGCACCGATGTTGGGGAAGGTAGGGAGGTCGCCGAAAGTCTTGAATCCCCGGGTGAGAAGACCATGTGAACCATCCGAGCAGGCGACGGTGGCAAGGGAGCCAGACCTGCTGTCGTAATTGGTGTCGTATGCCAAGGAGTCAGCGAGAGCCGGGGCGGTGAGGAGGGCAAGGGTAGCGAATACGGTGGTGAACTTCATTATGCGAGAGAAGAGGCTGTTTGGGTGGGGAAAGGTTTACAGTTCAGAGAACTGAGGATTTTGCTACATGTCTTGCTTGCTTAAATAGCGTACGATATAATCGAAAGGGCAAACGTCGGGTGAAGAGCGTGATCACACAACGGGAAGTGGCCACCGTCGAAATGTCAGGTGGACACTCAAGAGGGAGGCCGAGAGTTGACGGAGAAGGCAGCCCTTAGCTAGATCGATGTCAACTCATCCCTTTACAGCGAACCAAGATCGAAGGAACCGAAAAGGGTTCTGATACAATCCAGAAATACATACAATACATAAAAGAGTTCGTGAAGTTATACACGTAGCGAATGCGTCGAGTCCGTATGATTGTTCGTGATCAAGAAAGTCCCGATGCTAAAAATGTCCATGATATTGATTTAACGAAGAACCCGTGTCTGGCATGACATCAGCCTAACCGTCTAAGAAAGTGGGCCGATGAGTCCTTCTATTCTGATGTGTATCCAAAATAGATCCGCCTACCTCGAGACCCCATGACTGAAAGTCCATTTAGAGACCACATTGGGAGGCCGCGACTTGCTTAGCAGCAACGTTGACCCTGCCCAATTGGGTAGCTTGACCTCCAGTCAAAGTATTCATGGCAGCGAGAGCAGTGTTGAAGTTGCCGGGATTGGCATGGTCGATGGCGGTCATGATTTCGGTGTGCTTCTTGCCTTGTCCATCGGTCCAGGTGAGTTCCCAGCAGCTACCGCAGTTGGCAGAGTTATAGCCGCCAATGGCTCCGGCAGCACCAATGCGAGGGAAGGTGGGAAGATCACCAAAGGTCTTGAATCCTCGAGTGAGAAGACCGTGTGTGCCATCCGAGCAGGCGACTGTGGCAAGGGAGCCAGACTTGTTGTCGTAAACTGTGTCGTATGCCAAGCTGTCAGCGAGGACGGGAGCAGCAATGAGGGCGAGAGTGGTGAAGACGGCAGTGAACTTCATGTTGAGAGGGATTAAAGGCTGGGTCGGATGGATGAAAGGGTGGAGAAGGACGACGTAGTTGAGAGACTGAATAATTCTGGTTCGTGCTTCGTAGTTTATATATGGTTGACATTGTCGAGAAGAAGGCGAGCGTCGAGTTGAACCATGAGCTCAGAGCGGGAAGGAGAGGCCGGTGACACGTCAGGTGGACAGCGTCGAATGAGAGCACCGAATGTCAGCGGAGAGGACAAGCCAAAGCGATCGAATGCCGACGTCAGAGGAATATTTCCCCGCTTATCTCATCTCCATCGCGGCCCATTCCATAACTCTCGATCTTTCCAGATCTGCCTCAGTCGGGCTTCTAGCGTCAATCCCTACAATTCCCTTCCAAAATTCGACTTTCTCTGTGGCTCTCAGCTGAGCACGCAGCCAGCTCCGGGCATTAATTTCCTGCTGTTTCACTCCTTTGTACAGAAGTAAGATCCGTGTAAGGTCTTCAGGTGGCGGCGTGACGGTGAGCGGCGCAATGGCCGTGTACATTGCTTGTGGGACGAAACGGAGGGCAACACGTGCATGCTTTCGGAAAGACGGGTGTAGAAATCTACGGGAGGTTATGTCCGCCATTAGATCTAAAAGTGTGGTAATGAAATGACCATGGGACCCACGAAAGGAATGACTCCGCTTCATCGACATCAAGCCCTAAGCAGAGTAGAGCTTGCCGGGTATATTGTATACTTGTTTCAACGGGCACGATAACCGAATTTGAGTCGTATATACCCCAAGTCCAGATATGCATTTGCCCCAAGATGCTCTCTGGTGGAAATTGTGGTGAGAAGGGACTATCAACTTCGCTTGGGGTGAAACTGAATAGGCCGGGGTATTGAGACAAATTCAATTGCAGTCAGAAGCTTGAACCGACCTTGCTTCCCAAAACAATGTCGATACTTCCGTCTTAGACCCCACTAGCCTCAGTTTTCCCTCCTTGTTCACACGCAACTTCCATTCGGCCCGCCGCCTCATATCGTCAATGCGTCCTACAGAAGCATCCGGATCCGTGAAGAAGAGGTCCATCTCACGTGAGAGAGAGATGGTGATATCCAAGTCTTCGCTTGCTGGTTCCCAGAGTTTGCCAAGGGTCATTGTCCTTCTGGGCGGACTGCGAAGGGCCTTCAGTTCACTCCATCCGGTCTGTGGCATCAAAACGTAGGAAAGCGCTCTTCCAAGCTTGCGGGACATGGACTTCCTGATACCAGGAGTAACGGGCCCAAGAGGCGTAGGTGGTTCAAATGAAGAGTGTAGACCCTCCTCTGAATTCACGAATGTTTCGAAAGAATTGGGATCGAAGTGTAGGAACCTCAGGTCTCTGGCTTTGGACCTCTCCATCTATGCTGGTACGGGGTGAGCACAGCTCAGGTATGGAGACCATGGGTGGCCCAGTCTTTTAAGACATTTTGTAGAGAGAAGAGTTCGTTGGGAGGGCCCTTGTACTTTATGGTGATCCAGATAACGTCGTATATGCATCAAAACGCTCTATGCGGAATTCGTGGTAGAGCAGGGGGTAGGTAGTACATTGATGTTTCGGTCCCGTATGTATCTGCGTTGAGTCTTAGAATTATAAGGCTATAAATGTGAAGAATTGGCCTGAATTAATGCGCACGCAATCGCACCGTAGAAAGGACTTGGAAACTTGGAAAGGACTCAGACTTGCTCGAAACGCGTTCGTATGTCAGCAACGTCTGATGCAAACAACAGCAACGCGACATCAGCCAAGTATGTCAGTGAACACGATATACGCACCGACGCCGCAGCGCAGGCTAATGTCATAGCCTCAAGGCTCATTGGCCTCTAAATCCACCAATGACTTACAGAAACGCAAAGCAGTGGGAGTTTACCCGGTTACCTATCACCATCCTACACCTCTCATTACTTCTACTCGCATTTACTCCTACTTTCACTCAAGCAATATCATGGTATTGGCCATTTCCGACGAAGAGGTTCACGAAGAACTCTATGATAGATACGGGGACATTAGGCCTGAACGGAGATATACGAGTCGTGGCGTTTGGGGACTTCAATGGAGACCAATCGTAAGATAAACTCCTTCAAACCGAATGTAGTTTTACTGATCTAACCGGGTTCTAGACTCGACATGCTGACATTAGGGAGAGACCAGCAGACTTTACAAGTATATGCATGGAGCCATGGTATATTGCTATTCTCGCTGCTTTGTTGATTGTTAACCTCAGAACCACAATAGCCAACTTTGAGTTCAAGCAAGCCACCTCGTTTCGGCATCCTCGAAGAATCCTGAATGTCGTGCCCGGAGACTTCACACATTCAGGCAAACTTGACTTGCTTATCATGGCCGAGTCTGCTTCTCGCAGCAATCAAATCGACATGACACTTTATCCCGCTCTTGTCATTGGTGGATTCGGTAGGAAACCCCTTCGCGTCTGCGAGGAGAAGCGCTGACACTATAGGATGCAGATACAAGCAGCCCCATGACTATTCCTTCCTCAACACTCGTACAACCTATCCCTATAGACGTTGATGGGGACATGAAGATTGACTTGCTCGGCATAACACCCGATTCAAATCGGCTCTCAAGCCCCTTTCGCCTCTGGCAGAATGTCTGGAATGGCAGTGACTACTCACAGACAGCTCTCTTTGACGTGTACGGCCTGTTTGGATATCTAGAAGACCGTTGGACTGATTGATTATAGAATTTCACCGAAGTTTAATGGGAAGCAATGTTCCCAACTTGCCAATCCTCATAGTAATGCTGTCGTTGACTTGAATGGGGATTGTCTAGCAGGTTTGTTCTGACTATCTTTAGTTGATATTTTGGGCCTCATGCAAATATTTTCAGACCTTTTCCTCGTCTGTGATGACGGTGGAGGACAGAAGTCCTTCCAGATCTGGATAAACAAGAAGGACGAGGGATTCGAACTGGCCCAGCAGAAATCCTTGCCTTCAGGAACCCAAACCATTTCTTTCGCAGACATTGGTACGCCCCTCTCCAGATTTCTGGTGTCCACTTAAATAACTTGTCGACCAGATAGGGACGGTACCATCGACATGGTCTTTGCAACATGCTCTTACGTATCGCCGACTTCTGGCTTGGGAACCGACTGCTACGTCAACATTGCATACAACAAGCAGCTACCTTTATGCTCTTCCTCGACTGATTCCGGTTTGGACAAGCATGGCAAGAGGATATGTCGGCCGCATTATGACCTGTGCAGCGGTGACGATGGTTTCAATTTCGACCTTACGGATAGTTCCAGCAACGATGCAAGTACCCTCTAGTTCTCCGTTTGAATAGGACTCTGACTTTAAAGGTTTATTACAGGCATTTGTACACTTCCCCATCTCATCGGTCTTCTCGAAATCAAGTACAGCGCCTCCCAATCCACAATTACTAGTTCTGGATACATCTTATTCTCCCCCAATCCCATTACCTCTCAAGCTGGGAGATGCCAACCTTGATGGTTTCCCTGATTTCCTCGCCATAATCGGATCTCCGTCAAGCAGTGATAGAACACCCAAACTTATACTCTCTGTAGAGTGTGGCGCATCTGGTGCCATTGGTTGCTCTGGCAGTAAGGGAAGAAGAGGGTGGATCCAAGCGAAGAAGGGTATGGAGAGTTTGGATAATATCAAGGATGCAAGAGGGGTTGCGTTCTTGGACCTGGATGAGGATGTATGTTTCGTCTTTTTGACTCATTGTTGAGTGTGCTCTGACGAGATCTCCATATAGGGGACGCTGGACATCATGGTCCAACGCACAGGCCAGTCGGGCGCCGGCCATGTTCTGTTTGTCCAGAACAACATATACTATGACGCGTTCTTCCTCAAGGCAATAGGTGAGTCTTTCTGTCTCAGGCCCCATGGTTCGCACACTAACGCGTTGTTATCAGTTCTCAATGGTGCCTGTGATGATGGGTGGTGTTATGTTGCCAATAGTTCGGAGCGATATCACGTTCGTCTATTTCCAACTAGCCGTTTACCTCCTGATAGCTGACGTATATGGATCCCACAGCCGTTCGGAGTAAGCTATTCGGGGGCTTCGTACAAGTACACCGTTCTGGACCCCTCGGGACATCGCTCAGCTGCTCAAGGTGTGTAAAAGTGGCTTTTCCTCTTTCCCAGCTCCTCACTGTGATGCATAGTGGGCCAACTCCCTCAAACATCCTATCATGCGTTGCAAACTCCGTATTCCTTCTTCGGGCTGGGACGTACCAACAACTATATTGAAAATCTTTTCGTGGGAACAACAGTGCATTCAAGCGAACATTATATCAACATGGAAGGTGTTATACCGAATTCTAAAGTCGTCATTCTGCCTTCAGCTGAAGAAGGAGCGGCGTGGAAGCGTGAACTCTTCTTGAGACCTGGAGATTGGATTCCTTGGGTGACGTTAACAGTTGTCGTTGGGACGCTGGGCTTGGCGGCTATCGTATTGATCTTGCATCTGAATGAGAAGGTACGTAGGCAATGCTTCCCAGCATCTTTGCCTTTAGGGTTTCTGAATTGAAGGACCTGTGCTAATCGGATATTTCACAGAGGGAAGATGAGTTGGAACGAAGACGGGCTTCACACCACATTAATTTCGATGCTCTGTGATGAACAGGATGTGCTACGTGGAATCATTGGATGGGCTAGGGGTTGATTAGTATAGATGTCATCGAGATTTACGATACATGTATTCCCTATTCACTAATGGACAGTTTGGAAAACTTCTATTCCAGTTATACCGTTGATATACAGCTTGTTGAATTGCTCTAAAGGACGGAATGGCAGTGTAAGTAGTTTGGAGGAGATCGGCGAAACTAGATGAGTAAGGTGTGATCGAGAAAGCAGAGCCGGAACCCGATCACCAATTTGCGCCACAGGTACACAATGACGGTGAGAGACGGACGGACGATCTTCAACAAGTTTTAGTTGCAGGGAGAGGGAATGAGGGCTTGTTAAGGCTGATGCCGAGGTGTTTGCGTATTCTAGCTGGCAGGACTCTCGGATATTTCCAGTAATCAAAAACCACCCACAATGACAAAGCTCCCACACATGTGGCCCCTGCCGTATCACAGTCGTCACCTGTCTGAAAGATATCCTCGTGTATCTATTGACTCATAAAAGCTCATCCTCCTCGTGTTATTAGATGAGATCAAGCCATTATTCCCCATGAATGGAAGAATGCAGTGTTCGGTCGCCATGAAGTAGGACCCCAGAGGCAGAATTAAACGCGTGTTTTTCGTTTTTCTATGTACGAGATAGTTGTTCTAGATGTCCTGACTGCTGCCGAGAAACATTCCCTTTGTAGTACGCGTTCAAGGTGTTCAAGGCAGTCCAGAGAGGACAAAGCAAGTTCGGGTCGCTGCCGCCGGAGGTAACCCCCGGTTGACCTTGAAGTTTTCCTAAGCCTATGAAGCTCCATCAAGTGTCCGTTTCCGGCTTGCCTCGTGTTTCTTAACCTCCTGGTTCAGGCATGAAGGAATACGAAGTCACTTTAGAGGACTCTGATGATGATGGGCCCCCTGATAGGCTCAGAATAATAGGTAACCGCTCCGGGGTCCCTGGAATAGCCAAGGGCAACGCCGATCGTGATTTAATTTTGTGCAGGTAGTGGAAAACTGTCGGACTATAAATTATAGACAATCATCTCAGTAAACCCACCTCAGAATATCGCTCTTAACCACCACCACCACCACCACCACCACATCCCAGTGGCATTGCGAATATATTTCCACTACCAAGAACATCAACACCTCTAAGCACCTCAATATCAACCAGTTCATCTCAGAGATTTGCCATGGCTCTGCGCGATCTTTTTGAATTTACCCACCTCGTCAATTTTGGGCCACCCGCCGATGCTAACGCCCTCTTCCTCACGGGAGTTGCCAACTGCGGGAGCTTTACCCAACCCACCATCGATCCGTCTTTCGTGAGCCACGCAAGTATGCGGGTGCAGCAGTCCTTTGTCTTCACCATCGATGATCGACTAGTGGCGGCTTTTAGCAGAAAGACCATATCGCTGCCCTCGATCCAAGCCCCTCCTGGAGGGTTCCGAGTTCACCAGCCTGGTCCAATTCTACCAACAACACTCCTCCCTAGTAAACGGGCGAGCCACTCGAAACAAGAGCAATGGGTTTCGCCACCCACATCCCCCATTCAGTGGCACTTCGACTCGCTCTCGATTAGGGCCTAAGTAGTGGTAAAGGCATTATTCAGTCATTATTTCCGAGTCGGCCAACGGTAAGAGTTGCATTGTCTTCTATCTTATCAGACGGGCACTATCTAACACTCATCGTCAGCTCAATTTGCGTTTTAACACTTGTCTTATTTACACGAGAAGAGTCGGAGTCACAGTGGTCTATTTATTACCCTGTACGATAAGGATCAAGGCGACAACGATCCTCCTATGCAAGAGCCTTCTGGTTCCAGTCTCGTATCATTTGTATTGCGTATGCGTCTCCTTTCACAGATGCCAGGCAGGTTGTGCCGGCAATGATATCCTTACATCTGTAATGCTCCCTCCACCTGCTGCCGGTCTAGGATCCCAGTATCTCGTAGCGCACAGTGCCCAGAACAGGTGTAGCTCTCTCTATTGTAATCAACCAAGGCCCAGGTTGGGTAGCGGGCATTGGATATGATAAATTTGATCGCAGGATAGTTACCTTACAGTGATTGTTCATGGCAGAGTGCTCACTTTTGCCATAGTATAGTGAGTATTATACGACCCACAGAGCCCCTCTTGACTCTTTCCCAAGTTGTTAAGGCTTGCCGCTGGATCAGTTGCCCAAACTGATCCATAGAAAGTACCATTGCTATTTCATCAAGCCACACCGAGGCAATGCATTGGCATTGGGGAATACGTAACTCTTTCACTTCATGACGCATGTTCCTTCATAGAGCCAGCCCAAGATGTAAAGAAGCGAATACTTGTAGCCAGTCAAAGGAGCATCGAGGAGCCTCGCATGACCAGGAACGCCTCGAAGTCGCTGGAGAATCTTTTCGTCGCTAGAACAGAATTCTGTAACAATATCATGATGCGAAAGCAAAGATCCAGCAAAGCTGGCAAAAAGCTACGATGACTCCAAGATTGCTCATGAACTTTGTGGAAGAAGGCAAGCTGACCAATGTGGCAGTGCAGGATTTGTGAGCAACTTTTGCTGCTCTGCCAACATCCACATTAGCAGCATGGCACCTTCCCAAAGGATGAGTAAACCTGCCGATATGCCTAATCCTTGTGCAACACCCAGCCACCGGATTAACAATATGAGCTTCTCTTGGAGTATAAAAGCTTGAAGTCCTAGAGATTATTGGCATCACATTCTGCCCTAATAACTGGTTGTTCAAACTCGAATCACCAATGGCCTCAAAAACTAACGTTTTCTTCACCGGAGCTACCGGTACGTGTCCTTTCCTGCCTGTTGTGTAGCTGCGTCTCACTGCTTTGGGTGTCATAGGTTACATAGGTGGAGCCGTTCTCGCTCGATTCCTTGAAAGACCAGACATCGCTTCCTACCGCATCCGAGTTCTCGTTCGATCTCCAGAAAAAGCAGAGAAATTCAAGGCATTCGGCGTCGATCCTGTTGTTGGATCTCATGACGATGTTGCTCTGGTTGAGAAGCTTGCCTCTGAAACCGATGTCTTCTTCTCCATTGTACGCCAGTTTCTCAAGCATAGCAGGCTGAACCCTAGCTAAACCATTCTGAAGGCCGACGCTGACCACTTTCCCGCTGCAAAAGCAACTCTGGCGGGGTTGAAGAAAAGATATGAAGCAACAGGGAAGGCACCTACGCTGATCCATACAGTAAGGCGTCAATTTACGCGCCTAGAAAATGAATCTGACATTGGCCCCAGTCAGGCACCGGCGTCCTCACGGACAGAGCAGATGGGATGCACGCCTATGATATTGTATATGATGACAGCAATCCTGAGCAAATCGAAACCTTGGCGCCTACTCAAGTTCACAGAGATGTGGATCTCGAGATTGTTGCAGCTGATAAAGAAGGTTAGTCGGGCTCAGATGATAATTGGAATAACTTTGGTTGTTGATGACAGGACTTTTCTAGGCTATGTAAAAAGCTACATTATCCTTCCATCCACCATATATGGCATCGCAGCTAGCAGGCTTGTAGAAGCTGGCATTCAGAACCCGATTTCCATCCAGATCCCCGTCACAATTAGAGCTTCTCTGGATCGTGGTCAAGCTGGCATGGTCGGGCTTGGAAAAAATCTTTGGCCCAATGTTCATATTGATGATAGTGAGTTACTCCCTACACTCACAGTTTGAACTGACTCTGACCCGTTCGATAGTCGCCGATCTGTACCTGGACCTCTACAACGCCATCCTAGCAGATCCCAGCAAAGTAGGACATGGCAGAGAAGGTTATTACTTCGGAGAAAGCGGCCAGCACGAGTTCTACCAGATTAGCAAGGCAATTGGAGATGCCTTGGTTGACCTTGGTAGGAGCAAGTCCGCTGAGCCCACGACCTTTACCGAGGTTGAGATCGACAAGTACTTCAAAGTGAGCATTGATTCCTCCGCTACGTCCAGACACGATACTGATCAGTTTGAACACGATAGGGTTCGAGGTATCTTGGTTCAAACTCCCGTTGCACGGCTAAGCGATCGCGCTCTATTGGATGGATACCAAAGCACACCACTGTCGACATGCTTGCCAGCATCAAACCAGAGGTAGAGCGTCTCATCAAGACGGAGAACCTCTGAGTGGGAATGTGGACTCTCATCTCCTCCGAATTGTTTGGCTTGCGAATTTACTACTTTCCTTGTAGCTTTATCACGACCGAATTTGTAGCTTGTACTACCATTATGGAATCTGAGTTCATTCAAGCTGCCATCTCCCTGGGAAAGTGATCCACCGCAAGGCAAGGACAAGTGGGCTGGTCAGGTGCAGGGGCAGGGAGATAGTCATCTGCTTGATCAGCCGATGAAAGGAAGTTGTATAAGTATCTTGGCCACTCTCTGTACTGGAACCTTCATCAACGATCGTCATCTCAGTTCGAAGGAGATTCGAGAAAATCGACAAAGCTTAACTCTAACAAGGTTGAAGTCCCATGGCAGCCAAAATAAATATCGGCTTCACAGGCGCTACAGGCATGTTGGCACAGATTCCTCGCCCATGCGATGTTCTGAGCAGTGTTACCTTCCAGGTTATATCGGTGGCTCTGTCCTCGAGGGAATACTCAAGCGGCCTGACATTGCTTCTTTCCATATTCGTGCTCTCGTACGCTCTCCCGAAAAGGCTGAGAAACTAAAGGCTTTCAGAATAGAACCTATAATTGGTTCTATTGACGATCTCGATGTGATCGAGAAGCTTGCCTCGGAATCGGATGTATTCTTTTCAATCGTTCGTTATTCAGCTTCAAATTGTTTCCAACGGAACTGACGATGGTTTATTGTACACCCAGTGCAATAACGAACACCTTCCATCGATTCAAGCGATTCTGAGGGGCGCGAAGCAGCGGTATGAGGCTACGGGAGTAGCTCCAGCTCTGATCCATACGGTTTGTGCAATGTATCCTCACCCTTGGCCTCCAATCTACTCTAAGACTTTGAATAAAAGTCAGGAACTGGGATTGTTGTGGATCGTGTTCAGGGTCTGCAAACGAGCGACGTCATCTTAAACGACACCGATTTCGACAAAATTGAAGCAATTCCCCTGACCCAGCCACATCGTAAGGTGGATGCAGAACTCCCGGTAGCCGACAAGCAAGGCGAGTAGCACCCTGATTTTGAATCCGATGGGACTTTTAATTATCTGAATATCTTGATACATAGGCTTTGTCAAAACCTACACCATCTTTCCGTCTGCGGTCTGGGGTCTAGCTGCCACCAGATTTACAAAGTCGGGCATCCAGAAGCAATTGAACTCCATACCTGGATTCTTAGTTCCTGCATCGCTTCTTCGCAACCCACCGAGGGCAGCTGTTGTTGGCGAAGGAGTGTGCATCTGGAATCATGTTCATATCCAAGATCGTGAGTGATCCTGATAAGATTTTACTTTGTCGGTCCTGCTCAACCTATTGTCACGAGTCGCGGACCTTTATAATCTTGTGTTTGGCGCCATTCTTGAGAACTCTGAAGGCGTTGGCCACGGCAGTGAAGGATACTACTTTGCTGAGAACGGCGACGTAACCCTTGGCGAGATAAGTGAAAAGGTTGGCGAAGCCATGTTCGAGCTCGGAAAGACGACGAGTTCTGAGCCAGCGAAGCTTGAGGAGGCCGATTTAACCACGTTGCCTCAGCACCTATATGATGTTCTTTTTGTGGTTTGTGCATGACTTTCCTTGACATGAATCAGTCTGACATTTTCCACAAGTACCTCGGGTCAAATTCACGTTGCGTCGGAAAACGTTCCCGTGCACTTGGTTGGAAACCAACGCACACCGTTGAAGATATGCTTGCGGGAATCAGGCTGGAGACCGAGCATTACATTAAAACTAGCCCTGTTTAGTAGATTTGCAACTAAAAAGTGAAGACGGGGTACTACTATCGTTCTAATTTCTTTACTTGTCGTTCTGCAGAATCTCCAGTTCTCCGATAGTCAACGGGAGGGCGTGTGCTACCACAGGGTGGGGTCACGATTCGGATGAACGAGGTGGTAGTTTGGTGCCAGTTGACCAGCACACATCACGAACTTGTCAACTCCGCCTACCATATATCTGGTAGACAGTTATCATATTCCATTCCGTTCCAAAACATCGGCGTAACAGATCGTAAAAGACAGCATTGTAGATAGCATTCATTAAGATTCCAAACCTGTCGTCTATTGTTCCTTGAGTTCTGGAAGTTGGCGTAAGTAACATGAGGAAAGTAGTAAGATCTGAAAGACATACTCTCACTCCGCTTCTCGAAGGGCCTCCAGAGTCCGAAGTTCTTCATCGTCCTGCCAGTGAAGAGTCCGGCAAGCAAAAGTGCGCAAACGGCCCTGGCTACCTCCGGGTCGACAGGCTCAACTCCCTTGCTACTGACGGAGCCACCTAGTAGTCCGGCCAATGTAGCATGCATATCAGCCCAGAAAGGTTGTGCATGTGTAAGGAGAGCATAAAGTGCAGTGGTCGTAGGGGCACACCACAAATCTGCGGTGGTCCATCCGTATGCTCGAACTTCCGGGGGTGTCTGGACGGTCCACGGGGCCGGGCTAAGGAAGGAGAACATATTCACTAAGAAGAATCCTGTGTTCGCCGTCGCCTGAACATCATGACAGGTATGAGCGGGGGTGGATGATAGAAAAAGTATACGCCTACCAAAGAGGCTAGAAGTAGAGTCCAGGGCGAGGCAGAAAGCACCGGGGATGAATGCTGCACAACAGAGGGTGGAATCAGGTTGCATAGGAGGTAGGCACGCGTAATGCCATCCACAACTGAGAGGGGCAACTCGTGCCATGCGGCGAGTTCTGGTACCCCAGGAAGGGCATCAACAAATGCCTGACCAGCTGCATACATTCCTGGCACAATTCCGGAAACAACGAAAGAAGGTGGAACACCAAGAAGAGGAGCTAGTAAAAGGGATAAGGTGGATAGGTGAGGTGACAGGCGCTAGTTCGTGTAGTTGAGCTACGCACCCATCACGGCTTCACCACCGTACACCACCGTTAACGTCGTCGCGAGGTTCCTGACAAAAGATGTATCCTCCACCCCCTTCTTGCCATTGGTCTTGACATGTTGCCCATAGCTCTGTTCTCGAAGCTGGCGCAAAATAATGCACAGACGGAGAGTTGCAACGACGTCAAGCGTGCTGATTGGGTACCCGAACCAAGTAAATGGTGCAATGGGAGTCAAACTCCACCTGAACACCTCAATAATGGGGGATACCAGGAGATTCAGCATGATAGCAGAGGGCAGGAAGTGGTAGTAAGAACTGGCAGCTACACGAGTTCAGCAATTCAGTCCCGAACCGAAGAGCCGAAGATAACCCAGAACTTAGCCGTGATAGCACTTATTGGTTTAGTGATGATTCAACCATAGTAACGCCCCATGGCACAGCTGTAATGGCTGCCATTTGGGAATGTGAGTGGTTGCTTCCACCGGCTAACTCCGTCAGTGCGCTGGTTCAAGGCTGTCCCCTCCAGAAAACTTGGTTTCCACAATCCCTTGCACCGTAAGGTGTGACCTGGATTTGGAATAATCTGCCCTTGACAGGCCAGGGAAGCAATTCCGCAACCTGCAGGACTTGCCGAGTTAGTCTTCGGAGATCAGGGCATGCCGTCAGTCGCGCAACGGGTCGGGCCTCTCACAAACCTTTTTGAACTCTCCTCGATTATGCGTATTATCTTTATAAAGACTTGGAAAAGGTCAGATCAGAGTGTCTGACCGTACTGGACATTCAATCGTTCAGATCAGCCCCTGTACATCGTATAATCTATCCTTGTCAGCCTACGTATTCGCACTACGCACTGAAGCTGCAGACAGAATGTTATGGGGTGTATCAATACTATGTTGTTATTTTGAAGGTAAATGTATACATTCCGGCAGAATCAACTTTTTAGCCCAGTGCAGATGAGTAAGAGAAGTAATCAAGGATGTATAGATAAATAGTGCCTCCAGGTGAAGCAATCAGATTAGCGAGCGTGTGTCCGAGGTATTCCTGTGACTACTAGAAGGCTGCATGATCCTACGTTTCCACGAACTCATAATCTCTGCTGGATTCATCGAAGAGCGAGATGGTATCTCCCCGAGAACGCCATTAGCACGGATGGTTTTGAAAATTAAGGAGAATTTGTGAGTGATTCTCCTGAATTTCCGAGGTATGGTTTGGACCCCATAGTCGCTGGCATGATCTTCCTTGAGAGCACAGCCGAGGGATGGGAGTTTCTCGACCGATCCAGGCTCAGCAAAGAAATGGAACCCCTCTTCTATTTCGTTCATCGTGATACTGTCCATAGATTCCACCAAGGTGGATGCCCGGTTAGCATAGGGCCCTTCGAGTTCTTCAGAAGACAAAGGTTCCAGATGGACATTTTGAGAGGCGTGAAAAGATGAAATGGGAGGGGGTGAGTCCAAGAGGCTGTGAGGAGCGCTTTCCTGAGAATACACGGATATGGAATCCCGGCGCGAGAGATGTGGAGTAGCGTAGAGCATTGCAAAGGAGTCCTTCGTCTCCTGTATGTCGAGAATGGGTGATGGGAGGCATTCTTCGTAACTAGTGCTGGATGCTAAGGACTCGCTGCCGTATGTTGGGTGGAGAAGAACGCGAGGGAACATACAGCCTTGGTCGTAGAGTTTGAAATCATCGCTTGGTGAGTTGACTTTCTGAGAGTGGTGTTCAACGTCGTTAGATTCAATGAATCTGGCCATGACTGCCTCTTTGGTCTGCAAAAGGAAGGGTTGAGATGCAGGCAACGCAACAAACAGAGTTTGAATTTACCTCGGCCCTGCAAGCAGCCCAATCTGCGGCTTCAAGCCATTTTCCAGTCCTTTGAAGGTAGAAGTCTCCAATGTACTTGTACACTGGGGTGAGGTTAACATCCGCATGCGAAGGCGTCTCGACAAACAAGCGGACGGCATAATCCTCTAAATAATATTGGCCGGCCATGAGTTGCCGTTCTGGCAGCTCCTCAAAAGAACGCTCTCGATAAGGTGGTGCGGCGTGGGTACATTCGGGTCGTAGTAGAAGTAGCCTCCGTGCCTGGGGTCTAGAATACGATCGCCAATGATCTCATCCTTGCGAAGAATGAGAGCTGGGATGAAGTTTATGCCCTGGAAAACCAGCCAAATTAGTAACTAAGAAATCAGTGATGGAACAAGGCCATGGCATGCTTCTTGATCGACCTCCCCGTAGCTGAAGAGCTCAACTATCTTGGTGGCACCCTTTTCTGGAAGAAGTCGGTCCGTGGAGAGGCTGTCAGTTGGCGAGAAACTGTCTAAGAGACCGGCATGAATCGGAGAAGAGGTTGGAAGGGAAAACGGGGTTGAATCATTGGATTTTTCCAAATTTCCCGCAGGATAAGTGCAATTGGATTCGACTGGGGAGATGCCTGGCTCAGGATGGAAGATGGCTGAAAAGGAGGCCGCGACCGTGACTGAAACCCTGGTTGGGTCTAATCCAGGGCATCCTACAGAAGAATCGGCTTGTAGGAGATCCAGGCCTTGGATAGGTGAAAGTGTGGACGTATTCGTGACTTCGACTTCGACTCGTCTGTTGAAGTACAGCCCGAGTACAGAGCTCACGCGGCCGAGCTCTGCCTCGTTCTCTAGGGGCAATTTTGAAGAAATTCTGAAGGTCGCTGGTAGAAGTTCCGAGGAAGGGCTATTCATTTCAAGATCCCATGCAAAATTCCTGGCTTGCAGAAATTCTTCATAATTCTGAGGATCATCGCTGAAAGCGACGGAGTGGAGACCTGTAGTTGCTTCGTGCTCGGGAAAGGGTGAAACTCTTCCGCAGCCAGAGATGCATACGGATCCTTGATGGCTTGACATTGCGACGAAGAAGATGCTGGCCTTTACGATACAGGATAAGAAGACTGGGAGGAGAGGAGAATTCGAGGTGACTTACATGTCAGAATGCTGAAGATTATATAGCAGTAGAGGGACCATTCTGCCACTACACGTGTAGGGGAAGATGGCCAGTTGCTGCGACGATTTGGCCAAAGTTGTTGTCAAAGTGAACCATTTTAGAGTCTCGAAAGCATGCTTGGTATCCCTTTGTGGAATAAAAGTCCCTGGCAGTGCTGCTCCTCGTTCAGTGGTCTTGGCAGAGTTGTCTAGACCGTTTCCAAGTTCCTACAACAGTTATTGGAAGATTATCCTACCGTAATGTTCTTCAAATTCTGACGCTCCTTGGATCGTCCAGCCATCGCTGCCGCCACCAGAGACGCCCAGTCGAGAAGACAAAGCGCTTTTTGGCTTATGTCATCCACAAATCGCCTTGCCTCGAGGCAAGTTTGATCCGACGGACCTCGAAGCCTGCAAGTCCGAGTCTCGAGGGCAAGAATCAAGGGGCGGCCGGGCAGAATGTGGCTCTAAAACTCCCATGGTACGCTGCTATCTCCTGCTATCTCTCAGGTTCGTTCCATTTCTGATGCTCACCCCAGTAGACAAGGCGGTTCATGGCCTTGTGGTAAGGCACTCTTCCATGTGGCCCGACGAGGGGATCACAATGCAACTGAGATAGTTTGACCTTTTACTCTCTAAGAATTCTAAGATTCAGAATCCCAATGTGTGCCCGCTCTATGCTTCTTCGAACGAATACCCTTGAAGAGGGAGTAGCTTATTTAATCTTAGTACGCGCATGGAATGGTAAGATGTCGAAAGGGAAGAGAAATACTGAAAAGGTGGATATATAAGCAGTGTCATAAACCGTAAAGCTGTATCGTAAAGTGTAGTGAGTGAGAAGAACGTGATATACTCGACCCGCCGTTCAGAGAACCAGGCATTTACTGCTTTTCTTCTTCACTACAGGGGGCTCCAGAGCAGCAACAATTGCCTGTGGGTGATAGGGGTGAGTATGGGAGAGCCGCGGAAAAATCATCGATCCGCACTAACCTCGTCGAAGACGTTCTTCAGACCCTTCTGCGTCAAAGCCGAGCATTCAACGTATTTGACTGCGCCCAACTCCCTAGCCAACCTCTCACCCTGCTCAGTCGTGACTGGTCGCTGCTTCTGCCTTGCCAACTTCTCCATCACCTGTGAGTCGTCCCGGAGATCGACTTGGGTACCAACAATGAGGCAAGGAACACCTGGGCAGTGGTGATGAACTTCTGGGAACCATTTTTCCTTGACGTTCTCAAAGGACGCAGGCGATGTAACGCTGAAGCAGACCAAGAACACGTCGGTCTGGGGGTACGACAGAGGGCGGAGTCGATCGTAATCCTCCTGACCTAGATGGCAGGTGAAACGTCGTTTAGCTGTCTCAGAGCCAGGAGCTATGTAAAGACGAACCGGCTGTATCGAACAGGCCCAATGTATAGGGGTCGTCACCAATCATGACTGTGACCGCGTAATTGTCGAAGACCTAGAACCCAAAAATTTCAGGATGTTGAACCAGTGTTAGGGGGAGAGAACATACGGTCGGGACATATTCACTGGGGAACTTGTTCGTTGTGTACGAAATCAACAGACAGGTCTTGAACACAACAAACCATGTGTTAATATAGTTCGCGAATGGGAGCAATTAGGCAGTGTACTCACCTTTCCCACAGCACCATCTCCGACTACAACACACTTAATTGTTTGCATCTTGTTGGGAATTCGAACTTTGTAAGAGCAAAGGTGGCTTTTCTGTCACGGAAATATATAAGCTGCTGCCCCACAGGTCACTTAAAACGGAGAATCGGCTTATCGCCCTATGTCAAATACAGAGGCGACGGGTTTGGCGTGGCAACAGCCTCGTGGCTGTGTGAAGACCTGAACCATGTTCAATGAACTGTGAATACTCACAGCACAAGTGGATGAAGTTAATAGAGCAAATTATTTGAAGCTTGACGAGCCGGGAGGACTTGATAATTAAATCGTCCTGAGCTGCAATCGAGCAATGTTACAAGCCTGAAGGAACACATTAAAGAGTTAAAGCAAAACATTTGATCAGAACAGCGTTTCAGGAGGAAGCAGGGGGTGCCTGAAGTTCCGAAATGCTCACCGAATTGAAGAAAAGCAAACACGGAGGGTGAATTGAGCTTGCTGAGCTGACTTTGGCAGACGGTCTTGAAGGTTCTGTAGCAACGGACCTGATTGCTTGCTATGGGTCGTTGGCGCAAAGCCAAATACAGCCAAACCAACATTCACGTTGCTTGATGCGAATATCCCACGGTTATTAGAAACAAATTACGTCGCGGATCAGCTCAAAATAATTTTCGATAAGATAAACGTGAAGAAAAATACACCTGGAAGCTGAGGATACAGGTAAACAAACGAGAAGGCTACTCATTAAAATTCGCTTATTGAATACAAGTCGCAAACTTGCGCACAAAATTCGTTGACATCATAAGGAACCCAAAATTTGATGCGACTTTGAGTATGGGGAACGCGCATCAGTGGTATCAAGTTCAGCGAGGTTTTTCCAGACAAGAAAGTTGTCAGCGATCAAACGCGCCTTTTGGTAATGGTTGGGGCCACCAGGCTAAACATCCACTCTTCGTCCCAGTGACAATGTACCCCTCTCTGTTGGCCCCCTCAAAAGCCTACAAAAGGTTTCGCCGTTCAGAAGGGTATTAGTCAATCCTGGAAAGAGCTTACCGCAAACGCTTCAATGATTTCGCCTGTAAAGCCAAGCGATCCCCAAGTTCAGTTCAGTATGGAAAGATAGCACTCCAAGGGGACCTACCTTCGTCATGTTCCAGACCACAAACGACTTCGGCGGCATTTTGATCCCAAAGCAAAACACAATTGTCTGTGGTGCCAAACATCACCTTATCTCCTGAATTTACATGAACGGCTCCAGGCAAATTTCCAGACCGAGCTTCTGTTGCTTTGTAGGAATATGATTTCTCAACCATGCCCTGCTGATCGGACCGTCGCATGCTAACAAGACGAGCGAAGCCACCCACTTGCGCCACTAGAACATGATTGCCGCCGGGGCTCATATCCAACGAATTTCTTGGGAGAGTTAATGAAACTGGTCCAATTTCTAAATGGACATTGACTTACATCCGGGATCTGAGGAATGCGTAGGCCCGGAGAGTTCCATTTGGTACATCTGAACGCCAGCTACGAGCGCGTCAGCAAACACCATTGGATGAATCATAGGAATACCCTTCTTACAGGACTCCGTCTTGAGTACCTCCAATTAGGGCCGCTCCATCCTCAATAAACTTGAGAGCAGTTACATTCTGCCGCAGTATGGATCGCTGCTTCTGCCAGTGGCCTAGAGATTACGAGGCATTATTCAATGCACAGACCAATAAATCAAATCCTCAATTGACATTCACCTTTCTGCCACAACCATACACTAACGCCGTCCTTTGGATATGAGACAGCGATGCGCCCGCGCTTATAAGCCAGACACACTTGTCCGTCCCCTGTAGGACGCTCTCTACCTGCATGGAATACCTTCATCCACTGCCAACTACCCGAACTGAGCGAACCCTGAGGTGAAAGGAATGAGAACCAGATGCAAAATAGACAGGGAAGTGGCATACATGTCGGATCCATCGGCCTAACAGCCCATCTTCGTCTAGGCAAAGTAACACGCTGTCGTCATCCATCCATGAAAGGGCTACGACGGGTACGTCGGGTTTTATCCTAGCCAACTCATGCCGGTGTTTGCTGCTCCATATCCTGATCGTGTCGTCGGCGCCTATGGCATAGGATCCCATGATGGTTAGCAGTAGTCACCAACTTAGATTTCCTCAGGCTCACAAAGACAAACAAAGGAGCTACCATCGTTGCTGAACAGAATCTTCCGCACAGCAGTGTCGCCGCGCCCGGTGAGGACAGAGACCTGGTGACACCGCACGGTCGGCCAGGGGAAGTCCCGTCGCCTACGTTGGCGTTTGAAGGATAGTTCTGGGGTTGGTTCGCGCTCCCGCTTGATGACGCGCCGTGCTGGTTCTGTATTGACTGTTGTACCCGGCTTTGGTGGTAAGGGGTGATGGAGAGTTGGAAGTGTCGTGCTCGGGGTGATCGCCAATGGTGTGTTCGTACTGGGTGAATCCCGAGGCCGTGATGAAGTAACTAGAGGTGGTGGTTGTATGTAAGGTTGAGAAGATGTAGACGAGCCTGTAGTCGATTAATAACAATATTCGTAGTTTCAAACCATGGGCGCATACTTGTCTGTATGGGATTGACCTGAGTGGAGTTTTTCTTCTTCCTCTTTTTGCCAGAAGACTTTGCTAGGGAGTAACGGTGCTTCCCTCCGGCTCTACCCTATCGAGGAGTGTCTTTCCATTCTCAGGTTTTTGCTCAAGCAACTGTTGCAAACCCATTGGGGCGGAGGCTGAATGGCCAGGGGCCATTCGCTCCTCTAAAGACATATCTACGCCACGTGTTTGACAACGTATGATTCCGCATAGCAAACATTCTTACCTGACAGTATGGGGCTGCATCTACCACCGTTGATGGTGTCCGAGGGATTTTGAGAGAAACCGTCTTTGATGCGGGTGGATCCACTTGCATTGGGCTCTGTG
This sequence comes from Clitopilus passeckerianus, assembly GCA_944990035.1. NCBI lineage: Eukaryota > Fungi > Basidiomycota > Agaricomycetes > Agaricales > Entolomataceae > Clitopilus > Clitopilus passeckerianus. The sequence continues at coordinate 12,017 of CALYLX010000022.1, read as the reverse complement.
CCTCGGTAGGTGTAGCCACCTTGACCGTTGCTCTGGGCGGCCCACCGTCGCCAACAACACGCTTCCATTTACTCTGAGGGGGAGGAACAGGAGGAGGTTCTAGAAGGGGAGGTGGGGGGAGATCGACAGGTTCGAGCTTGATGGCTATGATCTCTGCCTTGGATAGAGGAGGCGGGGGTGGGGGGTGCGAAACAACGCCATTAGTCGTTGCTGCCGTTCCATTCACTTGTTTTTGGCCCCATTTCGGCCCAATAACCACACGCTTCTTAGCAACCGATGGCGGGATCAACGCGTTCGGTCCTGAACTTGGAGCTACTTTCAGCACTCGTTGTGGTGCAGAGGGTCGAATACCCAGAGGGTTTGAAGATGGCCCATTGCTTATATGCGCTATCTCCTTGGTTGCAGGAGGTGGGGTTCCTGGTTTCGCTTGAGGAATTGCTGGCGAAGCAAGCTGAGAGCCTTGGTTCGTGTTAAAGGCTGCCATCATCGCTCTTGGACCCTTCGGTATGACAGGAGCCTTTGTAAGAGGTGCCGACGCTGCCACTGGGGTTGCAGCTTGTGTCGGCCGCTCGTAGATAACTTTGCGTGCAGGTGAAAGCCCTGTTGGTGCAGGTTCAAAGCTCAGCGGTATCGGCATGTCAAGCTCTTCCATCTTAACCTGAATGGATTTGCAGGGCTGGTCGAATCGAGAAGGCTTGCGGGGTGATCTTCTGGGAGGCGGGACGGAAGAAGGCGGCGGCGGAAGAGTCTTTGAAGGCGGCGGTGGTGGTGCATTTGACGTTGATGCAACTGGAGGAGGAACCTAGGCGAAAGATGAAAACACGCTTCGGACATTTTCAGCGCATACGCTTACCTCTTTCGTTGGCGGGGACCTTCTCGATTTCTCCCTAGCGTCGCCGTTGCTATTGATACCCACAAAATCTGTGACATAACCAGCAGATACGAATGGATTCGTAAAAACTGGTTTCCCATCAGTGTTCAGTGCAGTTTGAGAGGAAAGCGGTTTTGGTTTCTCATGTATCTTCATAACGGTGCTTGGTGTTGACCAAGAAATTGTTTCCTCGACTGGCTCTGCCTTGATGAAGGGCTGAGCGATAGGTTGGGCATTCTGTAGCGGTATCTATTATTCAGTTAGCTATAGACTCCCCGCGATCGACCAGGAACGTGATCAAGAGGAAGTCACTCAACAGGCTTGGAGTTCTGAGAGGTGAAAGATAGGGATGGCGCCGGAGATGGTGAAAGTACAAGGGAGCCAATCATTTCGGGAACCAAAGTCGGTGAAAACTCAGGGGTTTGGACTGGTGACTCGAGATCCATAGGAGAAGGGCTCCTGTCCTAGAGGTAGAGAGGTAGATATACAACTCGGTCGGAAACGTGCATTCAAGAAAAGTAAGTGACCAAACCTCAATTACTGTGATGGGCTGCTCTGTGCTGGTCGCCGTCAAGGAAGGCTTCGTGTCCTTCGCCGAAGTTAAGGTATCCGGGTGGTTTGGGTATCTGCAAGTTTCGTGATTGGTATGGGATCGGTTTGTGAGTCCATAGTTTTGTGCAGAGGCCGAGCCTGGACCTGAAGAGATGTATAGGCTGGTCTAGCCTGCGCTGATGCAGTGAGATATTCAGGCTGAGCCTGAATGCCAATCTCTGTACGATTGATTGGCTGAATGGGAGGTACTTGAGGTAATACTTAGCCTTATTTCTGGGGAATTTGTATGGGGGAGAGGCCGACCTATCACCTGTGGTTCCTCAAATTTTGTCCTCATCCAAGCCTTTCGCATTTTGGGAGGCATAGCGATCGGTGGGGGTGTAGGTAGTCGTTTAGGTTCTGGGGGCATTTGGGTTGCCTCATCCTCTTCCTTTGATCCTCCCTCATCACCTTCCAGCACGATAGGGTGGTTGTCGAACTCGTTTGATTCTATAGAGAGTAGGATCTCTTTGCCTGGTTTGACCTCGATTCGCTTGGCTGCGAATAAGCTAAAACGAACGACTGAAGTTCGCTGACTGCCGTCACCCCTATCTTCAGATACCACTACACGCCTTAGGATGACGTGCGGCTTTTGCGTCGACCCATGAGGAGTAAAACGAACAGGTCCTTTCAGGCCCAAGACGGAAGCAACCGAGAGCGTCACTATGTTTGCACCATCTTTTGAAGCTTCTGGAGACATTGAGGGCTGGACTAAGCCCTTACCAGAGTCGTTTGGGACGGCCCTTTGGGTGGCCAGATACTTGCAATGTGCTGTGGTGAGTTGGATGTGTTGTGCAAGTTGCGAGGCTAAGTCCAAATCTGCAGCGTCGCGTGACAGAATGTGTGACGGGCCTGTTTCCTGCCATAACGAACACGATTTTACTCAGCACCAAATCCAGACCTCCTCATGCCTGTTAAAGTCCACGATGACACAAGAGAGAAGGAGAAGGACCTCCAGGTTGCATGGATACACTGTTGATATTTACAGAAGGTATTTGACTCCGATGACTATAACATTGTAACCGGGACGAGGTTGTACCAAATGGTGAACTTCAACAATCTCAGGCTTTCGGTCATTGTGGAAAGCTATCTTTCACTTCGGGAACACCATTCTTCCATCTGACACCAGCAGCAGCCGCAACTTCCATAGCCATTATCCTTACCGCTCGAGTCTCCTCAAAAGATGCACCATTCCTCCTCGCCCCATCGAGGTGCCACTGGATCTGCCTTGGACTATCACTCGCAATGAGGGCTGAAACCAGCATGTACGATGTTTCTATCGGTGTGAGAATGCCTGCATAGCCATATACTAGGCCATATCCAATGGTTGTGGAAAACCAAGCTGCATGAGAGTCAGGCATAGCTAAGGCAAGGAAGACATGCGCCTCACCAAGGTCGGGGTATGCAGATTCCAGTAGGTTATTTACCGAGTCTGCAGTGCTGCCGTAGACCGTCCTGAAGAGGTCGCCACCGACTTTGTTGTGTTCCTGTATTGTCATGTCTACCTTCCTAATGCACACAATAGTCAGAAATCGCAACCAACGCCTTTGGCAAACGCAGGGGGTAAATCGCTACCTCATAAGTTTGTCATCTTGCAGCTCTTTTGGCGTTACATTGTGTAATTCAATCAGGCTGTTAATAGTCTATCATCGCTCCGTTGAGTTAGACGCTTACAGTTCGAATGAAGAGAGCATGTGGACGCACCCGAGGGTAGCCGGACGTCAATCCGGCCTTGAATATCGCATCCCTCATCTTCCTGGCAAGTAGCAGCCGTTCCTCTTGGGGTGTATTGTCTGCCTGAAGCTCCTTCAAGGCGTGCTTGAATACGAAAGGAACTTCCTCGCAGGCGTTGCTTCCGCAGAGCGAAACCGCTGTGACGATGTACCAAGGATTGTCTAAAATGAGAAAACGTCATTCAAGGGGTCCTTTGCGCGAATACATTGTTGTTGCACCTACATTTCCAAGACTTTCGTGGATAGATTTCTTTCAGGCGGTTGAGAAAAGCAGGGGTCGCGATTTTGGCCATGGTTCAGCTTAAGAAGAGGCTTTATTACGTTGAGTGCTTCCGCTGACTGTCACTACCAAGCAATCCCCGTCGATGGTCCGCTGAGACGGTTGTTGTTCATACGCGTGGAACATGGCGGGGGTAAAGGATAGTTCAGGTTGGAGTTGATGGATCGACGAGCCGAAGACGCAGTACACCGAAATGAAATCGTTTTAGATACATAATGGTTGACGTTGGCAGTGACTTCCATCTTCCGCACGACTAGAACACTTTCTTGTGAGGCCTGCTACCTCCATGAATCATCTCTAACGATGAGAAACCACTGCCGGCTTGAGGTTCTGTTTGGAGACTAAACCAGGAGAGTAGCGGCCAAATGCCGCAATTGGTATTGCATCAGCAAATCCTGGTACACTATATGGGGCTGTGTAGGCCACCATAGCGCCATAGCACCGTAGCAAGGGTATACCACGTACACAGTTCTCGATAGCTTCTGTATCATATCTATAGCTACCATGTTGGCTACATAGTTCTAAGTAGGTCTAGCCAGCAGGCTATCCACTATAGAGGCTGTCCAGAATTTCCCAGATGGTTCACTTCAATAGCACTCAAATTTTTAATGGAGGAATAATCAAACATATCCAATTTCAACGCTAACTACGACATGGGGTACAATACTAGTATGCAGGCTCCTTAAGTTACCCTTTCCCGCAGCAAGCCTGGCCAGCCCAGGCACTTCATGAGGGGCCAATGTGTTCCACTTTTGTATCTCCAGCTTCGGCAAGTCAATGGTTCTCGCATAGCAATGGGTTTGGCAGTGCGTGATGGCAGTGGTGTTTGAGCTTCCGTGTGTAGTTAGTGTTGCAGAGAATTGTCGCACCTGTGAGGAAACTATGTTAGTGTTGATGAAATAAAGGTGCCATGATAGATATTGAGACTTACCGGGGTGCCCCAGATATGAATGGGAGGTGATGCTGGTGTTTTGGCAGATTATCGTTACCGCAAGAGTAGTCAAAACTAGGAAAATATGATGTTAGCCTTTACTGAATAAAAGCGGCCCATTTGCAGGTACCGCAGTGCACATTAGGACTCACCCGTGTTACCTAGACATTAGATATGCACGCGCGTATGTACTATCTACTTCTCATAGTCCACGTATATTGGAAGAAATGGCTGTGAAAAAAGTTAGTAAACCATGAAAGAATGATGACGGCGCTAAACAAGTGCCGCCCTCAATAAGTCTCATACCTGGTGATAATACTACACGGCATACGCGTCCTACTGGAGACTGTCACATCCTTATATGACGAGGAGGAGGCTGTTTGTGTGTGGTGAACCAAGAGGTGGTGAGAGGGAGAAAGTGATGAGAAATGAACGACAAGTTGGCGCGTCATGTTGAACTTCGAATTCGGTCGGAGCCTGAATTTTCATTCGGGATGTTTGTGCCGAAGTTGACACTATGTTGTGTAGAGAGAGCAGTACCTTCTTTTGTGGATTACAGGGTAGATCAAATAGGAGTTTATACGCTTTTGACAGCTAATATTAGCATTACTCTGTAATAGAGCCTGGGACTAATTTACTATGCCCTTGCAAACATCTCGCCTTGGTTGGCCGTGGGAGCTATTGCCCAAATTGGACATACACTACCCAGCACTATGCATCTCTTGGGCGCTATGGTACACTTTGGCACTAGCCGCACTATCAGCCCTTGACGCTATGGCGCCTATGAAAAACATGTTGGAATATGGCCCCCTATAACTATCTATGAGAATCAAGAAAACTACTGGCAACTATCCCCGCGCTATAGAATCAGGTCACGAATATGGCCAACTACCACTGTGGCTGTGCCAAAATCTGAGTTTGCTGATGTGGCTGCCCTTGATTGGCTACCTTCACCAAGCCGGGACCAGGTCTATTCTACGGACGATTCGGCTGCATTCTATTGTGGCATTTCTCTTCCACTGACTCGTCTGTGCGACAGCCAAACCAGGCTATCCTACTTGATTGGCCTCTCGTTGAAAGCCAGCCAATTGTTGTACGCTATCCAAATCATATGCAGATTCCTCCCCAACTAATGGTTGGCAGGTATGAGCGTCTTGTGACTACCTTCCCCGCAGTTCATTTAGCATGAGAAATTGCCGCCGGCTTCTCCTCATTCCGAGCTGTCTCCCCCGGGCGACTATGGGCGCGTCTTTCTTGTCTTTCTCCTAGCTCTTGCAGCGACCTCCCTGAGTCTGGGCCACAGAAACCTCCCACCATCGCATTGGACCTCTCCCTCTAAAAGCCATCTCCTCCCTTTAAACACCAGGCCCTCAAATCAGCCTCAACACCCTTTGACCAGCGTTCTTCAGTTTACCCAGAAATCACGTCAGACGTGTATGGCGTTTCAAGATCAATTCTGACATCTCCACTCAGGACAGAATTGCTCCCGTAGCTGCAGCACAGTCGATCAAAGTCGATTCCACCAATCATCGCTCAGGATATGTTTTCACATGCTGATGACCCCTGCTAAACGAAGGAGCTGTCGTCCCCAAACCAAACCTTTATCGTGGCCCCGTGGGGAACATATAATAACATGGCTTCCAGGGAGATCCATTCCCCAGGTCTTCCTTTCGACAAAGAATCATCATGTCACCAACTGTCTTTGCACAGTTTACCGAGAGCTCCAGCCAAATTCTGTATGATTATCGGTTCCTCATCTATGGCAGTCTCGCGTCAATTGGTCAGTAACCTTTGTTATCCGTTCTGGCGTGCCTCGCTGAAGAAAATACTGCGACTAGGCGCTGTAACATGGCATGCTATCTACAAGTTGATTCTTTACCCCGATATTTCTCTCCTCTACGGAAGGTACCCGGTCCGCCTGTTGGCGAGATCATAAACGGACAATTCCCGGCGATTATCAAAGGAGAGGCTGGTATTCCTCAACGGCAGTGGGTGAAGGAACACGGCCCTGTCGTTCGCGTTGTTGGTCCTATTGGGATCGAGAGGCTCATCTTCACAAATGCTTCCGCTCTGCACAAGATCCTCTGTAGCGACTGGGTCGACTATCCTCGGGTAAGCAGGAGTTTCGGCGCCTAGTCATTGCAATACTAAATTTTCTACAATGTAGCCTGGTTTCATGCGTCACACCCTCGGTCTCGTCGCGGGTTACGGTCTCCTGACTGTTACAGGCAATGAGCATAAGCAAATGCGCCGGGCTATGAATCCAGCTTTCTCGATCCCAAGTCTCATGGCTCGTGCGCATTCCTGGAACTATCCTCAGGAGTATTCTACTTACCCTCTCTTCTCTAGAAACTGACATGTACTACGACTCAATCAACGGGTAAGTGGCCATTATCTCCTATTCTGCAGGTCCAACTAATAGTCCCCAGCCTGCTAGACATCTTGCAGAACGAAATTGACTCCTCCGAAAAGCCTGAGGGAGGAAAGATCATCACTATGTATGAGTGGAGTACGTGGCCAATCTAGCATCTTGTCGTTGTCCACTTACTTACTCCAATCCCCTTTTTGCAGTGAGCAAGGTCACCCTCGACATCATCTGTGAAACCGCTTTCGGCTACACCGCAGACTCCCTCCATAACCCACATAATGAACTCGCCGAGGCCTACCATAACCTCATCAGTCTCCAATCTGGTCCCAACCTTGCTCGGCTAGTCGCAACACTCGTCATCCCAGGAATGCCCAAATTACTCGCTTCAGACTGGGCGTACAGACATAGGGAGCTGTTCAGTAAAATCCCCGGTGCTGGTATGTTGCCCGTCCTCCCTGGTCATTCGTGCAGTCTCTCATTACAACTTGAACCAAAGGCCCTCTCGAAGTCATGCTTGATTCAATGCACAGGATAAAGAAAGTTTCTGCTAAGCTCCTTGAGGAGAAGATGCGGGATTCCGCTGTTGCTTCCTCTGACACTGAGGCGAAGCGTGATGTTATGAGCTTGCTTGTCCGCGCACGGAAGCAGGAGATGGATCAAGTAAACGGAGGGTATGCTATGAGTGATGACATGATGATGCAGCAAGTAGTAAGAATACTCCCTCGTCAAAACTTTTTACAATCTCCAAATTCTTGGCTTTAGTTGACGTTCTTGGGTGCCGGGCATGAAACGACTGCTTCCGGATTGACATGGGTAAGTGAACCTACCCACTGTCGGGAAGAACCCGCCTCACACTTCCCTGCAGACTCTATGGCTACTCGCGAACGATCTCAAATGCCAGTCCAAGCTTCGTGAGGAAGTGACCCCTCTCTTCGCCGAGCCAGGTGCCCGACCCGACTACAGGAGCCTCAAAGATCTCGTGTGGCTTGATTGCGTTGTGTTAGTATTCCCCTTTGGCTCGACAACATTGCCCTGTATTGACAGGACATACTTAGCATGGAGTCTCTCCGCGTCCTGCCACCCGTACCGATGACCTTCCGAATGGCCGGAAAGACTGACTACATCGACGATGTTTTGGTTCCGAAGGGCACCATGTTCTACATTCCCGTAAGCAATCCCCAAATAGGCTAATCCGGCTTCACCGTACTCATTATTGGCATCAGATTCGTGTGGTTAACACGTGGAAAGAGGTCTGGGGTGAAGATGCTGAAGAGTGCGTCATTTCTCCATCTTCGTGTTCTCGCTGACTTCTTTGACTTCTAACGTCTTTACCAAACCCAGATTCAAGCCCGCCCGATGGCTCAACCTCCCACCGAAGTACAGCACTATCACATCGGTCCTTTCCTTCCTCGCTGGCCCACACGCTTGCATCGGAAAGACGATGGCTATCATGGAGATGAAGGCTGTCCTTGCCGCTCTGATCGCTAGGTTTGAGTTCGAGCCTGCCTTTGCTGGCCAGAACATTACGCCTACCGCAGCCGTTACGATGAGTGAGCAATATTTTTTGCTTACAAGCAAAGGTGCTGATGACCTTTTCAGAACCCAAGGACGGCCTGCCCTCCGGGTACGCGCAGTCAAACATGCATAAGAGCGTTCATCCGTCGGCGAGGAAGTTATAATATCTAGACTTTGAATTGGCTTTCCCGTGGATTTTGGTACCATACATCAGAAGCTTAAAGTATGTAGTATATACACATTCGACAATTCTAGTTTTCCATGCATTGATTGAGCGGTGCGCCTGCGATCCTGCTAACAGAAATTTGCCGAGCCAGTTGTATGTGTATGTCAAGACAGCCTTCCACTCGAAGTTGCCAGCCTCTGGTCTGGAATTGAGCCAATGGCAAAGGAAGGTCAACCCGAACGGTTTAGGGCAAAGATGCCGATGAGCCCGAGATTTCCTCAATGCACACTGCGCTCATTTCGTTGTCAGGAGGTACGTATGATGCACCTCATCGAAACGGCCTGAGATCACTGGCGTCGGGCGTCTACCTGGTGACCGGGATAGGCCGTTAAGAACGAATGATTCTCAGAGACCAAAAGGAATGCAGCAATACATGCAGTGTGCAATTGAAACTCAATGTGGCTCGACGTCCTGAGTGCCCCAAGCCTAGTATACCTCATTATTGACTGTCGTGAATTCATGATCATGTTTTGGCGATGCTCACTGTGAGGTACAAGTGCTAAAAGGGGCTACGAGCTCATCCACTTTGGTCGACGAGGTGACGGTTACGACTTCCTAAGCTCAGCCATGTCAGACTCTCGTCTTGATTATGCTCCTCTAGAGTCGTCCTCGAGGTACTGCTAAACTATTAATATGTGTTCATGAGATGCCAATGATTTCTGCAGATGGAAGAACCTGCCACCTCCACCAGGCTTCTCCAAAGCCCTGGCGTCCTCCGTACGTCTCGCCCCCACTTCCAAGCATAACGGCCTTCTAAACCTCGTGTTCCTCTGATTCACCTTGCGGTATAAACAGTCGAAGACACCTTCCAAACGTATCACCCCTGGTTCCTATGATGCCCTCAAAGAAAAACGCGCATGGGACCATGCTATTGGGCCAGCAAAACAACTCCCCATGCAAGCATTCATGCTATACATGTCCGGTGGGGGCGTTCAGATATTCAGTATGGGAATAGTATTCATGTTGCTACTATCGCCATTCAAGAGTATTGCCGGGATGAATGAGGGTGAGTTTTGCCTTCCTTTGCAGCAATGAAATCCCTCTGACAAACGGTGGTACGCTCGGTAGCTTTCGTCCCTTTCGCACCCTCGACTGCATCAAACCCTAAAGCCACCACGACTTTGATACTACAGAAAATTGTGTTCATACTGTGTAACTTGCTTACACTTGGTGTTGGGCTTTGGAAGTGTCGGTCGATGGGGCTGTTGCCCACAGGTTCTGGGGATTGGTTGGCGTTTGAGACACGTGGACTGGTATGCCCTTCTTACGTCTTTTCTGGAACGTTGACATTGAGCAAGGTTTATTCAATAGGCACCAGAAGTATCGTTGTTGTAGTTGTATGCTACACATGTACGCTGAGGCATTCAATAACCATGCCATACTCGCAAAATCATTCGCAGGACCTCCTGTAAATGCAGGCTGACGAGCAAATGTCTATTGGTACAAGTAAAGCTGGAATTTTGATACTTATATCCAATAGCTGTTGAGTCAGAAGGAAAAGGAAAGATACGTATGCAAATGGTCGAGAAAGTGGCCAACACTTTCAGCATATCAGGCAGCAGCCGCATCAACCGCCATTGCTTCTGCTGCAGGTGCTTCACCTTCAGTCTTAGCAGCAGGTTTGGAGTCTTCGAACAGGCCCAACTCCATTGCTTCCTGGAAGGTGTAAATCCTTGGTGTGGGCTCCCAATCGAGATAAGCTACGCAAACATCATCGAGTCAATTACTGCCAACCACGAAGAATCCAGAGGTACTCACTAACGGGCGTTTCCTCATCCGGGAACTCCATAGCCAGATCCCACAAATCATCCTCGATGAACTTCTTGCTTGACACAGGAGAGTGAACTGCACGAGTCTGGGATCGATGATCTCCTCAACGCCTTGGCGGCAGGTGTCGTCCTTGCCCGCAGATCGTTCAGCATTACGACCACGGATTGGATTTGATGGTTATTGAGCTGATCATCTGCCTGGTTTCGGCACCTTCCTCACTGGAGGCCTTGCCCAATATGCGTTTGACTTTGGGCACACAGGCATCGTTCTCGGGGTTGAGAGCCCAGTGAGTCAGGCGGGGGAAGCGGGAGAATGGGACCTTATATCCGTTCGTGATAGCAAGGTGAGTTACGCGGAGGATGCCCATGGGGTCTCCGTTAGGTCCAGGTGCAGGGTTAGGCGTCTTCAACAACTCGGTAAGGTTCTCCTGTGAGATGAACAGTCTCTCCAGTGCCAAAGACTGGATGTACTCGTACACCTTTGCAGGCCCAATTTTTCAGCCGAGTTCCCTGCATTGTCGTCATCATCGTCATCCTGGACTGCACCGTACTGGTTATCGCGGCGCATGGTGAAGGTGGCGTAACATCCGAAGTTGGTGACACCGGTGCAGACGTTGAGGACGGGGAGGACAGAGTCAACTGTGAAGCTGCTGCCTTCAAAGTGGAGAGACTTGACGTGTTCGGCGAAGAAGGAAGCTGGGCGGACAGCAATGGTGCGTTTGAATTTGAGAGGGTCACCTTCGGGGTCGGAGGAGTCGAACCGGTGGCAGGTGAAGATGATTTCGCGGTAGATGATGTGCTCGATCCTTTTGTGAGGTCAACTATATATCCTGGGTAGTTGGAAGAAACCTTACCAGCGCTGGACATCTTTCGATACGAGAGTCAGTTTAGGCGCCAGAAGCGGATACTGATAGGCTATAATCTCTAGGATGTCGCGCTTTAGATCTTCGGGCAATGGTCCGAAGAGCCCAGCCCGGTATGGTTGCCAGCGATAGTTGATACCCATGCTAATACACTAGATTTATGCGCAATCTGAGCGAGAACAAGACGGTATCGAGTCAACTCAAAGTGTTGTTGGTCGTTGAGCCCTCCCATCAAGATATTGCTGACCTTGGCAGCGGAGAAAATATCAGATAAGATTAGATTGTGAAGATCCTTCGGTTTCCAACGCTCAATTTGCGAGAACGTGTCAATTGTATACACGGATATGCAGCACTTTTGTCTCTACGCCCTCCATGCAATGCACCAAAATCTCAATGCTTCGTTTACTTGCTCGCATCCCACTCCTGCGTGCTTAGTCCTGACCCGCAGCACGGCAGGGTTTCCAACGGTTATTGTCATTACCACACAGCATAATGAGGCTAAAGGCTTTCAAGGATGAGTCGGCGTAGAAATTTTACGACGACAGGGCTTCGTAGTGCCTCCAGAACTGCCTCCGCCACGCACTAACTTTGTGAGGGGACTGCTGACGTAATATGACATACGAGGCTAATTGCCAAGGCACTTTGGCCTGGATATCGCAGTCCAAGGCGGTGCTTCCAGGTTCTTCTTAAAGGGCCTTGTTTGCCCAGTCCCTAATTTTCAGCTCACACCTTGACGATGACTGCCAACCAGGCCTTCTCACTGCTTACTATACCCAACGCAACCCTCAGGACTAAGGATATAACCAAGCAGGCGTTCTGAACTTAGAATGTGTTACGGTTGCCGTGCCAGAACCGTCGGCGCCTTCTGAT